>OZ024709.1:23223226-23660547 GCA_964016945.1 Microplitis deprimator | reverse complement strand
ATTCTGATATTTTATTTTATTTTATTTGAATGTTTTCATTCTACATAACTTATGCTTGTTCCATTATAATCCAGTTTTGTCAGTTGTATTTTACTGTGCACAATTTAACCTGTAAATTTCACAGCTATTTTATATTTTAAATAAAAGTATTACTGTTATTTTAACTGGGATTGTCATGGTAACAGCGATTACAATTATGATCTCATACTAATTGAATTTTCAATACTTTATTTATGTGATCGTTAGTTTGGTACATTAGCTATATCATGTTATGTAAAATCAACTATCTGAAGTTCTCTATCAATAATAATCGTTGCCTTTTTTCACCCTCACTCCTAGAAAACTAGTCTAATTTCATATCATGACTATACACTAACAAGGAATGTATGTATAAAACTATTTTTTTATATCAATTAATTGAAAAATCTACCTTCCATTTCGGCTGCCGAATGGTCTTTATTTTTCTTTAATTTTTTTTCATTTTATTTTATTTGATTTTAATTTATTTTATTTTATTTTATTTTTTTTTTTATATTATTTTATTTTAATTTATTTTATTTTATTTTAATTTATTTTATTTAATTTAATTTTTTTTTTATTTTATTTTAATTTATTTTATTTAATTTAATTTATTATTTTTTTTATATTATTTTATTTTACTTTAATTTAATTTGATTTATTTCATTTTATTTTTTTAAAATTTTATTTCTTTTTAATTTTATTTATTTATTTTTTTTATTTTATTTATTTTGTTTTTTAATTTTATTTATTTTTTTCTTTAATTTTATTTATTTTTGTTTTAATTAATTTTATTTTATTTTTTTTCTTATTTTTGTGTTAATTCAATTTTTTTTAATTTAATAAAACGTGACCAACCCGGAGACGCGCTCTTTTGGTCAGAATCCCTTTTCACTTTCCCCTTTCCCTTCCCTTTCCCCTTCCCCTTCCACCCCACTTCACCCCCTTCATCCCATACACCCCTTTCACCGCCAACCTCACCATCTCCTCCCACCCTCCCCTTTCCCCTTTTCTCCGATTCCCCTTCCCGCCCTTTCCTCCCTTTCCCCTTTCCTCCCTTTCCCCTTCCCGCCCTTTCCCTTCCCTTTCCTTTCCGTTACCTCCCTTTTCCCTTCCCTTCCCTTCCCATACCTTCCCTTCCCTTCCCATCCCTTCCCTCCCCTTCCCTTCCCTTCCCTCCCTTTCCCTTCCCTTCCCTCCCTTTCCCTTCCCTTCCCTCCCTTTCCCTTCCCTTCCCTCCCTTTCCCTTCCCTTCCCTCCCTTTCCCTTCCCTTCCCTTCCCTCCCTTTCCCTTTCCCTTTCCCCTTTCCCTTTCCCTTCCCTTCCCTCCCCTTCCCTCCCCTTCCCTCCCCTTCCCTCCCCTTCCTCCCCTTCCCTCCCCTTCCCTCCCTTTCCCTTCCCTTCCCTCCCTTTCCCTTCCCTTCCCTCCCTTTCCCTTCCCTTCCCTCCCCTTCCCTCCCTTTCCCTTCCCTTCCCTCCCTTTCCCTTCCCTTCCCTCCTTTCCCTTCCCTTCCCTCCCTTTCCCCCCTTCCCTCCCCTTCCCGCCCCTTCCCACCCTTTCCCCCTTCCCGCCCCTTCCCGCCCCTTCCCTCCCCTTCCCAACCTTTCCCCTTCCCTTCCCCTTCCCTCCCTTTCTCTCCCCCTCCCCCTCCCGCCCCTTCCAGCTCCCTTCCTTCCCCCTCCCCTTTCCCTCCCCTTTCCCTCCCCGCCCCTTCCCTTCCCTCCCCACCCCCACCCCGCCCACCCCTTCCCCTTCCCTTTCCCTTCCCCTCGCGCAATGGAAACGGTTAGTATGGAAACGGTTGCCATGGCAACGGTTGCTATGGAAACGGTTGCCATGGCAACGGTTGCTATGAAACGGTTGCCATGGCAACGGTTGCTATGGAAACGGTTGCCATGGCAACGGTTGCTATAGAAACGGTTGCTATGGAAACGGTTGCCATGGCAACGGTTGCTATGGACCGGTTGCCATGGCAACGGTTGCTATGGAAACGGTTGCCATGGCAACGGTTGCTATGGAAATGGTTGCCATGGAAACGGTTGCCATGGCAACGGTTGCTATGGAAACGGTTGCCATGGCAACGGTTGCTATGGAAACGGTTGCCATGGCAACGGTTGCCATGGAAACGGTTGCCATGGCAACGGTTGCTATGGACCGGTTGCCATGGCAACGGTTGCTATGGAAACGGTTGTCATGGCAACGGTTGCTATGGAAACGGTTGCCATGGCAACGGTTGCTATGGAAACGGTTGCCATGGCAACGGTTGCTATGGAAACGGTTGCCATGGCAACGGTTGCTATGGAAACGGTTGCAATGGCAACGGTTGCTATGGAAACGGTTGCCATGGCAACGGTTGCTATGGAAACGGTTGCCATGGAAACGGTTGCCATGGCAACGGTTGCTATGGAAACGGTTGCCATGGCAACGGTTGCCATGGCAACGGTTGCTATGGAAACGGTTGCCATGGCAACGGTTGCTATGGAAATGGTTGCCATGGCAACGGTTGCTATGGAAACGGTTGCCATGGCAACGGTTGCTATGGAAACGGTTGCCATGGCAACGGTTGCTATGGGAACGGTTGCCATGGCAACGGTTGCTATGGGAACGGTTGCCATGGCAACGGTTGCGATGGGAACGGTTGCCATGGCAACGGTTGCTATGGAAACGGTTGCCATGGCAACGGTTGCCATGGCAACGGTTGCTATGGAAACGGTTGCCATGGCAACGGTTGCTATGGAAACGGTTGCCATGGCAACGGTTGCTATGGAAACGGTTGCCATGGCAACAGTTGCTATGGAAACGGTTGCTATGGAAACGGTTGCCATGGCAACGGTTGCCATGGAAACGGTTGCCATGACAACGGTTGCTATGGCAACGGTTGCTGTGGACCAGTTGCCGTGGAAACGGTTGCTATGGGAACGGTTGCTATGGAAACGGTTGCCATGGCAACGGTTGCTATGGAAACGGTTGCCATGGCAACGGTTGCTATGGGAACGGTTGCCATGGCAACGGTTGCTATGGAAACGGTTGCCATGGCAACGGTTGCTATGGAAACGGTTGCCATGGCAACGGTTGCTATGGAAACGGTTGCCATGGAAACGGTTGCCATGGAAACGATTGCTATGGAAACAGTTGCCATGGGACCGGTTGCTATGGAAACGGTTGCCATGGCAACGGTTGCTGTGGACCGGTTGCCATGGCAACGGTTGCTATGGCAACGGTTGCCATGGCAACGGTTGCTATGGAAACGGTTGCCATGGCAACGGTTGCTATGGCAACGGTTGCTATGGAAACGGTTGCCATGGAAACGGTTGCCATGGCAACGGTTGCTATGGAAACGGTTGCCATGGCAACGGTTGCTGTGGACCGGTTGCCGTGGCAACGGTTGCTATGGGAACGGTTGCTATGAAAATGGTTGCCATGGCAACAGTTGCTATGGAAACGGTTGCCATGGCAACGGTTGCTATGGAAACGGTTGCCATGGCAACGATTGCTATAGAAACGGTTGCCATGGCAACGGTTGCTATGGAAACGGTTGCCATGGCAACGGTTGCTATGGAAACGGTTGCTATGGAAACGGTTGCTATGGAAACGGTTGCCATGGCAACGGTTGCCATGGAAACGGTTGCCATGACAACGGTTGCTATGGTAACGGTTGCTATGGAAACGGTTGCTATGGAAACGGTTGCCATGGAAACGGTTGCTATGGAAACGGTTGCCATTGCAACGGTTGCTATGGAAACAGTGGCCATGGCAACGGTTGCTATGGAAACAGTTGCCATGACAACGGTTGCTATGGAAACGGTTGCTATGGAAACGGTTGCCATGGCATCGGTTGCTATGGAAACGGTTGCTATGGCAACGGTTGCTATGGAAACGGTTGCCATGGCAACGGTTGCTATGGAAACGGTTGCCATGGCAACGGTTGCTATGGAAACGGTTGCCATGGCAACGGTTGCTATGGAAACGGTTGCCATGGCAACGGTTGCTATGGAAACGGTTGCCATGGCAACGGTTGCTATGGAAACGGTTGCCATGGCAACGGTTGCTATGGAAACGGTTGCCATAGAAACGGTTGCTATGGCAACGGTTGCTATGGAAACGGTTGCCATGGCAACGGTTGCTCTGGAAACGGTTGCTATGGAAACGGTTGCTATGGAAACGGTTGCCATGGCAACGATTGCTATGGAAACGGTTGCTACTGTTGCTATGGAAACGGTTGCCATGGCAACGGTTGCCATGGAAACGGTTGTCATGACAACGGTTGCTATGGCAACGGTTGCTATGGAAACGGTTGCTATGGAAACGGTTGCCATGGAAACGGTTGCCATGGCAACGGTTGCCATGGCAACGGTTGCTATGGCAACGGTTGCTATGGAAACGGTTGCCATGGAAACGGTTGCTATGGAAACGGTTGCCATGGCAACGGTTGCTATGGAAACGGTTGCCATGGCAACGGTTGCTATGGAAACGGTTGCCATGGCAACGGTTGCTATGGAAACGGTTGCCATGGCAACGGTTGCTATGGAAACGGTTGCTATGGCATCGGTTGCTATGGAAACGGTTGCCATGGCAAAGGTTGCTATGGAAACGGTTGCCATGGCAACGGTTGCTATGGAAACAGTTGCCATGGCAACGGTTGCTATAGAAACGGTTGCCATGGCAACGGTTGCTATGGAAACGGTTGCCATGGCAACGGTTGCTATGGACCGGTTGCCATGGCAACGGTTGCTATGGAAACGGTTGCCATGGCAACGGTTGCTATGGAAACGGTTGCCATGGCAACGGTTGCTATGGAAACGGTTGCCATGGCAACGGTTGCTATGGAAACGGTTGCCATAGAAACGGTTGCTATGGCAACGGTTGCTATGGAAACGGTTGCCATGGCAACGGTTGCTCTGGAAACGGTTGCTATGGAAACGGTTGCTATGGAAACGGTTGCCATGGCAACGATTGCTATGGAAACGGTTGCTACTGTTGCTATGGAAACGGTTGCCATGGCAACGGTTGCCATGGAAACGGTTGTCATGACAACGGTTGCTATGGCAACGGTTGCTATGGAAACGGTTGCTATGGAAACGGTTGCCATGGAAACGGTTGCCATGGCAACGGTTGCCATGGCAACGGTTGCTATGGCAACGGTTGCTATGGAAACGGTTGCCATGGAAACGGTTGCTATGGAAACGGTTGCCATGGCAACGGTTGCTATGGAAACGGTTGCCATGGCAACGGTTGCTATGGAAACGGTTGCTATGGAAACGGTTGCTATGGAAACGGTTGCCATGGCAACGGTTGCTATGGAAACGGTTGCTATGGCAACGGTTGCTATGGAAACGGTTGCTATGGAAACGGTTGCTATGGAAACGGTTGCTATGGAAACGGTTGCTATGGAAACGGTTGCCATGGCAAAGGTTGCCATGGCAACGGTTGCTATGGAAACGGTTGCCATGGCAACGGTTGCTATGGAAACGGTTGCCATGGCAACGGTTGCTATGGAAACGGTTGCTATGGCATCGGTTGCTATGGAAACGGTTGCCATGGCAAAGGTTGCTATGGAAACGGTTGCCATGGCAACGGTTGCTATGGAAACAGTTGCCATGGCAACGGTTGCTATAGAAACGGTTGCCATGGCAACGGTTGCTATGGAAACGGTTGCCATGGCAACGGTTGCTATGGACCGGTTGCCATGGCAACGGTTGCTATGGAAACGGTTGCCATGGCAACGGTTGCTATGGAAATGGTTGCCATGGAAACGGTTGCCATGGCAACGGTTGCTATGGAAACGGTTGCCATGGCAACGGTTGCCATGGAAACGGTTGCCATGGCAACGGTTGCTATGGACCGGATGCCATGGCAACGGTTGCTATGGAAACGGTTGTCATGGCAACGGTTGCTATGGAAACGGTTGCCATGGCAACGGTTGCTATGGAAACGGTTGCCATGGCAACGGTTGCTATGGAAACGGTTGCAATGGCAACGGTTGCTATGGAAACGGTTGCCATGGCAACGGTTGCTATGGAAACGGTTGCCATGGCAACGGTTGCTATGGAAACGGTTGCCATGGCAACGGTTGCTATGGAAACGGTTGCCATGGAAACGGTTGCTATGGAAACGGTTGCCATGGCAACGGTTGCTATGGAAACGGTTGCCATGGCAACGGTTGCTATGGAAACGGTTGCTATGGAAACGGTTGCTATGGAAACGGTTGCCATGGCAACGGTTGCTATGGAAACGGTTGCTATGGCAACGGTTGCTATGGAAACGGTTGCTATGGAAACGGTTGCTATGGAAACGGTTGCTATGGAAACGGTTGCTATGGAAACGGTTGCTATGGAAACGGTTGCCATGGCAAAGGTTGCCATGGCAACGGTTGCTATGGAAACGGTTGCCATGGCAACGGTTGCTATGGAAACGGTTGCCATGGCAACGGTTGCTATGGAAACGGTTGCTATGGCATCGGTTGCTATGGAAACGGTTGCCATGGCAAAGGTTGCTATGGAAACGGTTGCCATGGCAACGGTTGCTATGGAAACAGTTGCCATGGCAACGGTTGCTATAGAAACGGTTGCCATGGCAACGGTTGCTATGGAAACGGTTGCCATGGCAACGGTTGCTATGGACCGGTTGCCATGGCAACGGTTGCTATGGAAACGGTTGCCATGGCAACGGTTGCTATGGAAATGGTTGCCATGGAAACGGTTGCCATGGCAACGGTTGCTATGGAAACGGTTGCCATGGCAACGGTTGCTATGGAAACGGTTGCCATGGCAACGGTTGCTATGGAAACGGTTGCCATGGAAATGGTTGCCATGGCAACGGTTGCTATGGAGACGGTTGCTATGGAAACGGTTGCCATGGCAACGGTTGCCATGGCAACGGTTGCTATGGAAACGGTTGCTATGGAAACGGTTGCCATGGCAACGGTTGCTATGGAAACGGTTGCCATGGCAACGGTTGCTATGGAAACGGTTGCCATGGAAATGGTTGCCATGGCAACGGTTGCTATGGAGACGGTTGCTATGGAAACGGTTGCCATGGCAACGGTTGCCATGGCAACGGTTGCTATGGAAACGGTTGCTATGGAAACGGTTGCCATGGCAACGGTTGCTATGGAAACGGTTGCTATGGAAACGGTTGCCATGGCAACGGTCGCTATGGAAACGGTTGCCATGGCAACGGTTGCTATGGAAACGGTTGCCATGGCAACGGTTGCTATGGCAACGGTTGCTATGGCAACTGTTGCTATGGAAACGGTTGCCATGGCAACGGTTGCTATGGAAACGGTTGCCATGGCAACGGTTGCTATGGAAACGGTTGCCATGGAAACGGTTGCTATGGAAACGGTTGCTATGGAAACGGTTGCCATGGCAACGGTTGCTATGGAAACGGTTGCCATGGCAACGGTTGCTATGGAAACGGTTGCCATGGCAACGGTTGCTATGGAAACGGTTGCCATGGCATCGGTTGCTATGGAAACGGTTGCTATGGCAACGGTTGCTATGGAAACGGTTGCCATGGCAACGGTTGCTATGGAAACGGTTGCCATGGCAACGGTTGCTATGGAAACGGTTGCCATGGCAACGGTTGCTATGGAAACGGTTGCCATGGCAACGGTTGCTATGGAAACGGTTGCCATGGCAACGGTTGCTATGGAAACGGTTGCCATGGCAACGGTTGCTATGTAAACGGTTGCCATGGCAACGGTTGCTATGTAAACGGTTGCCATGGCAACGGTTGCTATGGAAACGGTTGCCATGGCAACGGTTGCTATGGAAACGGTTGCCATGGCAACGGTTGCTATGGAAACGGTTGCCATGGCAACGGTTGCTATGGAAACGGTTGCCATGGCAACGGTTGCTATGGAAACGGTTGCCATGGCAACGGTTGCTATGGAAACGGTTGCCATGGCATCGGTTGCTATGGAAACGGTTGCCATGGCAACGGTTGCTATGGAAACGGTTGCCATGGCAACGGTTGCTATGGAAACGGTTGCCATGGCAACGGTTGCTATGGAAACGGTTGCCATGGCATCGGTTGCTATGGAAACGGTTGCTATGGCAACGGTTGCTATGGAAACGGTTGCCATGGCAACGGTTGCTATGGAAACGGTTGCCATGGCAACGGTTGCTATGGAAACGGTTGCCATGGCAACGGTTGCTATGGAAACGGTTGCCATGGAAATGGTTGCCATGGCAACGGTTGCTATGGAGACGGTTGCTATGGAAACGGTTGCCATGGCAACGGTTGCCATGGCAACGGTTGCTATGGAAACGGTTGCTATGGAAACGGTTGCCATGGCAACGGTTGCTATGGAAACGGTTGCTATGGAAACGGTTGCCATGGCAACGGTCGCTATGGAAACGGTTGCCATGGCAACGGTTGCTATGGAAACGGTTGCCATGGCAACGGTTGCTATGGCAACGGTTGCTATGGAAACGGTTGCCATTGCAACGGTTGCTATGGAAACAGTGGCCATGGCAACGGTTGCTATGGAAACAGTTGCCATGACAACGGTTGCTATGGAAACGGTTGCTATGGAAACGGTTGCCATGGCAACGGTTGCTATGGCAACTGTTGCTATGGAAACGGTTGCCATGGCAACGGTTGCTATGGAAACGGTTGCCATGGCAACGGTTGCTATGGAAACGGTTGCCATGGAAACGGTTGCTATGGAAACGGTTGCTATGGAAACGGTTGCTATGGCATCGGTTGCTATGGAAACGGTTGCCATGGCAACGATTGCTATGGAAACGGTTGCCATGGCAACGGTTGCTATGGAAACGGTTGCCATGGCAACGGTTGCTATGGAAACGGTTGCCATGGCAACGGTTGCTATGGAAACGGTTGCCATGGCAACGATTGCTATGGAAACGGTTGCCATGGCATCGGTTGCTATGGAAACGGTTGCTATGGCAACGGTTGCTATGGAAACGGTTGCCATGGCAACGGTTGCTATGGAAACGGTTGCCATGGCAACGGTTGCTATGGAAACGGTTGCCATGGCAACGGTTGCTATGGAAACGGTTGCCATGGCAACGGTTGCTATGGAAACGGTTGCCATGGCAACGGTTGCTATGGAAACGGTTGCCATGGAAATGGTTGCCATGGCAACGGTTGCTATGGAGACGGTTGCTATGGAAACGGTTGCCATGGCAACGGTTGCCATGGCAACGGTTGCTATGGAAACGGTTGCTATGGAAACGGTTGCCATGGCAACGGTTGCTATGGAAACGGTTGCTATGGAAACGGTTGCCATGGCAACGGTTGCTATGGCAACGGTTGCTATGGAAACGGTTGCTATGGAAACGGTTGCTATGGAAACGGTTGCCATGGCAACGGTTGCTATGGAAAAATTTATTTTTTGAGTTTGGACCCATATAAGGAGAAATAAAGATTAGTGAGGATTACACTGTCTATGGCTTTTTATGAAAAGTGGCCTGTAACTTTGCTCCTGTTGGGAATAACCCATCATAATAGTAACGTTTTTTGTTCATTATGATGTCCTCTATTAGAAAAAACCACAAAAAGTCCTAGAAAAAATTTATTTTTTGAGTTTTGACCCATATAAGGAGAAATAAAGATTAGTGAGGATTACACTGTCTATGTCTTTTTATGAAAAGTGGCCTGTAACTTTGCTCCTGTTGGGAATAACCCATCATAATAGTAACGTTTTTTGTTCATTATGATGTCCTCTATTAGAAAAAACCACAAAAAGTCCTAGAAAAAATTCATTTTTTGAGTTTTGACCCATATAAGGAGAAATGAAGATTTGTGAGGATCACACTGTCTATGGCTTTCTATGAAAAGTGGCCTGTAACTTTGCTCCTGTTGGGAATAACCCATCATAATAGTAACGTTTTTTGTTCATTATGATGTCCTCTATAAGAAAAAACCACAAAAAGTCCTAGGAAAAATTTATTTTTTGAGTTTGGACCCATATAAGGATAAATAAAGATGAGTGAGGATTACACTGTCTATGGCTTTTTATGAAAAGTGGCCTGTAACTTTGCTCCTGTTGGGAATAACCCATCATAATAGTAACGTTTTTTGTTCATTATGATGTCCTCTATTAGAAAAAACCACAAAAAGTCCTAGAAAAAATTTATTTTTTGAGTTTGGACCCATATAAGGATAAATAAAGATTAGTGAGGATTACACTGTCTATGGCTTTTTATGAAAAGTGGCCTGTAACTTAGCTCCTGTTGGGAATAACCCATCAAAATAGTAACGTTTTTTGTTCATTATGATGTCCTCTATAAGAAAAAACCACAAAAAGTCCTAGGAAAAATTTATTTTTTGAGTTTGGACCCATATAAGGATAAATAAAGATGAGTGAGGATTACACTGTCTATGGCTTTTTATGAAAAGTGGCCTGTAACTTTGCTCCTGTTGGGAATAACCCATCATAATAGTAACGTTTTTTGTTCATTATGATGTCCTCTATTAGAAAAAACCACAAAAAGTCCTAGAAAAAATTTATTTTTCGAGTTTGGACCCATATAAGGATAAATAAAGATTAGTGAGGATTACACTGTCTATGGCTTTTTATGAAAAGTGGCCTGTAACTTTGCTCCTGTTGGGAATAACCCATCAAAATAGTAACGTTTTTTGTTCATTATGATGTCCTCTATAAGAAAAAACCACAAAAAGTCCTAGGAAAAATTTATTTTTTGAGTTTGGACCCATATAAGGATAAATAAAGATGAGTGAGGATTACGCTGTCTATGGCTTTTTATAAAAAGTGGCCTGTAACTTTGCTCCTGTTGGGAATAACCCATCATAATAGTAACGTTTTTTGTTCATTATGATGTCCTCTATAAGAAAAAACCACTAAAAGTCCTAGGAAAAATTTATTTTTTGAGTTTGGACCCATATAAGGATAAATAAAGATGAGTGAGCATTACACTGTCTATGGCTTTTTATGAAAAGTGGCCTGTAACTTTGCTCCTCTTGGGAATAACCCATCATAATAGTAACGTTTTTTGTTCATTATGATGTCCTCTATTAGAAAAAACCACAAAAAGTCCTAGAAAAAATTTATTTTTTGAGTTTTGACCCATATAAGGAGAAATAAAGATTAGTGAGGATTACACTGTCTATGGCTTTTTATGAAAAGTGGCCTGTAACTTTGCTCCTGTTGGGAATAACCCATCATAATAGTAACGTTTTTTGTTCATTATGATGTCCTCTATAAGAAAAAACCACAAAAAGTCCTAGGAAAAATTTATTTTTTGAGTTTGGACCCATATAAGGATAAATAAAGATGAGTGAGGATTACACTGTCTATGGCTTTTTATGAAAAGTGGCCTGTAACTTTGCTCCTGTTGGGAATAACCCATCACAATAGTAACGTTTTTTGTTCATTATGATGTCCTCTATAAGAAAAAACCACAAAAAGTCCTAGGAAAAATTTATTTTTTGAGTTTGGACCCATATAAGGATAAATAAAGATGAGTGAGGATTACACTGTCTATGGCTTTTTATGAAAAGTGGCCTGTAACTTTGCTCCTGTTGGGAATAACCCATCACAATAGTAACGTTTTTTGTTCATTATGATGTCCTCTATAAGAAAAAACCACAAAAAGTCCTAGGAAAAATTTATTTTTTGAGTTTGGACCCATATAAGGATAAATAAAGATGAGTGAGGATTACACTGTCTATGGCTTTTTATGAAAAGTGGCCTGTAACTTTGCTCCTGTTGGGAATAACCCATCATAATAGTAACGTTTTTTGTTCATTATGATGTCCTCTATTAGAAAAAACCACAAAAAGTCCTAGAAAAAATTTATTTTTTGAGTTTGGACCCATATAAGGATAAATAAAGATTAGTGAGGATTACACTGTCTATGGCTTTTTATGAAAAGTGGCCTGTAACTTTGCTCCTGTTGGGAATAACCCATCAAAATAGTAACGTTTTTTGTTCATTATGATGTCCTCTATAAGAAAAAACCACAAAAAGTCCTAGGAAAAATTTATTTTTTGAGTTTGGACCCATATAAGGATAAATAAAGATGAGTGAGGATTACACTGTCTATGGCTTTTTATGAAAAGTGGCCTGTAACTTTGCTCCTGTTGGGAATAACCCATCATAATAGTAACGTTTTTTGTTCATTATGATGTCCTCTATAAGAAAAAACCACAAAAAGTCCTAGGAAAAATTTATTTTTTGAGTTTGGACCCATATAAGGATAAATAAAGATGAGTGAGGATTACACTGTCTATGGCTTTTTATGAAAAGTGGCCTGTAACTTTGCTCCTGTTGGGAATAACCCATCATAATAGTAACGTTTTTTGTTCATTATGATGTCCTCTATTAGAAAAAACCACAAAAAGTCCTAGAAAAAATTTATTTTTTGAGTTTTGACCCATATAAGGAGAAATAAAGATTAGTGAGGATTACACTGTCTATGGCTTTTTATGAAAAGTGGCCTGTAACTTTGCTCCTGTTGGGAATAACCCATCATAATAGTAACGTTTTTTGTTCATTATGATGTCCTCTATAAGGAAAAACCACTAAAAGTCCTAGGAAAAATTTATTTTTTGAGTTTGGACCCATATAAGGATAAATAAAGATGAGTGAGGATTACACTGTCTATGGCTTTTTATGAAAAGTGGCCTGTAACATTGCTCCTGTTGGGAATAACCCATCATAATAGTAACGTTTTTTGTTCATTATGATGTCCTCTATTAGAAAAAACCACAAAAAGTCCTAGAAAAAATTTATTTTTTGAGTTTTGACCCATATAAGGAGAAATAAAGATTAGTGAGGATTACACTGTCTATGGCTTTTTATGAAAAGTGGCCTGTAACTTTGCTCCTGTTGGGAATAACCCATCATAATCGTAACGTTTTTTGTTTATTATGATGTCCTCTATTAGAAAAAACCACAAAAAGTCCTAGAAAAAATTTATTTTTTGAGTTTTGACCCATATAAGGAGAAATAAAGATTAGTGAGGATCACACTGTCTATGGCTTTCTATGAAAAGTGGCCTGTAACTTTGCTCCTGTTGGGAATAACCCATCATAATAGTAACGTTTTTTGTTCATTATGATGTCCTCTATAAGAAAAAACCACAAAAAGTCCTAGGAAAAATTTATTTTTTGAGTTTGGACCCATATAAGGATAAATAAAGATGAGTGAGGATTACACTGTCTATGGCTTTTTATGAAAAGTGGCCTGTAACTTTGCTCCTGTTGGGAATAACCCATCACAATAGTAACGTTTTTTGTTCATTATGATGTCCTCTATAAGAAAAAACCACAAAAAGTCCTAGGAAAAATTTATTTTTTGAGTTTGGACCCATATAAGGATAAATAAAGATGAGTGAGGATTACACTGTCTATGGCTTTTTATGAAAAGTGGCCTGTAACATTGCTCCTGTTGGGAATAACCCATCATAATAGTAACGTTTTTTGTTCATTATGATGTCCTCTATTAGAAAAAACCACAAAAAGTCCGAGAAAAAATTTATTTTTTGAGTTTTGACCCATATAAGGAGAAATAAAGATTAGTGAGGATTACACTGTCTATGGCTTTTTATGAAAAGTGGCCTGTAACTTTGCTCCTGTTGGGAATAACCCATCATAATCGTAACGTTTTTTGTTTATTATGATGTCCTCTATTAGAAAAAACCACAAAAAGTCCTAGAAAAAATTTATTTTTTGAGTTTTGACCCATATAAGGAGAAATAAGGATTAGTGAGGATCACACTGTCTATGGCTTTCTATGAAAAGTGGCCTGTAACTTTGCTCCTGTTGGGAATAACCCATCATAATAGTAACGTTTTTTGTTCATTATGATGTCCTCTATAAGAAAAAACCACAAAAAGTCCTAGGAAAAATTTATTTTTTGAGTTTGGACCCATATAAGGATAAATAAAGATGAGTGAGGATTACACTGTCTATGGCTTTTTATGAAAAGTGGCCTGTAACTTTGCTCCTGTTGGGAATAACCCATCAAAATAGTAACGTTTTTTGTTCATTATGATGTCCTCTATAAGAAAAAACCACAAAAAGTCCTAGAAAAAATTTATTTTTTGAGTTTTGACCCATATAAGGAGAAATAAAGATTAGTGAGGATTACACTGTCTATGGCTTTTTATGAAAAGTGGCCTGTAACATTGCTCCTGTTGGGAATAACCCATCATAATAGTAACGTTTTTTGTTCATTATGATGTCCTCTATAAGAAAAAACCACAAAAAGTCCTAGGAAAAATTTATTTTTTGAGTTTGGACCCATATAAGGATAAATAAAGATGAGTGAGGATTACACTGTCTATGGCTTTTTATGAAAAGTGGCCTGTAACATTGCTCCTGTTGGGAATAACCCATCATAATAGTAACGTTTTTTGTTCATTATGATGTCCTCTATTAGAAAAAACCACAAAAAGTCCTAGAAAAAATTTATTTTTTGAGTTTTGACCCATATAAGGAGAAATAAAGATTAGTGAGGATTACACTGTCTATGGCTTTTTATGAAAAGTGGCCTGTAACTTTGCTCCTGTTGGGAATAACCCATCATAATAGTAACGTTTTTTGTTCATTATGATGTCCTCTATAAGAAAAAACCACAAAAAGTCCTAGGAAAAATTTATTTTTTGAGTTTGGACCCATATAAGGATAAATAAAGATGAGTGAGGATTACACTGTCTATGGCTTTTTATGAAAAGTGGCCTGTAACTTTGCTCCTGTTGGGAATAACCCATCATAATAGTAACGTTTTTTGTTCATTATGATGTCCTCTATTAGAAAAAACCACAAAAAGTCCTAGAAAAAATTTATTTTTTGAGTTTTGACCCATATAAGGAGAAATAAAGATTAGTGAGGATTACACTGTCTATGGCTTTTTATGAAAAGTGGCCTGTAACTTTGCTCCTGTTGGGAATAACCCATCATAATAGTAACGTTTTTTGTTCATTATGATGTCCTCTATAAGGAAAAACCACTAAAAGTCCTAGGAAAAATTTATTTTTTGAGTTTGGACCCATATAAGGATAAATAAAGATGAGTGAGGATTACACTGTCTATGGCTTTTTATGAAAAGTGGCCTGTAACATTGCTCCTGTTGGGAATAACCCATCATAATAGTAACGTTTTTTGTTCATTATGATGTCCTCTATTAGAAAAAACCACAAAAAGTCCTAGAAAAAATTTATTTTTTGAGTTTTGACCCATATAAGGAGAAATAAAGATTAGTGAGGATTACACTGTCTATGGCTTTTTATGAAAAGTGGCCTGTAACTTTGCTCCTGTTGGGAATAACCCATCATAATCGTAACGTTTTTTGTTTATTATGATGTCCTCTATTAGAAAAAACCACAAAAAGTCCTAGAAAAAATTTATTTTTTGAGTTTTGACCCATATAAGGAGAAATAAAGATTAGTGAGGATCACACTGTCTATGGCTTTCTATGAAAAGTGGCCTGTAACTTTGCTCCTGTTGGGAATAACCCATCATAATAGTAACGTTTTTTGTTCATTATGATGTCCTCTATAAGAAAAAACCACAAAAAGTCCTAGGAAAAATTTATTTTTTGAGTTTGGACCCATATAAGGATAAATAAAGATGAGTGAGGATTACACTGTCTATGGCTTTTTATGAAAAGTGGCCTGTAACTTTGCTCCTGTTGGGAATAACCCATCACAATAGTAACGTTTTTTGTTCATTATGATGTCCTCTATAAGAAAAAACCACAAAAAGTCCTAGGAAAAATTTATTTTTTGAGTTTGGACCCATATAAGGATAAATAAAGATGAGTGAGGATTACACTGTCTATGGCTTTTTATGAAAAGTGGCCTGTAACATTGCTCCTGTTGGGAATAACCCATCATAATAGTAACGTTTTTTGTTCATTATGATGTCCTCTATTAGAAAAAACCACAAAAAGTCCTAGAAAAAATTTATTTTTTGAGTTTTGACCCATATAAGGAGAAATAAAGATTAGTGAGGATTACACTGTCTATGGCTTTTTATGAAAAGTGGCCTGTAACTTTGCTCCTGTTGGGAATAACCCATCATAATCGTAACGTTTTTTGTTTATTATGATGTCCTCTATTAGAAAAAACCACAAAAAGTCCTAGAAAAAATTTATTTTTTGAGTTTTGACCCATATAAGGAGAAATAAGGATTAGTGAGGATCACACTGTCTATGGCTTTCTATGAAAAGTGGCCTGTAACTTTGCTCCTGTTGGGAATAACCCATCATAATAGTAACGTTTTTTGTTCATTATGATGTCCTCTATAAGAAAAAACCACAAAAAGTCCTAGGAAAAATTTATTTTTTGAGTTTGGACCCATATAAGGATAAATAAAGATGAGTGAGGATTACACTGTCTATGGCTTTTTATGAAAAGTGGCCTGTAACTTTGCTCCTGTTGGGAATAACCCATCAAAATAGTAACGTTTTTTGTTCATTATGATGTCCTCTATAAGAAAAAACCACAAAAAGTCCTAGAAAAAATTTATTTTTTGAGTTTTGACCCATATAAGGAGAAATAAAGATTAGTGAGGATTACACTGTCTATGGCTTTTTATGAAAAGTGGCCTGTAACATTGCTCCTGTTGGGAATAACCCATCATAATAGTAACGTTTTTTGTTCATTATGATGTCCTCTATTAGAAAAAACCACAAAAAGTCCTAGAAAAAATTTATTTTTTGAGTTTTGACCCATATAAGGAGAAATAAAGATTAGTGAGGATTACACTGTCTATGTCTTTTTATGAAAAGTGGCCTGTAACTTTGCTCCTGTTGGGAATAACCCATCATAATAGTAACGTTTTTTGTTCATTATGATGTCCTCTATTAGAAAAAACCACAAAAAGTCATAGAAAAAATTTATTTTTTGAGTTTTGACCCATATAAGGAGAAATAAAGATTTGTGAGGATCACACTGTCTATGGCTTTCTATGAAAAGTGGCCTGTAACTTTGCTCCTGTTGGGAATAACCCATCATAATAGTAACGTTTTTTGTTCATTATGATGTCCTCTATAAGAAAAAACCACAAAAAGTCCTAGGAAAAATTTATTTTTTGAGTTTGGACCCATATAAGGATAAATAAAGATGAGTGAGGATTACACTGTCTATGGCTTTTTATGAAAAGTGGCCTGTAACTTTGCTCCTGTTGGGAATAACCCATCATAATGAAAACGTTTTTTGTTCATTATGATGTCCTCTATTAGAAAAAACCACAAAAAGTCCTAGAAAAAATTTATTTTTTGAGTTTTGACCCATATAAGGAGAAATAAAGATTAGTGAGGATTACACTGTCTATGGCTTTTTATGAAAAGTGGCCTGTAACTTTGCTCCTGTTGGGAATAACCCATCATAATAGTAACGTTTTTTGTTCATTATGATGTCCTCTATAAGAAAAAACCACAAAAAGTCCTAGGAAAAATTTATTTTTTGAGTTTGGACCCATATAAGGATAAATAAAGATGAGTGAGGATTACACTGTCTATGGCTTTTTATGAAAAGTGGCCTGTAACTTTGCTCCTGTTGGGAATAACCTATCATAATAAAAACGTTTTTTGTTCATTATGATGTCCTCTATTAGAAAAAACCACAAAAAGTCCTAGAAAAAATTTATTTTTTTAGTTTTGACCCATATAAGGAGAAATAAAGATTAGTGAGGATTACACTGTCTATGGCTTTTTATGAAAAGTGGCCTGTAACTTTGCTCCTGTTGGGAATAACCCATCATAATAGTAACGTTTTTTGTTCATTATGATGTCCTCTATAAGAAAAAACCACAAAAAGTCCTAGGAAAAATTTATTTTTTGAGTTTGGACCCATATAAGGATAAATAAAGATGAGTGAGGATTACACTGTCTATGGCTTTTTATGAAAAGTGGCCTGTAACTTTGCTCCTGTTGGGAATAACCCATCATAATAGTAACGTTTTTTGTTCATTATGATGTCCTCTATTAGAAAAAACCACAAAAAGTCCTAGAAAAAATTTATTTTTTGAGTTTGGACCCATATAAGGATAAATAAAGATGAGTGAGGATTACACTGTCTATGGCTTTTTATGATAAATGGCCTGTAACTTTGCTCCTGTTGGGAATAACCCATCACAATAGTAACGTTTATTGTTCATTATGATGTCCTCTATTAGAAAAAACCACAAAAAGTCCTAGAAAAATTTATTTTTTGAGTTTGGACCCATATAAGGATAAATAAAGATGAGTGAGGATTACACTGTCTATGGCTTTCTATGAAAAGTGGCCTGTAACTTTGCTCCTGTTGGGAATAACCCATCATAATAGTAACGTTTTTTGTTCATTATGATGTCCTCTATAAGAAAAAACCACAAAAAGTCCTAGGAAAAATTTATTTTTTGAGTTTGGACCCATATAAGGATAAATAAAGATGAGTGAGGATTACACTGTCTATGGCTTTTTATGAAAAGTGGCCTGTAACTTTGCTCCTGTTGGGAATAACCCATCATAATAAAAACTTTTTTTGTTCATTATGATGTCCTCTATTAGAAAAAACCACAAAAAGTCCTAGAAAAAATTAATTTTTTGAGTTTGGACCCATATAAGGATAAATAAAGATGAGTGAGGATTACACTGTCTATGGCTTTTTATGAAAAGTGGCCTGTAACTTTGCTCCTGTTGGGAATAACCCATCATAATAGTAACGTTTTTTGTTCATTATGATGTCCTCTATTAGAAAAAACCACAAAAAGTCCTAGAAAAAATTTATTTTTTGAGTTTTGACCCATATAAGGAGAAATAAAGATTAGTGAGGATTACACTGTCTATGGCTTTTTATGAAAAGTGGCCTGTAACTTTGCTCCTGTTGGGAATAACCCATCATAATAGTAACGTTTTTTGTTCATTATGATGTCCTCTATAAGGAAAAACCACTAAAAGTCCTAGGAAAAATTTATTTTTTGAGTTTGGACCCATATAAGGATAAATAAAGATGAGTGAGGATTACACTGTCTATGGCTTTTTATGAAAAGTGGCCTGTAACATTGCTCCTGTTGGGAATAACCCATCATAATAGTAACGTTTTTTGTTCATTATGATGTCCTCTATTAGAAAAAACCACAAAAAGTCCTAGAAAAAATTTATTTTTTGAGTTTTGACCCATATAAGGAGAAATAAAGATTAGTGAGGATTACACTGTCTATGGCTTTTTATGAAAAGTGGCCTGTAACTTTGCTCCTGTTGGGAATAACCCATCATAATCGTAACGTTTTTTGTTTATTATGATGTCCTCTATTAGAAAAAACCACAAAAAGTCCTAGAAAAAATTTATTTTTTGAGTTTTGACCCATATAAGGAGAAATAAAGATTAGTGAGGATCACACTGTCTATGGCTTTCTATGAAAAGTGGCCTGTAACTTTGCTCCTGTTGGGAATAACCCATCATAATAGTAACGTTTTTTGTTCATTATGATGTCCTCTATAAGAAAAAACCACAAAAAGTCCTAGGAAAAATTTATTTTTTGAGTTTGGACCCATATAAGGATAAATAAAGATGAGTGAGGATTACACTGTCTATGGCTTTTTATGAAAAGTGGCCTGTAACTTTGCTCCTGTTGGGAATAACCCATCACAATAGTAACGTTTTTTGTTCATTATGATGTCCTCTATAAGAAAAAACCACAAAAAGTCCTAGGAAAAATTTATTTTTTGAGTTTGGACCCATATAAGGATAAATAAAGATGAGTGAGGATTACACTGTCTATGGCTTTTTATGAAAAGTGGCCTGTAACTTTGCTCCTGTTGGGAATAACCCATCATAATAGTAACGTTTTTTGTTCATTATGATGTCCTCTATTAGAAAAAACCACAAAAAGTCCTAGAAAAAATTTATTTTTTGAGTTTGGACCCATATAAGGATAAATAAAGATTAGTGAGGATTACACTGTCTATGGCTTTTTATGAAAAGTGGCCTGTAACTTTGCTCCTGTTGGGAATAACCCATCAAAATAGTAACGTTTTTTGTTCATTATGATGTCCTCTATAAGAAAAAACCACAAAAAGTCCTAGGAAAAATTTAGTTTTTGAGTTTGGACCCATATAAGGATAAATAAGATGAGTGAGGATTACACTGTCTATGGCTTTTTATGAAAAGTGGCCTGTAACTTTGCTCCTGTTGGGAATAACCCATCATGATAGTAACGTTTTTTGTTCATTATGATGTCCTCTATTAGAAAAAACCACAAAAAGTCCTAGAAAAAATTTATTTTTTGAGTTTTGACCCATATAAGGAGAAATAAAGATTAGTGAGGATTACACTGTCTATGGCTTTTTATGAAAAGTGGCCTGTAACTTTGCTCCTGTTGGGAATAACCCATCATAATAGTAACGTTTTTTGTTCATTATGATGTCCTCTATAAGAAAAAACCACTAAAAGTCCTAGGAAAAATTTATTTTTTGAGTTTGGACCCATATAAGGATAAATAAAGATGAGTGAGGATTACACTGTCTATGGCTTTTTATGAAAAGTGGCCTGTAACATTGCTCCTGTTGGGAATAACCCATCATAATAGTAACGTTTTTTGTTCATTATGATGTCCTCTATTAGAAAAAACCACAAAAAGTCCTAGAAAAAATTTATTTTTTGAGTTTTGACCCATATAAGGAGAAATAAAGATTAGTGAGGATTACACTGTCTATGGCTTTTTATGAAAAGTGGCCTGTAACTTTGCTCCTGTTGGGAATAACCCATCATAATCGTAACGTTTTTTGTTTATTATGATGTCCTCTATTAGAAAAAACCACAAAAAGTCCTAGAAAAAATTTATTTTTTGAGTTTTGACCCATATAAGGAGAAATAAGGATTAGTGAGGATCACACTGTCTATGGCTTTCTATGAAAAGTGGCCTGTAACTTTGCTCCTGTTGGGAATAACCCATCATAATAGTAACGTTTTTTGTTCATTATGATGTCCTCTATAAGAAAAAACCACAAAAAGTCCTAGGAAAAATTTATTTTTTGAGTTTGGACCCATATAAGGATAAATAAAGATGAGTGAGGATTACACTGTCTATGGCTTTTTATGAAAAGTGGCCTGTAACTTTGCTCCTGTTGGGAATAACCCATCAAAATAGTAACGTTTTTTGTTCATTATGATGTCCTCTATAAGAAAAAACCACAAAAAGTCCTAGAAAAAATTTATTTTTTGAGTTTTGACCCATATAAGGAGAAATAAAGATTAGTGAGGATTACACTGTCTATGGCTTTTTATGAAAAGTGGCCTGTAACATTGCTCCTGTTGGGAATAACCCATCATAATAGTAACGTTTTTTGTTCATTATGATGTCCTCTATTAGAAAAAACCACAAAAAGTCCTAGAAAAAATTTATTTTTTGAGTTTTGACCCATATAAGGAGAAATAAAGATTAGTGAGGATTACACTGTCTATGTCTTTTTATGAAAAGTGGCCTGTAACTTTGCTCCTGTTGGGAATAACCCATCATAATAGTAACGTTTTTTGTTCATTATGATGTCCTCTATTAGAAAAAACCACAAAAAGTCATAGAAAAAATTTATTTTTTGAGTTTTGACCCATATAAGGAGAAATAAAGATTTGTGAGGATCACACTGTCTATGGCTTTCTATGAAAAGTGGCCTGTAACTTTGCTCCTGTTGGGAATAACCCATCATAATAGTAACGTTTTTTGTTCATTATGATGTCCTCTATAAGAAAAAACCACAAAAAGTCCTAGGAAAAATTTATTTTTTGAGTTTGGACCCATATAAGGATAAATAAAGATGAGTGAGGATTACACTGTCTATGGCTTTTTATGAAAAGTGGCCTGTAACTTTGCTCCTGTTGGGAATAACCCATCATAATGAAAACGTTTTTTGTTCATTATGATGTCCTCTATTAGAAAAAACCACAAAAAGTCCTAGAAAAAATTTATTTTTTGAGTTTTGACCCATATAAGGAGAAATAAAGATTAGTGAGGATTACACTGTCTATGGCTTTTTATGAAAAGTGGCCTGTAACTTTGCTCCTGTTGGGAATAACCCATCATAATAGTAACGTTTTTTGTTCATTATGATGTCCTCTATAAGCAAAAACCACAAAAAGTCCTAGGAAAAATTTATTTTTTGAGTTTGGACCCATATAAGGATAAATAAAGATGAGTGAGGATTACACTGTCTATGGCTTTTTATGAAAAGTGGCCTGTAACTTTGCTCCTGTTGGGAATAACCCATCATAATAAAAACGTTTTTTGTTCATTATGATGTCCTCTATTAGAAAAAACCACAAAAAGTCCTAGAAAAAATTTATTTTTTCAGTTTTGACCCATATAAGGAGAAATAAAGATTAGTGAGGATTACACTGTCTATGGCTTTTTATGAAAAGTGGCCTGTAACTTTGCTCCTGTTGGGAATAACCCATCATAATAGTAACGTTTTTTGTTCATTATGATGTCCTCTATAAGAAAAAACCACAAAAAGTCCTAGGAAAAATTTATTTTTTGAGTTTGGACCCATATAAGGATAAATAAAGATGAGTGAGGATTACACTGTCTATGGCTTTTTATGAAAAGTGGCCTGTAACTTTGCTCCTGTTGGGAATAACCCATCATAATAGTAACGTTTTTTGTTCATTATGATGTCCTCTATTAGAAAAAACCACAAAAAGTCCTAGAAAAAATTTATTTTTTGAGTTTGGACCCATATAAGGATAAATAAAGATGAGTGAGGATTACACTGTCTATGGCTTTTTATGATAAATGGCCTGTAACTTTGCTCCTGTTGGGAATAACCCATCACAATAGTAACGTTTATTGTTCATTATGATGTCCTCTATTAGAAAAAACCACAAAAAGTCCTAGAAAAATTTATTTTTTGAGTTTGGACCCATATAAGGATAAATAAAGATGAGTGAGGATTACACTGTCTATGGCTTTCTATGAAAAGTGGCCTGTAACTTTGCTCCTGTTGGGAATAACCCATCATAATAGTAACGTTTTTTGTTCATTATGATGTCCTCTATAAGAAAAAACCACAAAAAGTCCTAGGAAAAATTTATTTTTTGAGTTTGGACCCATATAAGGATAAATAAAGATGAGTGAGGATTACACTGTCTATGGCTTTTTATGAAAAGTGGCCTGTAACTTTGCTCCTGTTGGGAATAACCCATCATAATAAAAACGTTTTTTGTTCATTATGATGTCCTCTATTAGAAAAAACCACAAAAAGTCCTAGAAAAAATTAATTTTTTGAGTTTGGACCCATATAAGGATAAATAAAGATGAGTGAGGATTACACTGTCTATGGCTTTTTATGAAAAGTGGCCTGTAACTTTGCTCCTGTTGGGAATAACCCATCATAATAGTAACGTTTTTTGTTCATTATGATGTCCTCTATTAGAAAAAACCACAAAAAGTCCTAGAAAAAATTTATTTTTTGAGTTTTGACCCATATAAGGAGAAATAAAGATTAGTGAGGATTACACTGTCTATGGCTTTTTATGAAAAGTGGCCTGTAACTTTGCTCCTGTTGGGAATAACCCATCATAATAGTAACGTTTTTTGTTCATTATGATGTCCTCTATTAGAAAAAACCACAAAAAGTCCTAGGAAAAATTAATTTTTTGAGTTTTGACCCATATAAGGAGAAATAAAGATTTGTGAGGATTACACTGTCTATGGCTTTTTATGAAAAGTGGCCTGTAACTTTGCTCCTGTTGGGAATAACCCATCATAATAGTAACGTTTTTTGTTCATTATGATGTCCTCTATTAGAAAAAACCACAAAAAGTGCTAGAAAAAATTTATTTTTTGAGTTTTGACCCATATAAGGAGAAATAAAGATTAGTGAGGATTACACTGTCTATGGCTTTTTATGAAAAGTGGCCTGTAACTTTGCTCCTGTTGGGAATAACCCATCATAATAGTAACGTTTTTTGTTCATTATGATGTCCTCTATTAGAAAAAACCACAAAAAGTCCTAGAAAAAATTTATTTTTTGAGTTTTGACCCATATAAGGAGAAATAAAGATTAGTGAGGATCACACTGTCTATGGCTTTTTATGAAAAGTGGCCTGTAACTTTGCTCCTGTTGGGAATAACCCATCATAATAGTAACGTTTTTTGTTCATTATGATGTCCTCTATAAGAAAAAACCACAAAAAGTCCTAGGAAAAATTTATTTTTTGAGTTTGGACCCATATAAGGAGAAATAAAGATGAGTGAGGATTACACTGTCTATGGCTTTTTATGAAAAGTGGCCTGTAACTTTGCTCCTGTTGGGAATAACCCATCATAATAGTAACGTTTTTTGTTCATTATGATGTCCTCTATTAGAAAAAACCACAAAAAGTCTTAGAAAAAATTTATTTTTTGAGTTTTGACCCATATAAGGAGAAATAAAGATTAGTGAGGATTACACTGTCTATGGCTTTTTATGAAAAGTGGCCTGTAACTTTGCTCCTGTTGGGAATAACCGATCATAATAGTAACGTTTTTTGTTCATTATGATGTCCTCTATTAGAAAAAACCACAAAAAGTGCTAGAAAAAATTTATTTTTTGAGTTTTGACCCATATAAGGAGAAATAAAGATTAGTGAGGGTTACACTGTCTATGGCTTTTCATGAAAAGTGGCCTGTAACTTTGCTCCTGTTGGGAATAACCCATCATAATAGTAACGTTTTTTGTTCATTATGATGTCCTCTATTAGAAAAAACCACAAAAAGTCCTAGAAAAAATTTATTTTTTGAGTTTTGACCCATATAAGGAGAAATAAAGATTAGTGAGGATCACACTGTCTATGGCTTTTTATGAAAAGTGGCCTGTAACTTTGCTCCTGTTGGGAATAACCTATCATAATAGTAATGTTTTTTGTTCATTATGATGTCCTCTATAAGAAAAAACCACAAAAAGTCCTAGGAAAAATTTATTTTTTGAGTTTGGACCCATATAAGGATAAATAAAGATGAGTGAGGATTACACTGTCTATGGCTTTTTATGAAAAGTGGCCTGTAACTTTGCTCCTGTTGGGAATAACCCATCATAATAGTAACGTTTTTTGTTCATTATGATGTCCTCTATTAGAAAAAACCACAAAAAGTCCTAGAAAAAATTTATTTTTTGAGTTTTGACCCATATAAGGAGAAATAAAGATGAGTGAGGATTACACTGTCTATGGCTTTTTATGAAAAGTGGCCTGTAACTTTGCTCCTGTTGGGAATAACCCATCATAATAGTAACGTTTTTTGTTCATTATGATGTCCTCTATTAGAAAAAACCACAAAAAGTCCTAGAAAAAATTTATTTTTTGAGTTTTGACCCATATAAGGAGAAATAAAGATTAGTGAGGATCACACTGTCTATGGCTTTTTATGAAAAGTGGCCTGTAACTTTGCTCCTGTTGGGAATAACCCATCATAATAGTAACGTTTTTTGTTCATTATGATGTCCTCTATAAGAAAAAACCACAAAAAGTCCTAGGAAAAATTTATTTTTTGAGTTTGGACCCATATAAGGAGAAATAAAGATGAGTGAGGATTACACTGTCTATGGCTTTTTATGAAAAGTGGCCTGTAACTTTGCTCCTGTTGGGAATAACCCATCATAATAGTAACGTTTTTTGTTCATTATGATGTCCTCTATTAGAAAAAACCACAAAAAGTCCTAGAAAAAATTTATTTTTTGAGTTTTGACCCATATAAGGAGAAATAAAGATTAGTGAGGATTACACTGTCTATGGCTTTTTATGAAAAGTGGCCTGTAACTTTGCTCCTGTTGGGAATAACCCATCATAATAGTAACGTTTTTTGTTCATTATGATGTCCTCTATTAGAAAAAACCACAAAAAGTCCTAGAAAAAATTTATTTTTTGAGTTTTGACCCATATAAGGAGAAATAAAGATTAGTGAGGATCACACTGTCTATGGCTTTTTATGAAAAGTGGCCTGTAACTTTGCTCCTGTTGGGAATAACCCATCATAATAGTAACGTTTTTTGTTCATTATGATGTCCTCTATAAAAAAAAACCACAAGAAGTCTTAGGAAAAATTTATTTTTTGAGTTTGGACCCATATAAGGATAAATAAAGATGAGTGAGGATTACACTGTCTATGGCTTTTTATGAAAAGTGGCCTGTAACTTTGCTCCTGTTGGGAATAACCCATCATAATAGTAACGTTTTTTGTTCATTATGATGTCCTCTATTAGAAAAAACCACAAAAAGTGCTAGAAAAAATTTATTTTTTGAGTTTTGACCCATATAAGGAGAAATAAAGATTAGTGAGGATTACACTGTCTATGGCTTTTCATGAAAAGTGGCCTGTCACTTTGCTCCTGTTGGGAATAACCCATCATAATAGTAACGTTTTTTGTTCATTATGATGTCCTCTATTAGAAAAAACCACAAAAAGTCCTAGAAAAAATTTATTTTTTGAGTTTTGACCCATATAAGGAGAAATAAAGATTAGTGAGGATCACACTGTCTATGGCTTTTTATGAAAAGTGGCCTGTAACTTTGCTCCTGTTGGGAATAACCCATCATAATAGTAATGTTTTTTGTTCATTATGATGTCCTCTATAAGAAAAAACCACAAAAAGTCCTAGGAAAAATTTATTTTTTGAGTTTGGACCCATATAAGGATAAATAAAGATGAGTGAGGATTACACTGTCTATGGCTTTTTATGAAAAGTGGCCTGTAACTTTGCTCCTGTTGGGAATAACCCATCATAATAGTAACGTTTTTTGTTCATTATGATGTCCTCTATTAGAAAAAACCACAAAAAGTCCTAGAAAAAATTTATTTTTTGAGTTTTGACCCATATAAGGAGAAATAAAGATGAGTGAGGATTACACTGTCTATGGCTTTTTATGAAAAGTGGCCTGTAACTTTGCTCCTGTTGGGAATAACCCATCATAATAGTAACGTTTTTTGTTCATTATGATGTCCTCTATTAGAAAAAACCACAAAAAGTCCTAGAAAAAATTTATTTTTTGAGTTTTGACCCATATAAGGAGAAATAAAGATTAGTGAGGATCACACTGTCTATGGCTTTTTATGAAAAGTGGCCTGTAACTTTGCTCCTTTTGGGAATAACCCATCATAATAGTAACGTTTTTTGTTCATTATGATGTCCTCTATAAGAAAAAACCACAAAAAGTCCTAGGAAAAATTTATTTTTTGAGTTTGGACCCATATAAGGAGAAATAAAGATGAGTGAGGATTACACTGTCTATGGCTTTTTATGAAAAGTGGCCTGTAACTTTGCTCCTGTTGGGAATAACCCATCATAATAGTAACGTTTTTTGTTCATTATGATGTCCTCTATAAGAAAAAACCACAAAAAGTCCTAGAAAAAATTTATTTTTTGAGTTTTGACCCATATAAGGAGAAATAAAGATTAGTGAGGATCACACTGTCTATGGCTTTTTATGAAAAGTGGCCTGTAACTTTGCTCCTGTTGGGAATAACCCATCATAATAGTAACGTTTTTTGTTCATTATGATGTCCTCTATAAGAAAAAACCACAAAAAGTCCTAGGAAAAATTTATTTTTTGAGTTTGGACCCATATAAGGATAAATAAAGATGAGTGAGGATTACACTGTCTATGGCTTTTTATGAAAAGTGGCCTGTAACTTTGCTCCTGTTGGGAATAACCCATCATAATAGTAATGTTTTTTGTTCATTATGATGTCCTCTATAAGAAAAAACCACAAAAAGTCCTAGGAAAAATTTATTTTTTGAGTTTGGACCCATATAAGGATAAATAAAGATGAGTGAGGATTACACTGTCTATGGCTTTTTATGAAAAGTGGCCTGTAACTTTGCTCCTGTTGGGAATAACCCATCATAATATTAACGTTTTTTGTTCATTATGATGTCCTCTATTAGAAAAAACCACAAAAAGTCCTAGAAAAAATTTATTTTTTGAGTTTTGACCCATATAAGGAGAAATAAAGATGAGTGAGGATTACACTGTCTATGGCTTTTTATGAAAAGTGGCCTGTAACTTTGCTCCTGTTGGGAATAACCCATCATAATAGTAACGTTTTTTGTTCATTATGATGTCCTCCATTAGAAAAAACCACAAAAAGTCCTAGAAAAAATGTATTTTTTGAGTTTGGACCCATATAAGGATAAATAAAGATGAGTGAGGATTACACTGTCTATGGCTTTTTATGAAAAGTGGCCTGTAACTTTGCTCCTGTTGGGAATAACCCATCATAATAGTAATGTTTTTTGTTCATTATGATGTCCTCTATAAGAAAAAACCACAAAAAGTCCTAGGAAAAATTTATTTTTTGAGTTTGGACCCATATAAGGATAAATAAAGATGAGTGAGGATTACACTGTCTATGGCTTTTTATGAAAAGTGGCCTGTAACTTTGCTCCTGTTGGGAATAACCCATCATAATATTAACGTTTTTTGTTCATTATGATGTCCTCTATTAGAAAAAACCACAAAAAGTCCTAGAAAAAATTTATTTTTTGAGTTTTGACCCATATAAGGAGAAATAAAGATGAGTGAGGATTACACTGTCTATGGCTTTTTATGAAAAGTGGCCTGTAACTTTGCTCCTGTTGGGAATAACCCATCATAATAGTAACGTTTTTTGTTCATTATGATGTCCTCCATTAGAAAAAACCACAAAAAGTCCTAGAAAAAATTTATTTTTTGAGTTTTGACCCATATAAGGAGAAATAAAGATTAGTGAGGATCACACTGTCTATGGCTTTTTATGAAAAGTGGCCTGTAACTTTGCTCCTGTTGGGAATAACCCATCATAATAGTAACGTTTTTTGTTCATTATGATGTCCTCTATAAGAAAAAACCACAAAAAGTCCTAGGAAAAATTTATTTTTTGAGTTTGGACCCATATAAGGAGAAATAAAGATGAGTGAGGATTACACTGTCTATGGCTTTTTATGAAAAGTGGCCTGTAACTTTGCTCCTGTTGGGAATAACCCATCATAATAGTAACGTTTTTTGTTCATTATGATGTCCTCTATTAGAAAAAACCACAAAAAGTCTTAGAAAAAATTTATTTTTTGAGTTTTGACCCATATAAGGAGAAATAAAGATTAGTGAGGATTACACTGTCTATGGCTTTTTATGAAAAGTGGCCTGTAACTTTGCTCCTGTTGGGAATAACCCATCATAATAGTAACGTTTTTTGTTCATTATGATGTCCTCTATTAGAAAAAACCACAAAAAGTCCTAGAAAAAATTTATTTTTTGAGTTTTGACCCATATAAGGAGAAATAAAGATTAGTGAGGATCACACTGTCTATGGCTTTTTATGAAAAGTGGCCTGTAACTTTGCTCCTGTTGGGAATAACCCATCATAATAGTAACGTTTTTTGTTCATTATGATGTCCTCTATAAGAAAAAACCACAAAAAGTCCTAGGAAAAATTTATTTTTTGAGTTTGGACCCATATAAGGAGAAATAAAGATGAGTGAGGATTACACTGTCTATGGCTTTTTATGAAAAGTGGCCTGTAACTTTGCTCCTGTTGGGAATAACCCATCATAATAGTAACGTTTTTTGTTCATTATGATGTCCTCTATTAGAAAAAACCACAAAAAGTCTTAGAAAAAATTTATTTTTTGAGTTTTGACCCATATAAGGAGAAATAAAGATTAGTGAGGATTACACTGTCTATGGCTTTTTATGAAAAGTGGCCTGTAACTTTGCTCCTGTTGGGAATAACCCATCATAATAGTAACGTTTTTTGTTCATTATGATGTCCTCTATTAGAAAAAACCACAAAAAGTCCTAGAAAAACTTTATTTTTTGAGTTCTGACCCATATAAGGAGAAATAAAGATTAGTGAGGATCACACTGTCTATGGCTTTTTATGAAAAGTGGCCTGTAACTTTGCTCCTGTTGGGAATAACCCATCATAATAGTAACGTTTTTTGTTCATTATGATGTCCTCTATTAGAAAAAACCACAAAAAGTGCTAGAAAAAATTTATTTTTTGAGTTTTGACCCATATAAGGAGAAATAAAGATTAGTGAGGATTACACTGTCTATGGCTTTTTATGAAAAGTGGCCTGTAACTTTGCTCCTGTTGGGAATAACCCATCATAATAGTAACGTTTTTTGTTCATTATGATGTCCTCTATTAGAAAAAACCACAAAAAGTCCTAGAAAAAATTTATTTTTTGAGTTTTGACCCATATAAGGAGAAATAAAGATTAGTGAGGATCACACTGTCTATGGCTTTTTATGAAAAGTGGCCTGTAACTTTGCTCCTGTTGGGAATAACCCATCATAATAGTAACGTTTTTTGTTCATTATGATATCCTCTATCAGAAAAAACCACAAAAAGTCCTAGGAAAAATTTATTTTTTGAGTTTGGACCCATATAAGGATAAATAAAGATGAGTGAGGATTACACTGTCTATGGCTTTTTATGAAAAGTGGCCTGTAACTTTGCTCCTGTTGGGAATAACCCATCATAATAGTAACGTTTTTTGTTCATTATGATGTCCTCTATAAGAAAAAACCACAAAAAGTCTTAGGAAAAATTTATTTTTTGAGTTTGGTCCCATATAAGGATAAATAAAGATGAGTGAGGATTACACTGTCTATGGCTTTTTATGAAAAGTGGCCTGTAACTTTGCTCCTGTTGGGAATAACCCATCATAATAGTAATGTTTTTTGTTCATTATGATGTCCTCTATAAGAAAAAACCACAAAAAGTCCTAGGAAAAATTTATTTTTTGAGTTTGGACCCATATAAGGATAAATAAAGATGAGTGAGGATTACACTGTGTATGGCTTTTTATGAAAAGTGGCCTGTAACTTTGCTCCTGTTGGGAATAACCCATCATAATAGTAACGTTTTTTGTTCATTATGATGTCCTCTATTAGAAAAAACCACAAAAAGTCCTAGAAAAAATTTATTTTTTGAGTTTTGACCCATATAAGGAGAAATAAAGATGAGTGAGGATTACACTGTCTATGGCTTTTTATGAAAAGTGGCCTGTAACTTTGCTCCTGTTGGGAATAACCCATCATAATAGTAACGTTTTTCGTTCATTATGATGTCCTCTATTAGAAAAAACCACAAAAAGTCCTAGAAAAAATTTATTTTTTGAGTTTTGACCCATATAAGGAGAAATAAAGATTAGTGAGGATCACACTGTCTATGGCTTTTTATGAAAAGTGGCCTGTAACTTTGCTCCTGTTGGGAATAACCCATCATAATAGTAACGTTTTTTGTTCATTATGATGTCCTCTATAAGAAAAAACCACAAAAAGTCCTAGGAAAAATTTATTTTTTGAGTTTGGACCCATATAAGGAGAAATAAAGATGAGTGAGGATTACACTGTCTATGGCTTTTTATGAAAAGTGGCCTGTAACTTTGCTCCTGTTGGGAATAACCCATCATAATAGTAACGCTTTTTGTTCATTATGATGTCCTCTATTAGAAAAAACCACAAAAAGTCCTAGAAAAAATTTATTTTTTGAGTTTTGACCCATATAAGGAGAAATAAAGATTAGTGAGGATTACACTGTCCATGGCTTTTTATGAAAAGTGGCCTGTAACTTTGCTCCTGTTGGGAATAACCCATCATAATAGTAACGTTTTTTGTTCATTATGATGTCCTCTATAAGAAAAAACCACAAAAAGTCCTAGGAAAAATTTATTTTTTGAGTTTGGACCCATATAAGGATAAATAAAGATGAGTGAGGATTACACTGTCTATGGCTTTTTATGAAAAGTGGCCTGTAACTTTGCTCCTGTTGGGAATAACCCATCATAATAGTAACGTTTTTTGTTCATTATGATGTCCTCTATTAGAAAAAACCACAAAAAGTGCTAGAAAAAATTTATTTTTTGAGTTTTGACCCATATAAGGAGAAATAAAGATTAGTGAGGATTACACTGTCTATGGCTTTTTATGAAAAGTGGCCTGTAACTTTGCTCCTGTTGGGAATAACCCATCATAATAGTAACGTTTTTTGTTCATTATGATGTCCTCTATTAGAAAAAACCACAAAAAGTCCTAGAAAAAATTTATTTTTTGAGTTCTGACCCATATAAGGAGAAATAAAGATTAGTGAGGATCACACTGTCTATGGCTTTTTATGAAAAGTGGCCTGTAACTTTGCTCCTGTTGGGAATAACCCATCATAATAGTAACGTTTTTTGTTCATTATGATGTCCTCTATTAGAAAAAACCACAAAAAGTCCTAGAAAAAATTTATTTTTTGAGTTTTGACCCATATAAGGAGAAATAAAGATTAGTGAGGATCACACTGTCTATGGCTTTTTATGAAAAGTGGCCTGTAACTTTGCTCCTGTTGGGAATAACCCATCATAATAGTAATGTTTTTTGTTCATTATGATGTCCTCTATAAGAAAAAACCACAAAAAGTGCTAGAAAAAATTTATTTTTTGAGTTTTGACCCATATAAGGAGAAATAAAGATTAGTGAGGATTACACTGTCTATGGCTTTTCATGAAAAGTGGCCTGTAACTTTGCTCCTGTTGGGAATAACCCATCATAATAGTAACGTTTTTTGTTCATTATGATGTCCTCTATTAGAAAAAACCACAAAAAGTCCTAGAAAAAATTTATTTTTTGAGTTTTGACCCATATAAGGAGAAATAAAGATTAGTGAGGATCACACTGTCTATGGCTTTTTATGAAAAGTGGCCTGTAACTTTGCTCCTGTTGGGAATAACCCATCATAATAGTAATGTTTTTTGTTCATTATGATGTCCTCTATAAGAAAAAACCACAAAAAGTCCTAGGAAAAATTTATTTTTTGAGTTTGGACCCATATAAGGATAAATAAAGATGAGTGAGGATTACACTGTCTATGGCTTTTTATGAAAAGTGGCCTGTAACTTTGCTCCTGTTGGGAATAACCCATCATAATAGTAACGTTTTTTGTTCATTATGATGTCCTCTATTAGAAAAAACCACAAAAAGTCCTAGAAAAAATTTATTTTTTGAGTTTTGACCCATATAAGGAGAAATAAAGATGAGTGAGGATTACACTGTCTATGGCTTTTTATGAAAAGTGGCCTGTAACTTTGCTCCTGTTGGGAATAACCCATCATAATAGTAACGTTTTTTGTTCATTATGATGTCCTCTATTAGAAAAAACCACAAAAAGTCCTAGAAAAAATTTATTTTTTGAGTTTTGACCCATATAAGGAGAAATAAAGATTAGTGAGGATCACACTGTCTATGGCTTTTTATGAAAAGTGGCCTGTAACTTTGCTCCTGTTGGGAATAACCCATCATAATAGTAACGTTTTTTGTTCATTATGATGTCCTCTATAAGAAAAAACCACAAAAAGTCCTAGGAAAAATTTATTTTTTGAGTTTGGACCCATATAAGGAGAAATAAAGATGAGTGAGGATTACACTGTCTATGGCTTTTTATGAAAAGTGGCCTGTAACTTTGCTCCTGTTGGGAATAACCCATCATAATAGTAACGTTTTTTGTTCATTATGATGTCCTCTATTAGAAAAAACCACAAAAAGTCCTAGAAAAAATTTATTTTTTGAGTTTTGACCCATATAAGGAGAAATAAAGATTAGTGAGGATCACACTGTCTATGGCTTTTTATGAAAAGTGGCCTGTAACTTTGCTCCCGTTGGGAATAACCCATCATAATAGTAATGTTTTTTGTTCATTATGATGTCCTCTATAAGAAAAAACCACAAAAAGTCCTAGGAAAAATTTATTTTTTGAGTTTGGACCCATATAAGGATAAATAAAGATGAGTGAGGATTACACTGTCTATGGCTTTTTATGAAAAGTGGCCTGTAACTTTGCTCCTGTTGGGAATAACCCATCATAATAGTAACGTTTTTTGTTCATTATGATGTCCTCTATTAGAAAAAACCACAAAAAGTGCTAGAAAAAATTTATTTTTTGAGTTTTGACCCATATAAGGAGAAATAAAGATAAGTGAGGATTACACTGTCTATGGCTTTTTATGAAAAGTGGCCTGTAACTTTGCTCCTGTTGGGAATAACCCATCATAATAGTAACGTTTTTTGTTCATTATGATATCCTCTATCAGAAAAAACCACAAAAAGTCCTAGGAAAAATTTATTTTTTGAGTTTGGACCCATATAAGGATAAATAAAGATGAGTGAGGATTACACTGTCTATGGCTTTTTTGAAAAGTGGCCTGTAACTTTGCTCCTGTTGGGAATAACCCATCATAATAGTAACGTTTTTTGTTCATTATGATGTCCTCTATAAGAAAAAACCACAAAAAGTCCTAGGAAAAATTTATTTTTTGAGTTTGGACCCATATAAAGATAAATAAAGATGAGTGAGGATTACACTGTCTATGGCTTTTTATGAAAAGTGGCCTGTAACTTTGCTCCTGTTGGGAATAACCCATCATAATAGTAACGTTTTTTGTTCATTATGATGTCCTCTATTAGAAAAAACCACAAAAAGTGCTAGAAAAAATTTATTTTTTGAGTTTTGACCCATATAAGGAGAAATAAAGATTAGTGAGGATTACACTGTCTATGGCTTTTCATGAAAAGTGGCCTGTAACTTTGCTCCTGTTGGGAATAACCCATCATAATAGTAACGTTTTTTGTTCATTATGATGTCCTCTATAAGAAAAAACCACAAAAAGTCTTAGGAAAAATTTTTTTTTTGAGTTTGGACCCATATAAGGATAAATAAAGATGAGTGAGGATTACACTGTCTATGGCTTTTTATGAAAAGTGGCCTGTAACTTTGCTCCTGTTGGGAATAACCCATCATAATAGTAATGTTTTTTGTTCATTATGATGTCCTCTATAAGAAAAAACCACAAAAAGTCCTAGGAAAAATTTATTTTTTGAGTTTGGACCCATATAAGGATAAATAAAGATGAGTGAGGATTACACTGTCTATGGCTTTTTATGAAAAGTGGCCTGTAACTTTGCTCCTGTTGGGAATAACCCATCATATTAGTAACGTTTTTTGTTCATTATGATGTCCTCTATTAGAAAAAACCACAAAAAGTCCTAGAAAAAATTTATTTTTTGAGTTTTGACCCATATAAGGAGAAATAAAGATTAGTGAGGATCACACTGTCTATGGCTTTTTATGAAAAGTGGCCTGTAACTTTGCTCCTGTTGGGAATAACCCATCATAATAGTAACGTTTTTTGTTCATTATGATGTCCTCTATAAGAAAAAACCACAAAAAGTCCTAGGAAAAATTTATTTTTTGAGTTTGGACCCATATAAGGAGAAATAAAGATGAGTGAGGATTACACTGTCTATGGCTTTTTATGAAAAGTGGCCTGTAACTTTGCTCCTGTTGGGAATAACCCATCATAATAGTAACGTTTTTTGTTCATTATGATGTCCTCTATTAGAAAAAACCACAAAAAGTCCTAGAAAAAATTTATTTTTTGAGTTTTGACCCATATAAGGAGAAATAAAGATTAGTGAGGATCACACTGTCTATGGCTTTTTATGAAAAGTGGCCTGTAACTTTGCTCCTGTTGGGAATAACCCATCATAATAGCAACGTTTTTTGTTCATTATGATGTCCTCTATAAGAAAAAACCACAAAAAGTCCTAGGAAAAATTTATTTTTTGAGTTTGGACCCATATAAAGAGAAATAAAGATGAGTGAGGATTACACTGTCTATGGCTTTTTATGAAAAGTGGCCTGTAACTTTGCTCCTGTTGGGAATAACCCATCATAATAGTAACGTTTTTTGTTCATTATGATGTCCTCTATAAGAAAAAACCACAAAAAGTCCTAGGAAAAATTTATTTTTTGAGTTTTGACCCATATAAGGAGAAATAAAGATTAGTGAGGATTACACTGTCTATGGCTTTTTATGAAAAGTGGCCTGTAACTTTGCTCCTGTTGGGAATAACCCATCATAATAGTAACGTTTTTTGTTCATTATGATGTCCTCTATAAGAAAAAACCACAAAAAGTCCTAGGAAAAATTTATTTTTTGAGTTTGGACCCATATAAGGATAAATAAAGATGAGTGAGGATTACACTGTCTATGGCTTTTTATGAAAAGTGGCCTGTAACTTTGCTCCTGTTGGGAATAACCCATCATAATAGTAACGTTTTTTGTTCATTATGATGTCCTCTATTAGAAAAAACCACAAAAAGTGCTAGAAAAAATTTATTTTTTGAGTTTTGACCCATATAAGGAGAAATAAAGATTAGTGAGGATTACACTGTCTATGGCTTTTTATGAAAAGTGGCCTGTAACTTTGCTCCTGTTGGGAATAACCCATCATAATAGTAACGTTTTTTGTTCATTATGATGTCCTCTATTAGAAAAAACCACAAAAAGTGCTAGAAAAAATTTATTTTTTGAGTTTTGACCCATATAAGGAGAAATAAAGATAAGTGAGGATTACACTGTCTATGGCTTTTTATGAAAAGTGGCCTGTAACTTTGCTCCTGTTGGGAATAACCCATCATAATAGTAACGTTTTTTGTTCATTATGATATCCTCTATCAGAAAAAACCACAAAAAGTCCTAGGAAAAATTTATTTTTTGAGTTTGGACCCATATAAGGATAAATAAAGATGAGTGAGGATTACACTGTCTATGGCTTTTTTGAAAAGTGGCCTGTAACTTTGCTCCTGTTGGGAATAACCCATCATAATAGTAACGTTTTTTGTTCATTATGATGTCCTCTATAAGAAAAAACCACAAAAAGTCCTAGGAAAAATTTATTTTTTGAGTTTGGACCCATATAAAGATAAATAAAGATGAGTGAGGATTACACTGTCTATGGCTTTTTATGAAAAGTGGCCTGTAACTTTGCTCCTGTTGGGAATAACCCATCATAATCGTAACGTTTTTTGTTCATTATGATGTCCTCTATTAGAAAAAACCACAAAAAGTGCTAGAAAAAATTTATTTTTTGAGTTTTGACCCATATAAGGAGAAATAAAGATTAGTGAGGATTACACTGTCTATGGCTTTTCATGAAAAGTGGCCTGTAACTTTGCTCCTGTTGGGAATAACCCATCATAATAGTAACGTTTTTTGTTCATTATGATGTCCTCTATAAGAAAAAACCACAAAAAGTCTTAGGAAAAATTTTTTTTTTGAGTTTGGACCCATATAAGGATAAATAAAGATGAGTGAGGATTACACTGTCTATGGCTTTTTATGAAAAGTGGCCTGTAACTTTGCTCCTGTTGGGAATAACCCATCATAATAGTAATGTTTTTTGTTCATTATGATGTCCTCTATAAGAAAAAACCACAAAAAGTCCTAGGAAAAATTTATTTTTTGAGTTTGGACCCATATAAGGATAAATAAAGATGAGTGAGGATTACACTGTCTATGGCTTTTTATGAAAAGTGGCCTGTAACTTTGCTCCTGTTGGGAATAACCCATCATATTAGTAACGTTTTTTGTTCATTATGATGTCCTCTATTAGAAAAAACCACAAAAAGTCCTAGAAAAAATTTATTTTTTGAGTTTTGACCCATATAAGGAGAAATAAAGATTAGTGAGGATCACACTGTCTATGGCTTTTTATGAAAAGTGGCCTGTAACTTTGCTCCTGTTGGGAATAACCCATCATAATAGTAACGTTTTTTGTTCATTATGATGTCCTCTATAGGAAAAAACCACAAAAAGTCCTAGGAAAAATTTATTTTTTGAGTTTGGACCCATATAAGGAGAAATAAAGATGAGTGAGGATTACACTGTCTATGGCTTTTTATGAAAAGTGGCCTGTAACTTTGCTCCTGTTGGGAATAACCCATCATAATAGTAACGTTTTTTGTTCATTATGATGTCCTCTATTAGAAAAAACCACAAAAAGTCCTAGAAAAAATTTATTTTTTGAGTTTTGACCCATATAAGGAGAAATAAAGATTAGTGAGGATCACACTGTCTATGGCTTTTTATGAAAAGTGGCCTGTAACTTTGCTCCTGTTGGGAATAACCCATCATAATAGTAACGTTTTTTGTTCATTATGATGTCCTCTATAAGAAAAAACCACAAAAAGTCCTAGGAAAAATTTATTTTTTGAGTTTGGACCCATATAAGGATAAATAAAGATGAGTGAGGATTACACTGTCTATGGCTTTTTATGAAAAGTGGCCTGTAACTTTGCTCCTGTTGGGAATAACCCATCATAATAGTAACGTTTTTTGTTCATTATGATGTCCTCTATAAGAAAAAACCACAAAAAGTCTTAGGAAAAATTTATTTTTTGAGTTTGGTCCCATATAAGGATAAATAAAGATGAGTGAGGATTACACTGTCTATGGCTTTTTATGAAAAGTGGCCTGTAACTTTGCTCCTGTTGGGAATAACCCATCATAATAGTAACGTTTTTTGTTCATTATGATGTCCTCTATTAGAAAAAACCACAAAAAGTGCTAGAAAAAATTTATTTTTTGAGTTTTGACCCATATAAGGAGAAATAAAGATTAGTGAGGATTACACTGTCTATGGCTTTTCATGAAAAGTGGCCTGTAACTTTGCTCCTGTTGGGAATAACCCATCATAATAGTAACGTTTTTTGTTCATTATGATGTCCTCTATTAGAAAAAACCACAAAAAGTCCTAGAAAAAATTTATTTTTTGAGTTTTGACCCATATAAGGAGAAATAAAGATTAGTGAGGATCACACTGTCTATGGCTTTTTATGAAAAGTGGCCTGTAACTTTGCTCCTGTTGGGAATAACCCATCATAATAGTAATGTTTTTTGTTCATTATGATGTCCTCTATAAGAAAAAACCACAAAAAGTCCTAGGAAAAATTTATTTTTTGAGTTTGGACCCATATAAGGATAAATAAAGATGAGTGAGGATTACACTGTCTATGGCTTTTTATGAAAAGTGGCCTGTAACTTTGCTCCTGTTGGGAATAACCCATCATAATAGTAACGTTTTTTGTTCATTATGATGTCCTCTATTAGAAAAAACCACAAAAAGTCCTAGAAAAAATTTATTTTTTGAGTTTTGACCCATATAAGGAGAAATAAAGATGAGTGAGGATTACACTGTCTATGGCTTTTTATGAAAAGTGGCCTGTAACTTTGCTCCTGTTGGGAATAACCCATCATAATAGTAACGTTTTTCGTTCATTATGATGTCCTCTATTAGAAAAAACCACAAAAAGTCCTAGAAAAAATTTATTTTTTGAGTTTTGACCCATATAAGGAGAAATAAAGATTAGTGAGGATCACACTGTCTATGGCTTTTTATGAAAAGTGGCCTGTAACTTTGCTCCTGTTGGGAATAACCCATCATAATAGTAACGTTTTTTGTTCATTATGATGTCCTCTATAAGAAAAAACCACAAAAAGTCCTAGGAAAAATTTATTTTTTGAGTTTGGACCCATATAAGGAGAAATAAAGATGAGTGAGGATTACACTGTCTATGGCTTTTTATGAAAAGTGGCCTGTAACTTTGCTCCTGTTGGGAATAACCCATCATAATAGTAACGCTTTTTGTTCATTATGATGTCCTCTATTAGAAAAAACCACAAAAAGTCCTAGAAAAAATTTATTTTTTGAGTTTTGACCCATATAAGGAGAAATAAAGATTAGTGAGGATTACACTGTCCATGGCTTTTTATGAAAAGTGGCCTGTAACTTTGCTCCTGTTGGGAATAACCCATCATAATAGTAACGTTTTTTGTTCATTATGATGTCCTCTATAAGAAAAAACCACAAAAAGTCCTAGGAAAAATTTATTTTTTGAGTTTGGACCCATATAAGGATAAATAAAGATGAGTGAGGATTACACTGTCTATGGCTTTTTATGAAAAGTGGCCTGTAACTTTGCTCCTGTTGGGAATAACCCATCATAATAGTAACGTTTTTTGTTCATTATGATGTCCTCTATTAGAAAAAACCACAAAAAGTGCTAGAAAAAATTTATTTTTTGAGTTTTGACCCATATAAGGAGAAATAAAGATTAGTGAGGATTACACTGTCTATGGCTTTTTATGAAAAGTGGCCTGTAACTTTGCTCCTGTTGGGAATAACCCATCATAATAGTAACGTTTTTTGTTCATTATGATGTCCTCTATTAGAAAAAACCACAAAAAGTCCTAGAAAAAATTTATTTTTTGAGTTCTGACCCATATAAGGAGAAATAAAGATTAGTGAGGATCACACTGTCTATGGCTTTTTATGAAAAGTGGCCTGTAACTTTGCTCCTGTTGGGAATAACCCATCATAATAGTAACGTTTTTTGTTCATTATGATGTCCTCTATTAGAAAAAACCACAAAAAGTCCTAGAAAAAATTTATTTTTTGAGTTTTGACCCATATAAGGAGAAATAAAGATTAGTGAGGATCACACTGTCTATGGCTTTTTATGAAAAGTGGCCTGTAACTTTGCTCCTGTTGGGAATAACCCATCATAATAGTAATGTTTTTTGTTCATTATGATGTCCTCTATAAGAAAAAACCACAAAAAGTGCTAGAAAAAATTTATTTTTTGAGTTTTGACCCATATAAGGAGAAATAAAGATTAGTGAGGATTACACTGTCTATGGCTTTTCATGAAAAGTGGCCTGTAACTTTGCTCCTGTTGGGAATAACCCATCATAATAGTAACGTTTTTTGTTCATTATGATGTCCTCTATTAGAAAAAACCACAAAAAGTCCTAGAAAAAATTTATTTTTTGAGTTTTGACCCATATAAGGAGAAATAAAGATTAGTGAGGATCACACTGTCTATGGCTTTTTATGAAAAGTGGCCTGTAACTTTGCTCCTGTTGGGAATAACCCATCATAATAGTAATGTTTTTTGTTCATTATGATGTCCTCTATAAGAAAAAACCACAAAAAGTCCTAGGAAAAATTTATTTTTTGAGTTTTGACCCATATAAGGAGAAATAAAGATGAGTGAGGATTACACTGTCTATGGCTTTTTATGAAAAGTGGCCTGTAACTTTGCTCCTGTTGGGAATAACCCATCATAATAGTAACGTTTTTTGTTCATTATGATGTCCTCTATTAGAAAAAACCACAAAAAGTCCTAGAAAAAATTTATTTTTTGAGTTTTGACCCATATAAGGAGAAATAAAGATTAGTGAGGATCACACTGTCTATGGCTTTTTATGAAAAGTGGCCTGTAACTTTGCTCCTGTTGGGAATAACCCATCATAATAGTAACGTTTTTTGTTCATTATGATGTCCTCTATAAGAAAAAACCACAAAAAGTCCTAGGAAAAATTTATTTTTTGAGTTTGGACCCATATAAGGAGAAATAAAGATGAGTGAGGATTACACTGTCTATGGCTTTTTATGAAAAGTGGCCTGTAACTTTGCTCCTGTTGGGAATAACCCATCATAATAGTAACGTTTTTTGTTCATTATGATGTCCTCTATTAGAAAAAACCACAAAAAGTCCTAGAAAAAATTTATTTTTTGAGTTTTGACCCATATAAGGAGAAATAAAGATTAGTTAGGATTACACTGTCTATGGCTTTTCATGAAAAGTGGCCTGTAACTTTGCTCCTGTTGGGAATAACCCATCATAATAGTAACGTTTTTTGTTCATTATGATGTCCTCTATTAGAAAAAACCACAAAAAGTCCTAGAAAAAATTTATTTTTTGAGTTTTGACCCATATAAGGAGAAATAAAGATTAGTGAGGATCACACTGTCTATGGCTTTTTATGAAAAGTGGCCTGTAACTTTGCTCCCGTTGGGAATAACCCATCATAATAGTAATGTTTTTTGTTCATTATGATGTCCTCTATAAGAAAAAACCACAAAAAGTCCTAGGAAAAATTTATTTTTTGAGTTTGGACCCATATAAGGATAAATAAAGATGAGTGAGGATTACACTGTCTATGGCTTTTTATGAAAAGTGGCCTGTAACTTTGCTCCTGTTGGGAATAACCCATCATAATAGTTACGTTTTTTGTTCATTATGATGTCCTCTATTAGAAAAAACCACAAAAAGTGCTAGAAAAAATTTATTTTTTGAGTTTTGACCCATATAAGGAGAAATAAAGATAAGTGAGGATTACACTGTCTATGGCTTTTTATGAAAAGTGGCCTGTAACTTTGCTCCTGTTGGGAATAACCCATCATAATAGTAACGTTTTTTGTTCATTATGATATCCTCTATCAGAAAAAACCACAAAAAGTCCTAGGAAAAATTTATTTTTTGAGTTTGGACCCATATAAGGATAAATAAAGATGAGTGAGGATTACACTGTCTATGGCTTTTTTGAAAAGTGGCCTGTAACTTTGCTCCTGTTGGGAATAACCCATCATAATAGTAACGTTTTTTGTTCATTATGATGTCCTCTATAAGAAAAAACCACAAAAAGTCCTAGGAAACATTTATTTTTTGAGTTTGGACCCATATAAAGATAAATAAAGATGAGTGAGGATTACACTGTCTATGGCTTTTTATGAAAAGTGGCCTGTAACTTTGCTCCTGTTGGGAATAACCCATCATAATAGTAACGTTTTTTGTTCATTATGATGTCCTCTATTAGAAAAAACCACAAAAAGTGCTAGAAAAAATTTATTTTTTGAGTTTTGACCCATATAAGGAGAAATAAAGATTAGTGAGGATTACACTGTCTATGGCTTTTCATGAAAAGTGGCCTGTAACTTTGCTCCTGTTGGGAATAACCCATCATAATAGTAACGTTTTTTGTTCATTATGATGTCCTCTATAAGAAAAAACCACAAAAAGTCTTAGGAAAAATTTTTTTTTTGAGTTTGGACCCATATAAGGATAAATAAAGATGAGTGAGGATTACACTGTCTATGGCTTTTTATGAAAAGTGGCCTGTAACTTTGCTCCTGTTGGGAATAACCCATCATAATAGTAATGTTTTTTGTTCATTATGATGTCCTCTATAAGAAAAAACCACAAAAAGTCCTAGGAAAAATTTATTTTTTGAGTTTGGACCCATATAAGGATAAATAAAGATGAGTGAGGATTACACTGTCTATGGCTTTTTATGAAAAGTGGCCTGTAACTTTGCTCCTGTTGGGAATAACCCATCATAATAGTAACGTTTTTTGTTCATTATGATGTCCTCTATTAGAAAAAACCACAAAAAGTGCTAGAAAAAATTTATTTTTTGAGTTTTGACCCATATAAGGAGAAATAAAGATTAGTGAGGATTACACTGTCTATGGCTTTTCATGAAAAGTGGCCTGTAACTTTGCTCCTGTTGGGAATAACCCATCATAATAGTAACGTTTTTTGTTCATTATGATGTCCTCTATAAGAAAAAACCACAAAAAGTCTTAGGAAAAATTTTTTTTTTGAGTTTGGACCCATATAAGGATAAATAAAGATGAGTGAGGATTACACTGTCTATGGCTTTTTATGAAAAGTGGCCTGTAACTTTGCTCCTGTTGGGAATAACCCATCATAATAGTAATGTTTTTTGTTCATTATGATGTCCTCTATAAGAAAAAACCACAAAAAGTCCTAGGAAAAATTTATTTTTTGAGTTTGGACCCATATAAGGATAAATAAAGATGAGTGAGGATTACACTGTCTATGGCTTTTTATGAAAAGTGGCCTGTAACTTTGCTCCTGTTGGGAATAACCCATCATATTAGTAACGTTTTTTGTTCATTATGATGTCCTCTATTAGAAAAAACCACAAAAAGTCCTAGAAAAAATTTATTTTTTGAGTTTTGACCCATATAAGGAGAAATAAAGATTAGTGAGGATCACACTGTCTATGGCTTTTTATGAAAAGTGGCCTGTAACTTTGCTCCTGTTGGGAATAACCCATCATAATAGTAACGTTTTTTGTTCATTATGATGTCCTCTATAAGAAAAAACCACAAAAAGTCCTAGGAAAAATTTATTTTTTGAGTTTGGACCCATATAAGGAGAAATAAAGATGAGTGAGGATTACACTGTCTATGGCTTTTTATGAAAAGTGGCCTGTAACTTTGCTCCTGTTGGGAATAACCCATCATAATAGTAACGTTTTTTGTTCATTATGATGTCCTCTATTAGAAAAAACCACAAAAAGTCCTAGAAAAAATTTATTTTTTGAGTTTTGACCCATATAAGGAGAAATAAAGATTAGTGAGGATCACACTGTCTATGGCTTTTTATGAAAAGTGGCCTGTAACTTTGCTCCTGTTGGGAATAACCCATCATAATAGTAACGTTTTTTGTTCATTATGATGTCCTCTATAAGAAAAAACCACAAAAAGTCCTAGGAAAAATTTATTTTTTGAGTTTGGACCCATATAAAGAGAAATAAAGATGAGTGAGGATTACACTGTCTATGGCTTTTTATGAAAAGTGGCCTGTAACTTTGCTCCTGTTGGGAATAACCCATCATAATAGTAACGTTTTTTGTTCATTATGATGTCCTCTATAAGAAAAAACCACAAAAAGTCCTAGGAAAAATTTATTTTTTGAGTTTTGACCCATATAAGGAGAAATAAAGATTAGTGAGGATTACACTGTCTATGGCTTTTTATGAAAAGTGGCCTGTAACTTTGCTCCTGTTGGGAATAACCCATCATAATAGTAACGTTTTTTGTTCATTATGATGTCCTCTATAAGAAAAAACCACAAAAAGTCCTAGGAAAAATTTATTTTTTGAGTTTGGACCCATATAAGGATAAATAAAGATGAGTGAGGATTACACTGTCTATGGCTTTTTATGAAAAGTGGCCTGTAACTTTGCTCCTGTTGGGAATAACCCATCATAATAGTAACGTTTTTTGTTCATTATGATGTCCTCTATTAGAAAAAACCACAAAAAGTGCTAGAAAAAATTTATTTTTTGAGTTTTGACCCATATAAGGAGAAATAAAGATTAGTGAGGATTACACTGTCTATGGCTTTTTATGAAAAGTGGCCTGTAACTTTGCTCCTGTTGGGAATAACCCATCATAATAGTAACGTTTTTTGTTCATTATGATGTCCTCTATTAGAAAAAACCACAAAAAGTGCTAGAAAAAATTTATTTTTTGAGTTTTGACCCATATAAGGAGAAATAAAGATAAGTGAGGATTACACTGTCTATGGCTTTTTATGAAAAGTGGCCTGTAACTTTGCTCCTGTTGGGAATAACCCATCATAATAGTAACGTTTTTTGTTCATTATGATATCCTCTATCAGAAAAAACCACAAAAAGTCCTAGGAAAAATTTATTTTTTGAGTTTGGACCCATATAAGGATAAATAAAGATGAGTGAGGATTACACTGTCTATGGCTTTTTTGAAAAGTGGCCTGTAACTTTGCTCCTGTTGGGAATAACCCATCATAATAGTAACGTTTTTTGTTCATTATGATGTCCTCTATAAGAAAAAACCACAAAAAGTCCTAGGAAAAATTTATTTTTTGAGTTTGGACCCATATAAAGATAAATAAAGATGAGTGAGGATTACACTGTCTATGGCTTTTTATGAAAAGTGGCCTGTAACTTTGCTCCTGTTGGGAATAACCCATCATAATAGTAACGTTTTTTGTTCATTATGATGTCCTCTATTAGAAAAAACCACAAAAAGTGCTAGAAAAAATTTATTTTTTGAGTTTTGACCCATATAAGGAGAAATAAAGATTAGTGAGGATTACACTGTCTATGGCTTTTCATGAAAAGTGGCCTGTAACTTTGCTCCTGTTGGGAATAACCCATCATAATAGTAACGTTTTTTGTTCATTATGATGTCCTCTATAAGAAAAAACCACAAAAAGTCTTAGGAAAAATTTTTTTTTTGAGTTTGGACCCATATAAGGATAAATAAAGATGAGTGAGGATTACACTGTCTATGGCTTTTTATGAAAAGTGGCCTGTAACTTTGCTCCTGTTGGGAATAACCCATCATAATAGTAATGTTTTTTGTTCATTATGATGTCCTCTATAAGAAAAAACCACAAAAAGTCCTAGGAAAAATTTATTTTTTGAGTTTGGACCCATATAAGGATAAATAAAGATGAGTGAGGATTACACTGTCTATGGCTTTTTATGAAAAGTGGCCTGTAACTTTGCTCCTGTTGGGAATAACCCATCATATTAGTAACGTTTTTTGTTCATTATGATGTCCTCTATTAGAAAAAACCACAAAAAGTCCTAGAAAAAATTTATTTTTTGAGTTTTGACCCATATAAGGAGAAATAAAGATTAGTGAGGATCACACTGTCTATGGCTTTTTATGAAAAGTGGCCTGTAACTTTGCTCCTGTTGGGAATAACCCATCATAATAGTAACGTTTTTTGTTCATTATGATGTCCTCTATAGGAAAAAACCACAAAAAGTCCTAGGAAAAATTTATTTTTTGAGTTTGGACCCATATAAGGAGAAATAAAGATGAGTGAGGATTACACTGTCTATGGCTTTTTATGAAAAGTGGCCTGTAACTTTGCTCCTGTTGGGAATAACCCATCATAATAGTAACGTTTTTTGTTCATTATGATGTCCTCTATTAGAAAAAACCACAAAAAGTCCTAGAAAAAATTTATTTTTTGAGTTTTGACCCATATAAGGAGAAATAAAGATTAGTGAGGATCACACTGTCTATGGCTTTTTATGAAAAGTGGCCTGTAACTTTGCTCCTGTTGGGAATAACCCATCATAATAGTAACGTTTTTTGTTCATTATGATGTCCTCTATAAGAAAAAACCACAAAAAGTCCTAGGAAAAATTTATTTTTTGAGTTTGGACCCATATAAGGAGAAATAAAGATGAGTGAGGATTACACTGTCTATGGCTTTTTATGAAAAGTGGCCTGTAACTTTGCTCCTGTTGGGAATAACCCATCATAATAGTAACGTTTTTTGTTCATTATGATGTCCTCTATAAGAAAAAACCACAAAAAGTCCTAGGAAAAATTTATTTTTTGAGTTTTGACCCATATAAGGAGAAATAAAGATTAGTGAGGATTTCACTGTCTATGGCTTTTTATGAAAAGTGGCCTGTAACTTTGCTCCTGTTGGGAATAACCCATCATAATAGTAACGTTTTTTGTTCATTATGATGTCCTCTATAAGAAAAAACCACAAAAAGTCCTAGGAAAAATTTATTTTTTGAGTTTGGACCCATATAAGGATAAATAAAGATGAGTGAGGATTACACTGTCTATGGCTTTTTATGAAAAGTGGCCTGTAACTTTGCTCCTGTTGGGAATAACCCATCATAATAGTAACGTTTTTTGTTCATTATGATGTCCTCTATTAGAAAAAACCACAAAAAGTGCTAGAAAAAATTTATTTTTTGAGTTTTGACCCATATAAGGAGAAATAAAGATTAGTGAGGATTACACTGTCTATGGCTTTTTATGAAAAGTGGCCTGTAACTTTGCTCCTGTTGGGAATAACCCATCATAATAGTAACGTTTTTTGTTCATTATGATGTCCTCTATTAGAAAAAACCACAAAAAGTCCTAGAAAAAATTTATTTTTTGAGTTTTGACCCATATAAGGAGAAATAAAGATTAGTGAGGATCACACTGTCTATGGCTTTTTATGAAAAGTGGCCTGTAACTTTGCTCCTGTTGGGAATAACCCATCATAATAGTAACGTTTTTTGTTCATTATGATATCCTCTATCAGAAAAAACCACAAAAAGTCCTAGGAAAAATTTATTTTTTGAGTTTGGACCCATATAAGGATAAATAAAGATGAGTGAGGATTACACTGTCTATGGCTTTTTATGAAAAGTGGCCTGTAACTTTGCTCCTGTTAGGAATAACCCATCATAATAGTAACGTTTTTTGTTCATTATGATGTCCTCTATAAGAAAAAACCACAAAAAGTCTTAGGTAAAATTTATTTTTTGAGTTTGGACCCATATAAGGATAAATAAAGATGAGTGAGGATTACACTGTCTATGGCTTTTTATGAAAAGTGGCCTGTAACTTTGCTCCTGTTGGGAATAACCCATCATAATAGTAACGTTTTTTGTTCATTATGATGTCCTCTATTAGAAAAAACCACAAAAAGTGCTAGAAAAAATTTATTTTTTGAGTTTTGACCCGTATAAGGAGAAATAAAGATTAGTGAGGATTACACTGTCTATGGCTTTTCATGAAAAGTGGCCTGTAACTTTGCTCCTGTTGGGAATAACCCATCATAATAGTAACGTTTTTTGTTCATTATGATGTCCTCTATTAGAAAAAACCACAAAAAGTCCTAGAAAAAATTTATTTTTTGAGTTTTGACCCATATAAGGAGAAATAAAGATTAGTGAGGATCACACTGTCTATGGCTTTTTATGAAAAGTGGCCTGTAACTTTGCTCCTGTTGGGAATAACCCATCATAATAGTAATGTTTTTTGTTCATTATGATGTCCTCTATAAGAAAAAACCACAAAAAGTCCTAGGAAAAATTTATTTTTTGAGTTTCGACCCATATAAGGATAAATAAAGATGAGTGAGGATTACACTGTCTATGGCTTTTTATGAAAAGTGGCCTGTAACTTTGCTCCTGTTGGGAATAACCCATCATAATAGTAACGTTTTTTGTTCATTATGATGTCCTCTATTAGAAAAAACCACAAAAAGTCCTAGAAAAAATTTATTTTTTGAGTTTTGACCCATATAAGGAGAAATAAAGATGAGTGAGGATTACACTGTCTATGGCTTTTTATGAAAAGTGGCCTGTAACTTTGCTCCTGTTGGGAATAACCCATCATAATAGTAACGTTTTTTGTTCATTATGATGTCCTCTATTAGAAAAAACCACAAAAAGTCCTAGAAAAAATTTATTTTTTGAGTTTTGACCCATATAAGGAGAAATAAAGATTAGTGAGGATCACACTGTATATGGCTTTTTATGAAAAGTGGCCTGTAACTTTGCTCCTGTTGGGAATAACCCATCATAATAGCAACGTTTTTTGTTCATTATGATGTCCTCTATAAGAAAAAACCACAAAAAGTCCTAGGAAAAATTTATTTTTTGAGTTTGGACCCATATAAGGAGAAATAAAGATGAGTGAGGATTACACTGTCTATGGCTTTTTATGAAAAGTGGCCTGTAACTTTGCTCCTGTTGGGAATAACCCATCATAATAGTAACGTTTTTTGTTCATTATGATGTCCTCTATTAGAAAAAACCACAAAAAGTCCTAGAAAAAATTTATTTTTTGAGTTCTGACCCATATAAGGAGAAATAAAGATTAGTGAGGATCACACTGTCTATGGCTTTTTATGAAAAGTGGCCTGTAACTTTGCTCCTGTTGGGAATAACCCATCATAATAGTAACGTTTTTTGTTCATTATGATGTCCTCTATTAGAAAAAACCACAAAAAGTGCTAGAAAAAATTTATTTTTTGAGTTTTGACCCATATAAGGAGAAATAAAGATTAGTGAGGATTACACTGTCTATGGCTTTTTATGAAAAGTGGCCTGTAACTTTGCTCCTGTTGGGAATAACCCATCATAATAGTAACGTTTTTTGTTCATTATGATGTCCTCTATTAGAAAAAACCACAAAAAGTCCTAGAAAAAATTTATTTTTTGAGTTTTGACCCATATAAGGAGAAATAAAGATTAGTGAGGATCACACTGTCTATGGCTTTTTATGAAAAGTGGCCTGTAACTTTGCTCCTGTTGGGAATAACCCATCATAATAGTAACGTTTTTTGTTCATTATGATATCCTCTATCAGAAAAAACCACAAAAAGTCCTAGGAAAAATTTATTTTTTGAGTTTGGACCCATATAAGGATAAATAAAGATGAGTGAGGATTACACTGTCTATGGCTTTTTATGAAAAGTGGCCTGTAACTTTGCTCCTGTTGGGAATAACCCATCATAATAGTAACGTTTTTTGTTCATTATGATGTCCTCTATAAGAAAAAACCACAAAAAGTCTTAGGAAAAATTTATTTTTTGAGTTTGGACCCATATAAGGATAAATAAAGATGAGTGAGGATTACACTGTCTATGGCTTTTTATGAAAAGTGGCCTGTAACTTTGCTCCTGTTGGGAATAACCCATCATAATAGTAACGTTTTTTGTTCATTATGATGTCCTCTATTAGAAAAAACCACAAAAAGTGCTAGAAAAAATTTATTTTTTGAGTTTTGACCCATATAAGGAGAAATAAAGATTAGTGAGGATTACACTGTCTATGGCTTTTCATGAAAAGTGGCCTGTAACTTTGCTCCTGTTGGGAATAACCCATCATAATAGTAACGTTTTTTGTTCATTATGATGTCCTCTATTAGAAAAAACCACAAAAAGTCCTAGAAAAAATTTATTTTTTGAGTTTTGACCCATATAAGCAGAAATAAAGATTAGTGAGGATCACACTGTCTATAGCTTTTTATGAAAAGTGGCCTGTAACTTTGCTCCTGTTGGGAATAACCCATCATAATAGTAATGTTTTTTGTTCATTATGATGTCCTCTATAAGAAAAAACCACAAAAAGTCCTAGGAAAAATTTATTTTTTGAGTTTGGACCCATATAAGGATAAATAAAGATGAGTGAGGATTACACTGTCTATGGCTTTTTATGAAAAGTGGCCTGTAACTTTGCTCCTGTTGGGAATAACCCATCATAATAGTAACGTTTTTTGTTCATTATGATGTCCTCTATTAGAAAAAACCACAAAAAGTCCTAGAAAAAATTTATTTTTTGAGTTTTGACCCATATAAGGAGAAATAAAGATGAGTGAGGATTACACTGTCTATGGCTTTTTATGAAAAGTGGCCTGTAACTTTGCTCCTGTTGGGAATAACCCATCATAATAGTAACGTTTTTCGTTCATTATGATGTCCTCTATTAGAAAAAACCACAAAAAGTCCTAGAAAAAATTTATTTTTTGAGTTTTGACCCATATAAGGAGAAATAAAGATTAGTGAGGATCACACTGTCTATGGCTTTTTATGAAAAGTGGCCTGTAACTTTGCTCCTGTTGGGAATAACCCATCATAATAGTAACGTTTTTTGTTCATTATGATGTCCTCTATAAGAAAAAACCACAAAAAGTCCTAGGAAAAATTTATTTTTTGAGTTTGGACCCATATAAGGAGAAATAAAGATGAGTGAGGATTACACTGTCTATGGCTTTTTATGAAAAGTGGCCTGTAACTTTGCTCCTGTTGGGAATAACCCATCATAATAGTAACGTTTTTTGTTCATTATGATGTCCTCTATTAGAAAAAACCACAAAAAGTCCTAGAAAAAATTTATTTTTTGAGTTTTGACCCATATAAGGAGAAATAAAGATTAGTGAGGATTACACTGTCCATGGCTTTTTATGAAAAGTGGCCTGTAACTTTGCTCCTGTTGGGAATAACCCATCATAATAGTAACGTTTTTTGTTCATTATGATGTCCTCTATAAGAAAAAACCACAAAAAGTCCTAGGAAAAATTTATTTTTTGAGTTTGGACCCATATAAGGATAAATAAAGATGAGTGAGGATTACACTGTCTATGGCTTTTTATGAAAAGTGGCCTGTAACTTTGCTCCTGTTGGGAATAACCCATCATAATAGTAACGTTTTTTGTTCATTATGATGTCCTCTATTAGAAAAAACCACAAAAAGTCCTAGAAAAAATTTATTTTTTGAGTTTTGACCCATATAAGGAGAAATAAAGATGAGTGAGGATTACACTGTCTATGGCTTTTTATGAAAAGTGGCCTGTAACTTTGCTCCTGTTGGGAATAACCCATCATAATAGTAACGTTTTTCGTTCATTATGATGTCCTCTATTAGAAAAAACCACAAAAAGTCCTAGAAAAAATTTATTTTTTGAGTTTTGACCCATATAAGGAGAAATAAAGATTAGTGAGGATCACACTGTCTATGGCTTTTTATGAAAAGTGGCCTGTAACTTTGCTCCTGTTGGGAATAACCCATCATAATAGTAACGTTTTTTGTTCATTATGATGTCCTCTATAAGAAAAAACCACAAAAAGTCCTAGGAAAAATTTATTTTTTGAGTTTGGACCCATATAAGGAGAAATAAAGATGAGTGAGGATTACACTGTCTATGGCTTTTTATGAAAAGTGGCCTGTAACTTTGCTCCTGTTGGGAATAACCCATCATAATAGTAACGTTTTTTGTTCATTATGATGTCCTCTATTAGAAAAAACCACAAAAAGTCCTAGAAAAAATTTATTTTTTGAGTTTTGACCCATATAAGGAGAAATAAAGATTAGTGAGGATTACACTGTCCATGGCTTTTTATGAAAAGTGGCCTGTAACTTTGCTCCTGTTGGGAATAACCCATCATAATAGTAACGTTTTTTGTTCATTATGATGTCCTCTATAAGAAAAAACCACAAAAAGTCCTAGGAAAAATTTATTTTTTGAGTTTGGACCCATATAAGGATAAATAAAGATGAGTGAGGATTACACTGTCTATGGCTTTTTATGAAAAGTGGCCTGTAACTTTGCTCCTGTTGGGAATAACCCATCATAATAGTAACGTTTTTTGTTCATTATGATGTCCTCTATTAGAAAAAACCACAAAAAGTGCTAGAAAAAATTTATTTTTTGAGTTTTGACCCATATAAGGAGAAATAAAGATTAGTGAGGATTACACTGTCTATGGCTTTTTATGAAAAGTGGCCTGTAACTTTGCTCCTGTTGGGAATAACCCATCATAATAGTAACGTTTTTTGTTCATTATGATGTCCTCTATTAGAAAAAACCACAAAAAGTCCTAGAAAAAATTTATTTTTTGAGTTCTGACCCATATAAGGAGAAATAAAGATTAGTGAGGATCACACTGTCTATGGCTTTTTATGAAAAGTGGCCTGTAACTTTGCTCCTGTTGGGAATAACCCATCATAATAGTAACGTTTTTTGTTCATTATGATGTCCTCTATTAGAAAAAACCACAAAAAGTCCTAGAAAAAATTTATTTTTTGAGTTTTGACCCATATAAGGAGAAATAAAGATTAGTGAGGATCACACTGTCTATGGCTTTTTATGAAAAGTGGCCTGTAACTTTGCTCCTGTTGGGAATAACCCATCATAATAGTAATGTTTTTTGTTCATTATGATGTCCTCTATAAGAAAAAACCACAAAAAGTGCTAGAAAAAATTTATTTTTTGAGTTTTGACCCATATAAGGAGAAATAAAGATTAGTGAGGATTACACTGTCTATGGCTTTTCATGAAAAGTGGCCTGTAACTTTGCTCCTGTTGGGAATAACCCATCATAATAGTAACGTTTTTTGTTCATTATGATGTCCTCTATTAGAAAAAACCACAAAAAGTCCTAGAAAAAATTTATTTTTTGAGTTTTGACCCATATAAGGAGAAATAAAGATTAGTGAGGATCACACTGTCTATGGCTTTTTATGAAAAGTGGCCTGTAACTTTGCTCCTGTTGGGAATAACCCATCATAATAGTAATGTTTTTTGTTCATTATGATGTCCTCTATAAGAAAAAACCACAAAAAGTCCTAGGAAAAATTTATTTTTTGAGTTTGGACCCATATAAGGATAAATAAAGATGAGTGAGGATTACACTGTCTATGGCTTTTTATGAAAAGTGGCCTGTAACTTTGCTCCTGTTGGGAATAACCCATCATAATAGTAACGTTTTTTGTTCATTATGATGTCCTCTATTAGAAAAAACCACAAAAAGTCCTAGAAAAAATTTATTTTTTGAGTTTTGACCCATATAAGGAGAAATAAAGATGAGTGAGGATTACACTGTCTATGGCTTTTTATGAAAAGTGGCCTGTAACTTTGCTCCTGTTGGGAATAACCCATCATAATAGTAACGTTTTTTGTTCATTATGATGTCCTCTATTAGAAAAAACCACAAAAAGTCCTAGAAAAAATTTATTTTTTGAGTTTTGACCCATATAAGGAGAAATAAAGATTAGTGAGGATCACACTGTCTATGGCTTTTTATGAAAAGTGGCCTGTAACTTTGCTCCTGTTGGGAATAACCCATCATAATAGTAACGTTTTTTGTTCATTATGATGTCCTCTATAAGAAAAAACCACAAAAATTCCTAGGAAAAATTTATTTTTTGAGTTTGGACCCATATAAGGAGAAATAAAGATGAGTGAGGATTACACTGTCTATGGCTTTTTATGAAAAGTGGCCTGTAACTTTGCTCCTGTTGGGAATAACCCATCATAATAGTAACGTTTTTTGTTCATTATGATGTCCTCTATTAGAAAAAACCACAAAAAGTCCTAGAAAAAATTTATTTTTTGAGTTTTGACCCATATAAGGAGAAATAAAGATTAGTGAGGATTACACTGTCTATGGCTTTTTATGAAAAGTGGCCTGTAACTTTGCTCCTGTTAGGAATAACCCATCATAATAGTAACGTTTTTTGTTTATTATGATGTCCTCTATTAGAAAAAACCACAAAAAGTGCTAGAAAAAATTTATTTTTTGAGTTTTGACCCATATAAGGAGAAATAAAGATTAGTTAGGATTACACTGTCTATGGCTTTTCATGAAATGTGGCCTGTAACTTTGCTCCTGTTGGGAATAACCCATCATAATAGTAACGTTTTTTGTTCATTATGATGTCCTCTATTAGAAAAAACCACAAAAAGTCCTAGAAAAAATTTATTTTTTGAGTTTTGACCCATATAAGGAGAAATAAAGATTAGTGAGGATCACACTGTCTATGGCTTTTTATGAAAAGTGGCCTGTAACTTTGCTCCCGTTGGGAATAACCCATCATAATAGTAATGTTTTTTGTTCATTATGATGTCCTCTATAAGAAAAAACCACAAAAAGTCCTAGGAAAAATTTATTTTTTGAGTTTGGACCCATATAAGGATAAATAAAGATGAGTGAGGATTACACTGTCTATGGCTTTTTATGAAAAGTGGCCTGTAACTTTGCTCCTAATGGGAATAACCCATCATAATAGTAACGTTTTTTGTTCATTATGATGTCCTCTATTAGAAAAAACCACAAAAAGTGCTAGAAAAAATTTATTTTTTGAGTTTTGACCCATATAAGGAGAAATAAAGATAAGTGAGGATTACACTGTCTATGGCTTTTTATGAAAAGTGGCCTGTAACTTTGCTCCTGTTGGGAATAACCCATCATAATAGTAACGTTTTTTGTTCATTATGATATCCTCTATCAGAAAAAACCACAAAAAGTCCTAGGAAAAATTTATTTTTTGAGTTTGGACCCATATAAGGATAAATAAAGATGAGTGAGGATTACACTGTCTATGGCTTTTTTGAAGAGTGGCCTGTAACTTTGCTCCTGTTGGGAATAACCCATCATAATAGTAACGTTTTTTGTTCATTATGATGTCCTCTATAAGAAAAAACCACAAAAAGTCCTAGGAAAAATTTATTTTTTGAGTTTGGACCCATATAAGGATAAATAAAGATGAGTGAGGATTACACTGTCTATGGCTTTTTATGAAAAGTGGCCTGTAACTTTGCTCCTGTTGGGAATAACCCATCATAATAGTAACGTTTTTTGTTCATTATGATGTCCTCTATTAGAAAAAACCACAAAAAGTGCTAGAAAAAATTTATTTTTTGAGTTTTGACCCATATAAGGAGAAATAAAGATTAGTGAGGATTACACTGTCTATGGCTTTTCATGAAAAGTGGCCTGTAACTTTGCTCCTGTTGGGAATAACCCATCATAATAGTAACGTTTTTTGTTCATTATGATGTCCTCTATTAGAAAAAACCACAAAAAGTCCTAGAAAAAATTTATTTTTTGAGTTTTGACCCATATAAGGAGAAATAAAGATTAGTGAGGATCACACTGTCTATGGCTTTTTATGAAAAGTGGCCTGTAACTTTGCTCCTGTTGGGAATAACCCATCATAATAGTAATGTTTTTTGTTCATTATGATGTCCTCTATAAGAAAAAACCACAAAAAGTCCTAGGAAAAATTTATTTTTTGAGTTTGGACCCATATAAGGATAAATAAAGATGAGTGAGGATTACACTGTCTATGGCTTTTTATGAAAAGTGGCCTGTAACTTTGCTCCTGTTGGGAATAACCCATCATAATAGTAACGTTTTTTGTTCATTATGATGTCCTCTATTAGAAAAAACCACAAAAAGTCCTAGAAAAAATTTATTTTTTGAGTTTTGACCCATATAAGGAGAAATAAAGATGAGTGAGGATTACACTGTCTATGGCTTTTTATGAAAAGTGGCCTGTAACTTTGCTCCTGTTGGGAATAACCCATCATAATAGTAACGTTTTTTGTTCATTATGATGTCCTCTATTAGAAAAAACCACAAAAAGTCCTAGAAAAAATTTATTTTTTGAGTTTTGACCCATATAAGGAGAAATAAAGATTAGTGAGGATCACACTGTCTATGGCTTTTTATGAAAAGTGGCCTGTAACTTTGCTCCTGTTGGGAATAACCCATCATAATAGTAACGTTTTTTGTTCATTATGATGTCCTCTATAAGAAAAAACCACAAAAAGTCCTAGGAAAAATTTATTTTTTGAGTTTGGACCCATATAAGGAGAAATAAAGATGAGTGAGGATTACACTGTCTATGGCTTTTTATGAAAAGTGGCCTGTAACTTTGCTCCTGTTGGGAATAACCCATCATAATAGTAACGTTTTTTGTTCATTATGATGTCCTCTATTAGAAAAAACCACAAAAAGTCCTAGAAAAAATTTATTTTTTGAGTTTTGACCCATATAAGGAGAAATAAAGATTAGTGAGGATTACACTGTCTATGGCTTTTTATGAAAAGTGGCCTGTAACTTTGCTCCTGTTGGGAATAACCCATCATAATAGTAACGTTTTTTGTTCATTATGATGTCCTCTATTAGAAAAAACCACAAAAAGTGCTAGAAAAAATTTATTTTTTGAGTTTTGACCCATATAAGGAGAAATAAAGATTAGTGAGGATTACACTGTCTATGGCTTTTCATGAAAAGTGGCCTGTAACTTTGCTCCTGTTGGGAATAACCCATCATAATAGTAACGTTTTTTGTTCATTATGATGTCCTCTATTAGAAAAAACCACAAAAAGTCCTAGAAAAAATTTATTTTTTGAGTTTTGACCCATATAAGGAGAAATAAAGATTAGTGAGGATCACACTGTCTATGGCTTTTTATGAAAAGTGGCCTGTAACTTTGCTCCTGTTGGGAATAACCCATCATAATAGTAATGTTTTTTGTTCATTATGATGTCCTCTATAAGAAAAAACCACAAAAAGTCCTAGGAAAAATTTATTTTTTGAGTTTGGACACATATAAGGATAAATAAAGATGAGTGAGGATTACACTATCTATGGCTTTTTATGAAAAGTGGCCTATAACTTTGCTCCTGTTGGGAATAACCCATCATAATAGTAACGTTTTTTGTTCATTATGATGTCCTCTATTAGAAAAAACAACAAAAAGTCCTAGAAAAAATTTATTTTTTGAGTTTTGACCCATATAAGGAGAAATAAAGATGAGTGAGGATTACACTGTCTATGGCTTTTTATGAAAAGTGGCCTGTAACTTTGCTCCTGTTGGGAATAACCCATCATAATAGTAACGTTTTTTGTTCATTATGATGTCCTCTATTAGAAAAAACCACAAAAAGTCCTAGAAAAAATTTATTTTTTGAGTTTGGACCCATATAAGGAGAAATAAAGATGAGTGAGGATTACACTGTCTATGGCTTTTTATGAAAAGTGGCCTGTAACTTTGCTTCTGTTGGGAATAACCCATCATAATAGTAACGTTTTTTGTTCATTATGATGTCCTCTATTAGAAAAAACCACAAAAAGTGCTAGAAAAAATTTATTTTTTGAGTTTTGACCCATATAAGGAGAAATAAAGATTAGTGAGGATTACACTGTCTATGGCTTTTCATGAAAAGTGACCTGTAACTTTGCTCCTGTTGGGAATAACCCATCATAATAGTAACGTTTTTTGTTCATTATGATGTCCTCTATTAGAAAAAACCACAAAAAGTCCTAGAAAAAATTTATTTTTTGAGTTTTGACCCATATAAGGAGAAATAAAGATTAGTGAGGATCACACTGTCTATGGCTTTTTATGAAAAGTGGCCTGTAACTTTGCTCCTGTTGGGAATAACCCATCATAATAGTAATGTTTTTTGTTCATTATGATGTCCTCTATAAGAAAAAACCACAAAAAGTCCTAGGAAAAATTTATTTTTTGAGTTTGGACCCATATAAGGATAAATAAAGATGAGTGAGGATTACACTGTCTATGGCTTTTTATGAAAAGTGGCCTATAACTTTGCTCCTGTTGGGAATAACCCATCATAATAGTAACGTTTTTTGTTCATTATGATGTCCTCTATTAGAAAAAACCACAAAAAGTCCTAGAAAAAATTTATTTTTTGAGTTTTGACCCATATAAGGAGAAATAAAGATGAGTGAGGATTACACTGTCTATGGCTTTTTATGAAAAGTGGCCTGTAACTTTGCTCCTGTTGGGAATAACCCATCATAATAGTAACGTTTTTTGTTCATTATGATGTCCTCTATTAGAAAAAACCACAAAAAGTCCTAGAAAAAATTTATTTTTTGAGTTTTGACCCATATAAGGAGAAATAAAGATTAGTGAGGATCACACTGTCTATGGCTTTTTATGAAAAGTGGCCTGTAACTTTGCTCCTGTTGGGAATAACCCATCATAATAGTAACGTTTTTTGTTCATTATGATGGCCTCTATAAGAAAAAACCACAAAAAGTCCTAGGAAAAATTTATTTTTTGAGTTTGGACCCATATAAGGAGAAATAAAGATGAGTGAGGATTACACTGTCTATGGCTTTTTATGAAAAGTGGCCTGTAACTTTGCTCCTGTTGGGAATAATCCATCATAATAGTAACGTTTTTTGTTCATTATGATGTCCTCTATTAGAAAAAACCACAAAAAGTCCTAGAAAAAATTTATTTTTTGAGTTTTGACCCATATAAGGAGAAATAAAGATTAGTGAGGATTACACTGTCTATGGCTTTTTATGAAAAGTGGCCTGTAACTTTGCTCCTGTTGGGAATAACCCATCATAATAGTAACGTTTTTTGTTCATTATGATGTCCTCTATAAGAAAAAACCACAAAAAGTCCTAGGAAAAATTTATTTTTTGAGTTTGGACCCATATAAGGATAAATAAAGATGAGTGAGGATTACACTGTCTATGGCTTTTTATGAAAAGTGGCCTGTAACTTTGCTCCTGTTGGGAATAACCCATCATAATAGTAACGTTTTTTGTTCATTATGATGTCCTCTATTAGAAAAAACCACAAAAAGTGCTAGAAAAAATTTATTTTTTGAGTTTTGACCCATATAAGGAGAAATAAAAATTAGTGAGGATTACACTGTCTATGGCTTTTTATGAAAAGTGGCCTGTAACTTTGCTCCTGTTGGGAATAACCCATCATAATAGTAACGTTTTTTGTTCATTATGATGTCCTCTATTAGAAAAAACCACAAAAAGTCCTAGAAAAAATTTATTTTTTGAGTTTTGACCCATATAAGGAGAAATAAAGATTAGTGAGGATCACACTGTCTATGGCTTTTTATGAAAAGTGGCCTGTAACTTTGCTCCTGTTGGGAATAACCCATCATAATAGTAACGTTTTTTGTTCATTATGATATCCTCTATCAGAAAAAACCACAAAAAGTCCTAGGAAAAATTTATTTTTTGAGTTTGGACCCATATAAGGATAAATAAAGATGAGTGAGGATTACACTGTCTATGGCTTTTTATGAAAAGTGGCCTGTAACTTTGCTCCTGTTGGGAATAACCCATCATAATAGTAACGTTTTTTGTTCATTATGATGTCCTCTATAAGAAAAAACCACAAAAAGTCTTAGGAAAAATTTATTTTTTGAGTTTGGACCCATATAAGGATAAATAAAGATGAGTGAGGATTACACTGTCTATGGCTTTTTATGAAAAGTGGCCTGTAACTTTGCTCCTGTTGGGAATAACCCATCATAATAGTAACGTTTTTTGTTCATTATGATGTCCTCTATTAGAAAAAACCACAAAAAGTGCTAGAAAAAATTTATTTTTTGAGTTTTGACCCATATAAGGAGAAATAAAGATTAGTGAGGATTACACTGTCTATGGCTTTTCATGAAAAGTGGCCTGTAACTTTGCTCCTGTTGGGAATAACCCATCATAATAGTAACGTTTTTTGTTCATTATGATGTCCTCTATTAGAAAAAACCACAAAAAGTCCTAGAAAAAATTTATTTTTTGAGTTTTGACCCATATAAGGAGAAATAACGATTAGTGAGGATCACACTGTCTATGGCTTTTTATGAAAAGTGGCCTGTAACTTTGCTCCTGTTGGGAATAACCCATCATAATAGTAACGTTTTTTGTTTATTATGATGTCCTCTATAAGAAAAAACCACAAAAAGTCCTAGGAAAAATTTATTTTTTGAGTTTGGACCCATATAAGGATAAATAAAGATGAGTGAGGATTACACTGTCTATGGCTTTTTATGAAAAGTGGCCTGTAACTTTGCTCCTGTTGGGAATAACCCATCATAATAGCAACGTTTTTTGTTTATTATGATGTCCTCTATTAGAAAAAACCACAAAAAGTGCTAGAAAAAATTTATTTTTTGAGTTTTGACCCATATAAGGAGAAATAAAGATTAGTCAGGATTACACTGTCTATGGCTTTTTATGAAAAGTGGCCTGTAACTTTGCTCCTGTTGAGAATAACCCATCATAATAGTAACGTTTTTTGTTCATTATGATGTCCTCTATTAGAAAAAACCACAAAAAGTCCTAGAAAAAATTTATTTTTTGAGTTTTGACCCATATAAGGAGAAATAAAGATTAGTGAGGATCACACTGTCTATGGCTTTTTATGAAAAGTGGCCTGTAACTTTGCTCCTGTTGGGAATAACCCATCATAATAGTAACGTTTTTTGTTCATTATGATGTCCTCTATAAGAAAAAACCACAAAAAGTCCTAGGAAAAATTTATTTTTTGAGTTTGGACCCATATAAGGATAAATAAAGATGAGTGAGGATTACACTGTCTATGGCTTTTTATGAAAAGTGGCCTGTAACTTTGCTCCTGTTGGGAATAACCCATCATAATAGTAACGTTTTTTGTTCATTATGATGTCCTCTATTAGAAAAAACCACAAAAAGTCCTAGAAAAAATTTATTTTTTGAGTTTTGACCCATATAAGGAGAAATAAAGATTAGTGAGGATCACACTGTCTATGGCTTTTTATGAAAAGTGGCCTGTAACTTTGCTCCTGTTGGGAATAACCCATCATAATAGTAACGTTTTTTGTTCATTATGATGTCCTCTATAAGAAAAAACCACAAAAAGTCCTAGGAAAAATTTATTTTTTGAGTTTGGACCCATATAAGGATAAATAAAGATGAGTGAGGATTACACTGTTTATGGCTTTTTATGAAAAGTGGCCTGTAACTTTGCTCCTGTTGGGAATAACCCATCATAATAGTAACGTTTTTTGTTCATTATGATGTCCTCTATTAGAAAAAACCACAAAAAGTCCTAGAAAAAATTTATTTTCTGAGTTTTGACCCATATAAGGAGAAATAAAGATGAGTGAGGATTACACTTTCTTTGGCTTTTTATGAAAAGTGGCCTGTAACTTTGCTCCTGTTGGGAATAACCCATCATAATAGTAACGTTTTTTGTTCATTATGATGTCCTCTATTAGAAAAAACCACAAAAAGTCCTAGAAAAAATTTATTTTTTGAGTTTTGACCCATATAAGGAGAAATAAAGATTAGTGAGGATCACACTGTCTATGGCTTTTTATGAAAAGTGGTCTGTAACTTTGCTCCTGTTGGGAATAACCCATCATAATAGTAACGTTTTTTGTTCATTATGATGTCCTCTATAAGAAAAAACCACAAAAAAACCTAGGAAAAATTTATTTTTTGAGTTTGGACCCATATAAGGAGAAATAAAGATGAGTGAGGATTACACTGTCTATGGCTTTTTATGAAAAGTGGCCTGTAACTTTGCTCCTGTTGGGAATAACCCATCATAATAGTAACGTTTTTTGTTCATTATGATGTCCTCTATTAGAAAAAACCACAACAAGTCCTAGAAAAAATTTATTTTTTGAGTTTTGACCCATATAAGGAGAAATAAAGAATAGTGAGGATTACACTGTCTATGGCTTTTTATGAAAAGTGGCCTGTAACTTTGCTCCTGTTGGGAATAACCCATCATAATAGTAACGTTTTTTGTTTATTATGATGTCCTCTATAAGAAAAAACCACAAAAAGTCCTAGGAAAAATTTATTTTTTGAGTTTGGACCCATATAAGGATAAATAAAGATGAGTGAGGATTACACTGTCTATGGCTTTTTATGAAAAGTGGCCTGTAACTTTGCTCCTGTTGGGAATAACCCATCATAATAGCAACGTTTTTTGTTCATTATGATGTCCTCTATTAGAAAAAACCACAAAAAGTGCTAGAAAAAATTTATTTTTTGAGTTTTGACCCATATAAGGAGAAATAAAGATTAGTGAGGATTACACTGTCTATGGCTTTTTATGAAAAGTGGCCTGTAACTTTGCTCCTGTTGGGAATAACCCATCATAATAGTAACGTTTTTTGTTCATTATAATGTCCTCTATTAGAAAAAACCACAAAAAGTCCTAGAAAAAATTTATTTTTTGAGTTCTGACCCATATAAGGAGAAATAAAGATTAGTGAGGATCACACTGTCTATGGCTTTTTATGAAAAGTGGCCTGTAACTTTGCTCCTGTTGGGAATAACCCATCATAATAGTAACGTTTTTTGTTCATTATGATGTCCTCTATTAGAAAAAACCACAAAAAGTCCTAGAAAAAATTTATTTTTTGAGTTTTGACCCATATAAGGAGAAATAAAGATTAGTGAGGATCACACTGTCTATGGCTTTTTATGAAAAGTGGCCTGTAACTTTGCTCCTGTTGGGAATAACCCATCATAATAGTAACGTTTTTTGGTCATTATAATATCCTCTATCAGAAAAAACCACAAAAAGTCCTAGGAAAAATTTATTTTTTGAGTTTGGACCCATATAAGGATAAATAAAGATGAGTGAGGATTACACTGTCTATGGCTTTTTATGAAAAGTGGCCTGTAACTTTGCTCCTGTTGGGAATAACCCATCATAATAGTAACGTTTTTTGTTCATTATGATGTCCTCTATAAGAAAAAACCACAAAAAGTCCTAGGAAAAATTTATTTTTTGAGTTTGGACCCATATAAGGATAAATAAAGATGAGTGAGGATTACACTGTCTATGGCTTTTTATGAAAAGTGGCCTGTAACTTTGCTCCTGTTGGGAATAACCCATCATAATAGTAACGTTTTTTGTTCATTATGATTTCCTCTATTAGAAAAAACCACAAAAAGTGCTAGAAAAAATTTATTTTTTGAGTTTTGACCCATATAAGGAGAAATAAAGATTAGTGAGGATTACACTGTCTATGGCTTTTCATGAAAAGTGGCCTGTAACTTTGCTCCTGTTGGGAATAACCCATCATAATAGTAACGTTTTTTGTTCATTATGATGTCCTCTATTAAAAAAAAACCACAAAAAGTCCTAGAAAAAATTTATTTTTTGAGTTTTGACCCATATAAGGAGAAATAAAGATTAGTGAGGATCACACTGTCTATGGCTTTTTATGAAAAGTGGCCTGTAACTTTGCTCCTGTTGGGAATAACCCATCATAATAGTAATGTTTTTTGTTCATTATGATGTCCTCTATAAGAAAAAACCACAAAAAGTCCTAGGAAAAATTTATTTTTTGAGTTTGGACCCATATAAGGATAAATAAAGATGAGTGAGGATTACACTGTCTATGGCTTTTTATGAAAAGTGGCCTGTAACTTTGCTCCTGTTGGGAATAACCCATCATAATAGTAACGTTTTTTGTTCATTATGATGTCCTCTATTAGAAAAAACCACAAAAAGTCCTAGAAAAAATTTATTTTTTGAGTTTTGACCCATATAAGGAGAAATAAAGATGAGTGAGGATTACACTGTCTATGGCTTTTTATGAAAAGTGGCCTGTAACTTTGCTCCTGTTGGGAATAACCCATCATAATAGTATCGTTTTTTGTTCATTATGATGTCCTCTATTAGAAAAAACCACAAAAAGTCCTAGAAAAAATTTATTTTTTGAGTTTTGACCCATATAAGGAGAAATAAAGATTAGTGAGGATCACACTGTCTATGGCTTTTTATGAAAAGTGGCCTGTAACTTTGCTCCTGTTGGGAATAACCCATCATAATAGTAACGTTTTTTGTTCATTATGATGTCCTCTATAAGAAAAAACCACAAAAAGTCCTAGGAAAAATTTATTTTTTGAGTTTGGACCCATATAAGGAGAAATAAAGATGAGTGAGGATTACACTGTCTATGGCTTTTTATGAAAAGTGGCCTGTAACTTTGCTCCTGTTGGGAATAACCCATCATAATAGTAACGTTTTTTGTTCATTATGATGTCCTCTATTAGAAAAAACCACAAAAAGTCCTAGAAAAAATTTATTTTTTGAGTTTTGACCCATATAAGGAGAAATAAAGATTAGTGAGGATTACACTGTCTATGGCTTTTTATGAAAAGTGGCCTGTAACTTTGCTCCTGTTGGGAATAACCCATCATAATAGTAACGTTTTTTGTTCATTATGATGTCCTCTATTAGAAAAAACCACAAAAAGTGCTAGAAAAAATTTATTTTTTGAGTTTTGACCCATATAAGGAGAAATAAAGATTAGTGAGGATTACACTGTCTATGGCTTTTTATGAAAAGTGGCCTGTAACTTTGCTCCTGTTGGGAATAACCCATCATAATAGTAACGTTTTTTGTTCATTATGATGTCCTCTATAAGAAAAAACCACAAAAAGTCCTAGAAAAAATTTATTTTTTGAGTTTTGACCCATATAAGGAGAAATAAAGATTAGTGAGGATCACACTGTCTATGGCTTTTTATGAAAAGTGGCCTGTAACTTTGCTCCTGTTGGGAATAACCCATCATAATAGTAATGTTTTTTGTTCATTATGATGTCCTCTATAAGAAAAAACCACAAAAAGTCCTAGGAAAAATTTATTTTTTGAGTTTGGACCCATATAAGGATAAATAAAGATGAGTGAGGATTACACTGTCTATGGCTTTTTATGAAAAGTGACCTGTAACTTTGCTCCTGTTGGGAATAACCCATCATAATAGTAACGTTTTTTGTTCATTATGATGTCCTCTATTAGAAAAAACCACAAAAAGTGCTAGAAAAAATTTATTTTTTGAGTTTTGACCCATATAAGGAGAAATAAAGATTAGTGAGGATTACACTGTCTATGGCTTTTTATGAAAAGTGGCCTGTAACTTTGCTCCTGTTGGGAATAACCCATCATAATAGTAACGTTTTTTGTTCATTATGATATCCTCTATCAGAAAAAACCACAAAAAGTCCTAGGAAAAATTTATTTTTTGAGTTTGGACCCATATAAGGATAAATAAAGATGAGTGAGGATTACACTGTCTATGGCTTTTTATGAAAAGTGGCCTGTAACTTTGCTCCTGTTGGGAATAACCCATCATAATAGTAACGTTTTTTGTTCATTATGATGTCCTCTATTAGAAAAAACCACAAAAAGTGCTAGAAAAAATTTATTTTTTGAGTTTTGACCCATATAAGGAGAAATAAAGATTAGTGAGGATTACACTGTCTATGGCTTTTCATGAAAAGTGGCCTGTAACTCTGCTCCTGTTGGGAATAACCCATCATAATAGTAACGTTTTTTGTTCATTATGATGTCCTCTATTAGAAAAAACCACAAAAAGTCCTAGAAAAAATTTATTTTTTGAGTTTTGACCCATATAAGGAGAAATAAAGATTAGTGAGGATCACACTGTCTATGGCTTTTTATGAAAAGTGGCCTGTAACTTTGCTCCTGTTGGGAATAACCCATCATAATAGTAATGTTTTTTGTTCATTATGATGTCCTCTATAAGAAAAAACCACAAAAAGTCCTAGGAAAAATTTATTTTTTGAGTTTGGACCCATATAAGGATAAATAAAGATGAGTGAGGATTACACTGTCTATGGCTTTTTATGAAAAGTGGCCTGTAACTTTGCTCCTGTTGGGAATAACCCATCATAATAGTAACGTTTTTTGTTCATTATGATGTCCTCTATTAGAAAAAACCACAAAAAGTCCTAGAAAAAATTTATTTTTTGAGTTTTGACCCATATAAGGAGAAATAAAGATGAGTGAGGATTACACTGTCTATGGCTTTTTATGAAAAGTGGCCTGTAACTTTGCTCCTGTTGGGAATAACCCATCATAATAGTAACGTTTTTTGTTCATTATGATGTCCTCTATTAGAAAAAACCACAAAAAGTCCTAGAAAAAATTTATTTTTTGAGTTTTGACCCATATAAGGAGAAATAAAGATTAGTGAGGATCACACTGTCTATGGCTTTTTATGAAAAGTGGCCTGTAACTTTGCTCCTGTTGGGAATAACCCATCATAATAGTGACGTTTTTTGTTCATTATGATGTCCTCTATAAGAAAAAACCACAAAAAGTCCTAGGAAAAATTTATTTTTTGAGTTTGGACCCATATAAGGAGAAATAAAGATGAGTGAGGATTACACTGTCTATGGCTTTTTATGAAAAGTGGCCTGTAACTTTGCTCCTGTTGGGAATAACCCATCATAATAGTAACGTTTTTTGTTCATTATGATGTCCTCTATTAGAAAAAACCACAAAAAGTCCTAGAAAAAATTTATTTTTTGAGTTTTGACCCATATAAGGAGAAATAAAGATTAGTGAGGATTACACTGTCTATGGCTTTTTATGAAAAGTGGCCTGTAACTTTGCTCCTGTTGGGAATAACCCATCATAATAGTAATGTTTTTTGTTTATTATGATGTCCTCTATAAGAAAAAACCACAAAAAGTCCTAGGAAAAATTTATTTTTTGAGTTTGGACCCATATAAGGATAAATAAAGATGAGTGAGGATTACACTGTCTATGGCTTTTTATGAAAAGTGGCCTGTAACTTTGCTCCTGTTGGGAATAACCCATCATAATAGTAACGTTTTTTGTTCATTATGATGTCCTCTATTAGAAAAAACCACAAAAAGTCCTAGAAAAAATTTATTTTTTGAGTTTTGACCCATATAAGGAGAAATAAAGATGAGTGAGGATTACACTGTCTATGGCTTTTTATGAAAAGTGGCCTGTAACTTTGCTCCTGTTGGGAATAACCCATCATAATAGTAACGTTTTTTGTTCATTATGATGTCCTCTATTAGAAAAAACCACAAAAAGTCCTAGAAAAAATTTATTTTTTGAGTTTTGACCCATATAAGGAGAAATAAAGATTAGTGAGGATCACACTGTCTATGGCTTTTTATGAAAAGTGGCCTGTAACTTTGCTCCTAGTGGGAATAACCCATCATAATAGTAATGTTTTTTGTTCATTATGATGTCCTCTATAAGAAAAAACCACAAAAAGTCCTAGGAAAAATTTATTTTTTGAGTTTGGACCCATATAAGGATAAATAAAGATGAGTGAGGATTACACTGTCTATGGCTTTTTATGAAAAGTGGCCTGTAACTTTGCTCCTGTTGGGAATAACCCATCATAATAGTAACGTTTTTCTTCATTATGATGTCCTCTATTAGAAAAAACCACAAAAAGTGCTAGAAAAAATTTATTTTTTGAGTTTTGACCCATATAAGGAGAAATAAAGATTAGTGAGGAATACACTGTCTATGGCTTTTTATGAAAAGTGGCCTGTAACTTTGCTCCTGTTGGGAATAACCCATCATAATAGTAACGTTTTTTGTTCATTATGATGTCCTCTATTAGAAAAAACCACAAAAAGTCCTAGAAAAAATTTATTTTTTGAGTTTTGACCCATATAAGGAGAAATAAAGATTAGTGAGGATTACACTGTCTATGGCTTTTTATGAAAAGTGGCCTGTAACTTTGCTCCTGTTGGGAATAACCCATCATAATAGTAACGTTTTTTGTTCATTATGATGTCCTCTATTAGAAAAAACCACAAAAAGTCCTAGAAAAAATTTATTTTTTGAGTTTTGACCCATATAAGGAGAAATAAAGATTAGTGAGGATTACACTGTCTATGGCTTTTTATGAAAAGTGGCCTGTAACTTTGCTCCTGTTGGGAATAACCCATCATAATAGTAACGTTTTTTGTTCATTATGATGTCCTCTATTAGAAAAAACCACAAAAAGTCCTAGAAAAAATTTATTTTTTGAGTTTTGACCCATATAAGGAGAAATAAAGATGAGTGAGGATTACACTGTCTATGGCTTTTTATGAAAAGTGGCCTGTAACTTTGCTCCTGTTGGGAATAACCCATCATAATAGTAACGTTTTTTGTTCATTATGATGTCCTCTATTAGAAAAAACCACAAAAAGTCCTAGAAAAAATTTATTTTTTGAGTTTTGACCCATATAAGGAGAAATAAAGATTAGTGAGGATCACACTGTCTATGGCTTTTTATGAAAAGTGGCTTGTAACTTTGCTCCTGTTGGGAATAACCCATCATAATAGTAACGTTTTTTGTTCATTATGATGTCCTCTATGAGAAAAAACCACAAAAAGTCCTAGGAAAATTTTATTTTTTGAGTTTGGACCCATATAAGGAGAAATAAAGATGAGTGAGGATTACACTGTCTATGGCTTTTTATGAAAAGTGGCCTGTAACTTTGCTCCTGTTGGGAATAACCCATCATAATAGTAACGTTTTTTGTTCATTATGATGTCCTCTATTAGAAAAAACCACAAAAAGTCCTAGAAAAAATTTATTTTTTGAGTTTTGACCCATATAAGGAGAAATAAAGATTAGTGAGGATTACACTGTCTATGGCTTTTTATGAAAAGTGGCCTGTAACTTTGCTCCTGTTGGGAATAACCCATCATAATAGTAACGTTTTTTGTTCATTATGATGTCCTCTATTAGAAAAAACCACAAAAAGTCCTAGAAAAAATTTATTTTTTGAGTTTTGACCCATATAAGGAGAAATAAAGATTAGTGAGGATTACACTGTCTATGGCTTTTTATGAAAAGTGGCCTGTAACTTTGCTCCTGTTGGGAATAACCCATCATAATAGTAACGTTTTTTGTTCATTATGATGTCCTCTATTAGAAAAAACCACAAAAAGTCCTAGAAAAAATTTATTTTTTGAGTTTTGACCCATATAAGGAGAAATAAAGATGAGTGAGGATTACACTGTCTATGGCTTTTTATGAAAAGTGGCCTGTAACTTTGCTCCTGTTGGGAATAACCCATCATAATAGTAACGTTTTTTGTTCATTATGATGTCCTCTATTAGAAAAAACCACAAAAAGTCCTAGAAAAAATTTATTTTTTGAGTTTTGACCCATATAAGGAGAAATAAAGATTAGTGAGGATCACACTGTCTATGGCTTTTTATGAAAAGTGGCTTGTAACTTTGCTCCTGTTGGGAATAACCCATCATAATAGTAACGTTTTTTGTTCATTATGATGTCCTCTATGAGAAAAAACCACAAAAAGTCCTAGGAAAATTTTATTTTTTGAGTTTGGACCCATATAAGGAGAAATAAAGATGAGTGAGGATTACACTGTCTATGGCTTTTTATGAAAAGTGGCCTGTAACTTTGCTCCTGTTGGGAATAACCCATCATAATAGTAACGTTTTTTGTTCATTATGATGTCCTCTATTAGAAAAAACCACAAAAAGTCCTAGAAAAAATTTATTTTTTGAGTTTTGACCCATATAAGGAGAAATAAAGATTAGTGAGGATTACACTGTCTATGGCTTTTTATGAAAAGTGGCCTGTAACTTTGCTCCTGTTGGGAATAACCCATCATAATAGTAACGTTTTTTGTTCATTATGATGTCCTCTATAAGAAAAAACCACAAAAAGTCCTAGGAAAAATTTATTTTTTGAGTTTGGACCCATATAAGGATAAATAAAGATGAGTGAGGATTACACTGTCTATGGCTTTTTATGAAAAGTGGCCTGTAACTTTGCTCCTGTTGGGAATAACCCATCATAATAGTAACGTTTTTTGTTCATTATGAAGTCCTCTATTAGAAAAAACCACAAAAAGTGCTAGAAAAAATTTATTTTTTGAGTTTTGACCCATATAAGGAGAAATAAAGATTAGTGAGGATTACACTGTCTATGGCTTTTTATGAAAAGTGGCCTGTAACTTTGCTCCTGTTGGGAATAACCCATCATAATAGTAACGTTTTTTGTTCATTATGATGTCCTCTATTAGAAAAAACCACAAAAAGTCCTAGAAAAAATTTATTTTTTGAGTTTTGACCCATATAAGGAGAAATAAAGATTAGTGAGGATCACACTGTCTATGGCTTTTTATGAAAAGTGGCCTGTAACTTTGCTCCTGTTGGGAATAACCCATCATAATAGTAACGTTTTTTGTTCATTATGATGTCCTCTATTAGAAAAAACCACAAAAAGTCCTAGAAAAAATTTATTTTTTGAGTTTTGACCCATATAAGGAGAAATAAAGATTAGTTAGGATCACACTGTCTATGGCTTTTTATGAAAAGTGGCCTGTAACTTTGCTCCTGTTGGGAATAACCCATCATAATAGTAATGTTTTTTGTTCATTATGATGTCCTCTATAAGAAAAAACCACAAAAAGTCCTAGGAAAAATTTATTTTTTGAGTTTGGACCCATATAAGGATAAATAAAGATGAGTGAGGATTACACTGTCTATGGCTTTTTATGAAAAGTGGCCTGTAACTTTGCTCCTGTTGGGAATAACCCATCATAATAGTAACGTTTTTTGTTCATTATGATGTCCTCTATTAGAAAAAACCACAAAAAGTGCTAGAAAAAATTTATTTTTTGAGTTTTGACCCATATAAGGAGAAATAAAGATGAGTGAGGATTACACTGTCTATGGCTTTTTATGAAAAGTGGCCTGTAACTTTGCTCCTGTTGGGAATAACCCATCATAATAGTAACGTTTTTTGTTCATTATGATGTCCTCTATTAGAAAAAACCACAAAAAGTCCTAGAAAAAATTTATTTTTTGAGTTTTGACCCATATAAGGAGAAATAAAGATTAGTGAGGATCACACTGTCTATGGCTTTTTATGAAAAGTGGCCTGTAACTTTGCTCCTGTTGGGAATAACCCATCATAATAGTAACGTTTTTTGTTCATTATGATGTCCTCTATAAGAAAAAACCACAAAAAGTCCTAGGAAAAATTTATTTTTTGAGTTTGGACCCATATAAGGAGAAATAAAGATGAGTGAGGATTACACTGTCTATGGCTTTTTATGAAAAGTGGCCTGTAACTTTGCTCCTGTTGGGAATAACCCATCATAATAGTAACGTTTTTTGTTCATTATGATGTCCTCTATTAGAAAAAACCACAAAAAGTCCTAGAAAAAATTTATTTTTTGAGTTTTGACCCATATAAGGAGAAATAAAGATTAGTGAGGATCACACTGTCTATGGCTTTTTATGAAAAGTGGCCTGTAACTTTGCTCCTGTTGGGAATAACCCATCATAATAGTAACGTTTTTTGTTCATTATGATGTCCTCTATAAGAAAAAACCACAAAAAGTCCTAGGAAAAATTTATTTTTTGAGTTTGGACCCATATAAGGATAAATAAAGATGAGTGAGGATTACACTGTCTATGGCTTTTTATGAAAAGTGGCCTGTAACTTTGCTCCTGTTGGGAATAACCCATCATAATAGTAACGTTTTTTGTTCATTATGAAGTCCTCTATTAGAAAAAACCACAAAAAGTGCTAGAAAAAATTTATTTTTTGAGTTTTGACCCATATAAGGAGAAATAAAGATTAGTGAGGATTACACTGTCTATGGCTTTTTATGAAAAGTGGCCTGTAACTTTGCTCCTGTTGGGAATAACCCATCATAATAGTAACGTTTTTTGTTCATTATGATGTCCTCTATTAGAAAAAACCTCAAAAAGTCCTAGAAAAAATTTATTTTTTGAGTTTTGACCCATATAAGGAGAAATAAAGATTAGTGAGGATCACACTGTCTATGGCTTTTTATGAAAAGTGGCCTGTAACTTTGCTCCTGTTGGGAATAACCCATCATAATAGTAACGTTTTTTGTTCATTATGATATCCTCTATCAGAAAAAACCACAAAAAGTCCTAGGAAAAATTTATTTTTTGAGTTTGGACCCATATAAGGATAAATAAAGATCAGTGAGGATTACACTGTCTATGGCTTTTTATGAAAAGTGGCCTGTAACTTTGCTCCTGTTGGGAATAACCCATCATAATAGTAACGTTTTTGTTCATTATGATGTCCTCTATTAGAAAAAACCACAAAAAGTCCTAGAAAAAATTTATTTTTTGAGTTTTGACCCATATAAGGAGAAATAAAGATTAGTGAGGATCACACTGTCTATGGCTTTTTATGAAAAGTGGCCTGTAACTTTGCTCCTGTTGGGAATAACCCATCATAATAGTAATGTTTTTTGTTCATTATGATGTCCTCTATAAGAAAAAACCACAAAAAGTCCTAGGAAAAATTTATTTTTTGAGTTTGGACCCATATAAGGATAAATAAAGATGAGTGAGGATTACACTGTCTATGGCTTTTTATGAAAAGTGGCCTGTAACTTTGCTCCTGTTGGGAATAACCCATCATAATAGTAACGTTTTTTGTTCATTATGATGTCCTCTATTAGAAAAAACCACAAAAAGTCCTAGAAAAAATTTATTTTTTGAGTTTTGACCCATATAAGGAGAAATAAAGATGAGTGAGGATTACACTGTCTATGGCTTTTTATGAAAAGTGGCCTGTAACTTTGCTCCTGTTGGGAATAACCCATCATAATAGTAACGTTTTTTGTTCATTATGATGTCCTCTATTAGAAAAAACCACAAAAAGTCCTAGAAAAAATTTATTTTTTGAGTTTTGACCCATATAAGGAGAAATAAAGATTAGTGAGGATCACACTGTCTATGGCTTTTTATGAAAAGTGGCCTGTAACTTTGCTCCTGTTGGGAATAACCCATCATAATAGTAACGTTTTTTGTTCATTATGATGTCCTCTATAAGAAAAAACCACAAAAAGTCCTAGGAAAAATTTATTTTTTGAGTTTGGACCCATATAAGGAGAAATAAAGATGAGTGAGGATTACACTGTCTATGGCTTTTTATGAAAAGTGGCCTGTAACTTTGCTCCTGTTGGGAATAACCCATCATAATAGTAACGTTTTTTGTTCATTATGATGTCCTCTATTAGAAAAAACCACAAAAAGTCCTAGAAAAAATTTATTTTTTGAGTTTTGACCCATATAAGGAGAAATAAAGATTAGTGAGGATTACACTGTCTATGGCTTTTTATGAAAAGTGGCCTGTAACTTTGCTCCTGTTGGGAATAACCCATCATAATAGTAACGTTTTTTGTTCATTATGATGTCCTCTATAAGAAAAAACCACAAAAAGTCCTAGGAAAAATTTATTTTTTGAGTTTGGACCCATATAAGGATAAATAAAGATGAGTGAGGATTACACTGTCTATGGCTTTTTATGAAAAGTGGCCTGTAACTTTGCTCCTGTTGGGAATAACCCATCATAATAGTAACGTTTTTTGTTCATTATGATGTCCTCTATTAGAAAAAACCACAAAAAGTGCTAGAAAAAATTTATTTTTTGAGTTTTGACCCATATAAGGAGAAATAAAGATTAGTGAGGATTACACTGTCTATGGCTTTTTATGAAAAGTGGCCTGTAACTTTGCTCCTGTTGGGAATAACCCATCATAATAGTAACGTTTTTTGTTCATTATGATGTCCTCTATTAGAAAAAACCACAAAAAGTCCTAGAAAAAATTTATTTTTTGAGTTTTGACCCATATAAGGAGAAATAAAGATTAGTGAGGATCACACTGTCTATGGCTTTTTATGAAAAGTGGCCTGTAACTTTGCTCCTGTTGGGAATAACCCATCATAATAGTAACGTTTTTTGTTCATTATGATGTCCTCTATAAGAAAAAACCACAAAAAGTCCTAGGAAAAATTTATTTTTTGAGTTTGGACCCATATAAGGATAAATAAAGATGAGTGAGGATTACACTGTCTATGGCTTTTTATGAAAAGTGGCCTGTAACTTTGCTCCTGTTGGGAATAACCCATCATAATAGTAACGTTTTTTGTTCATTATGATGTCCTCTATTAGAAAAAACCACAAAAAGTCCTAGAAAAAATTTATTTTTTGAGTTTTGACCCATATAAGGAGAAATAAAGATTAGTGAGGATCACACTGTCTATGGCTTTTTATGAAAAGTGGCCTGTAACTTTGCTCCTGTTGGGAATAACCCATCATAATAGTAACGTTTTTTGTTCGTTATGATGTCCTCTATAAGAAAAAACCACAAAAAGTCCTAGGAAAAATTTATTTTTTGAGTTTGGACCCATATAAGGATAAATAAAGATGAGTGAGGATTACACTGTCTATGGCTTTTTATGAAAAGTGGCCTGTAACTTTGCTCCTGTTGGGAATAACCCATCATAATAGTAACGTTTTTTGTTCATTATGATGTCCTCTATTAGAAAAAACTACAAAAAGTCCTAGAAAAAATTTATTTTTTGAGTTTTGACCCATATAAGGAGAAATAAAGATTAGTGAGGATTACACTGTCTATGGCTTTTTATGAAAAGTGGCCTGTAACTTTGCTCCTGTTGGGAATAACCCATCATAATAGTAACGTTTTTTGTTCATTATGATGTCCTCTATTAGAAAAAACCACAAAAAGTCCTAGAAAAAATTTATTTTTTGAGTTTTGACCCATATAAGGAGAAATAAAGATGAGTGAGGATTACACTTTCTTTGGCTTTTTATGAAAAGTGGCCTGTAACTTTGCTCCTGTTGGGAATAACCCATCATAATAGTAACGTTTTTTGTTCATTATGATGTCCTCTATAAGAAAAAACCACAAAAAGTCTTAGGAAAAATTTATTTTTTGAGTTTGGACCCATATAAGGATAAATAAAGATGAGTGAGGATTACACTGTCTATGGCTTTTTATGAAAAGTGGCCTGTAACTTTGCTCCTGTTGGGAATAACCCATCATAATAGTAACGTTTTTTGTTCATTATGATGTCCTCTATAAGAAAAAACCACAAAAAGTCTTAGGAAAAATTTATTTTTTGAGTTTGGACCCATATAAGGATAAATATAGATGAGTGAGGATTACACTGTCTATGGCTTTTTATGAAAAGTGGCCTGTAACTTTGCTCCTGTTGGGAATAACCCATCATAATAGTAACGTTTTTTGTTCATTATGATGTCCTCTATTAGAAAAAACCACAAAAAGTGCTAGAAAAAATTTATTTTTTGAGTTTTGACCCATATAAGGAGAAATAAAGATTAGTGAGGATTACACTGTCTATGGCTTTTCATGAAAAGTGGCCTGTAACTTTGCTCCTGTTGGGAATAACCCATCATAATAGTAACGTTTTTTGTTCATTATGATGTCCTCTATTAGAAAAAACCACAAAAAGTCCTAGAAAAAATTTATTTTTTGAGTTTTGACCCATATAAGGAGAAATAAAGATTAGTGAGGATCACACTGTCTATGGCTTTTTATGAAAAGTGGCCTGTAACTTTGCTCCTGTTGGGAATAACCCATCATAATAGTAATGTTTTTTGTTCATTATGATGTCCTCTATAAGAAAAAACCACAAAAAGTCCTAGGAAAAATTTATTTTTTGAGTTTGGACCCATATAAGGATAAATAAAGATGAGTGAGGATTACACTGTCTATGGCTTTTTATGAAAAGTGGCCTGTAACTTTGCTCCTGTTGGGAATAACCCATCATAATAGTAACGTTTTTTGTTCATTATGATGTCCTCTATTAGAAAAAACCACAAAAAGTCCTAGAAAGAATTTATTTTTTGAGTTTTGACCCATATAAGGAGAAATAAAGATGAGTGAGGATTACACTGTCTATGGCTTTTTATGAAAAGTGGCCTGTAACTTTGCTCCTGTTGGGAATAACCCATCATAATAGTGACGTTTTTTGTTCATTATGATGTCCTCTATTAGAAAAAACCACAAAAAGTCCTAGAAAAAATTTATTTTTTGAGTTTTGACCCATATAAGGAGAAATAAAGATTAGTGAGGATCACACTGTCTATGGCTTTTTATGAAAAGTGGCCTGTAACTTTGCTCCTGTTGGGAATAACCCATCATAATAGTAACGTTTTTTGTTCATTATGATGTCCTCTATAAGAAAAAACCACAAAAAGTCCTAGGAAAAATTTATTTTTTGAGTTTGGACCCATATAAGGAGAAATAAAGATGAGTGAGGATTACACTGTCTATGGCTTTTTATGAAAAGTGGCCTGTAACTTTGCTCCTGTTGGGAATAACCCATCATAATAGTAACGTTTTTTGTTCATTATGATGTCCTCTATTAGAAAAAACCACAAAAAGTCCTAGAAAAAATTTATTTTTTGAGTTTTGACCCATATAAGGAGAAATAAAGATTAGTGAGGATTACACTGTCTATGGCTTTTTATGAAAAGTGGCCTGTAACTTTGCTCCTGTTGGGAATAACCCATCATAATAGTAACGTTTTTTGTTCATTATGATGTCCTCTATTAGAAAAAACCACAAAAAGTGCTAGAAAAAATTTATTTTTTGAGTTTTGACCCATATAAGGAGAAATAAAGATTAGTGAGGATTACACTGTCTATGGCTTTTCATGAAAAGTGGCCTGTAACTTTGCTCCTGTTGGGAATAACCCATCATAATAGTAACGTTTTTTGTTCATTATGATGTCCTCTATTAGAAAAAACCACAAAAAGTCCTAGAAAAAATTTATTTTTTGAGTTTTGACCCATATAAGGAGAAATAAAGATTAGTGAGGATCACACTGTCTATGGCTTTTTATGAAAAGTGGCCTGTAACTTTGCTCCTGTTGGGAATAACCCATCATAATAGTAATGTTTTTTGTCCATTATGATGTCCTCTATAAGAAAAAACCACAAAAAGTCCTAGGAAAAATTTATTTTTTGAGTTTGGACCCATATAAGGATAAATAAAGATGAGTGAGGATTACACTGTCTATGGCTTTTTATGAAAAGTGGCCTGTAACTTTGCTCCTGTTGGGAATAACCCATCATAATAGTAACGTTTTTTGTTCATTATGATGTCCTCTATTAGAAAAAACCACAAAAAGTCCTAGAAAAAATTTATTTTTTGAGTTTTGACCCATATAAGGAGAAATAAAGATGAGTGAGGATTACACTGTCTATGGCTTTTTATGAAAAGTGGCCTGTAACTTTGCTCCTGTTGGGAATAACCCATCATAATAGTAACGTTTTTTGTTCATTATGATGTCCTCTCTTAGAAAAAACCACAAAAAGTCCTAGAAAAAATTTATTTTTTGAGTTTTGACCCATATAAGGAGAAATAAAGATTAGTGAGGATCACACTGTCTATGGCTTTTTATGAAAAGTGGCCTGTAACTTTGCTCCTGTTGGGAATAACCCATCATAATAGTAACGTTTTTTGTTCATTATGATGTCCTCTATTAGAAAAAACCACAAAAAGTCCTAGAAAAAATTTATTTTTTGAGTTTTGACCCATATAAGGAGAAATAAAGATGAGTGAGGATTACACTGTCTATGGCTTTTTATGAAAAGTGGCCTGTAACTTTGCTCCTGTTGGGAATAACCCATCATAATAGTAACGTTTTTTGTTCATTATGATGTCCTCTCTTAGAAAAAACCACAAAAAGTCCTAGAAAAAATTTATTTTTTGAGTTTTGACCCATATAAGGAGAAATAAAGATTAGTGAGGATCACACTGTCTATGGCTTTTTATGAAAAGTGGCCTGTAACTTTGCTCCTGTTGGGAATAACCCATCATAATAGTAACGTTTTTTGTTCATTATGATGTCCTCTATAAGAAAAAACCACAAAAAGTCCTAGGAAAAATTTATTTTTTGAGTTTGGACCCATATAAGGAGAAATAAAGATGAGTGAGGATTACACTGTCTATGGCTTTTTATGAAAAGTGGCCTGTAACTTTGCTCCTGTTGGGAATAACCCATCATAATAGTAACGTTTTTTGTTCATTATGATGTCCTCTCTTAGAAAAAACCACAAAAAGTCCTAGAAAAAATTTATTTTTTGAGTTTTGACCCATATAAGGAGAAATAAAGATTAGTGAGGATCACACTGTCTATGGCTTTTTATGAAAAGTGGCCTGTAACTTTGCTCCTGTTGGGAATAACCCATCATAATAGTAACGTTTTTTGTTCATTATGATGTCCTCTATAAGAAAAAACCACAAAAAGTCCTAGGAAAAATTTATTTTTTGAGTTTGGACCCATATAAGGAGAAATAAAGATGAGTGAGGATTACACTGTCTATGGCTTTTTATGAAAAGTGGCCTGTAACTTTGCTCCTGTTGGGAATAACCCATCATAATAGCAACGTTTTTTGTTCATTATGATGTCCTCTATTAGAAATAACCACAAAAAGTCCTAGAAAAAATTTATTTTTTGAGTTTTGACCCATATAAGGAGAAATAAAGATTAGTGAGGATTACACTGTCTATGGCTTTTTATGAAAAGTGGCCTGTAACTTTGCTCCTGTTGGGAATAACCCATCATAATAGTAACGTTTTTTGTTCATTATGATGTCCTCTATAAGAAAAAACCACAAAAAGTCCTAGGAAAAATTTATTTTTTGAGTTTGGACCCATATAAGGATAAATAAAGATGAGTGCGGATTACACTGTCTATGGCTTTTTATGAAAAGTGGCCTGTAACTTTGCTCCTGTTGGGAATAACCCATCATAATAGTAACGTTTTTTGTTCATTATGATGTCCTCTATTAGAAAAAACCACAAAAAGTCCTAGAAAAAATTTATTTTTTGAGTTTTGACCCATATAAGGAGAAATAAAGATTAGTGAGGATCACACTGTCTATGGCTTTTTATGAAAAGTGGCCTGTAACTTTGCTCCTGTTGGGAATAACCCATCATAATAGTAACGTTTTTTGTTCATTATGATATCCTCTATCAGAAAAAACCACAAAAAGTCCTAGGAAAAATTTATTTTTTGAGTTTGGACCCATATAAGGATAAATAAAGATGAGTGAGGATTACACTGTCTATGGCTTTTTATGAAAAGTGGCCTGTAACTTTGCTCCTGTTGGGAATAACCCATCATAATAGTAACGTTTTTTGTTCATTATGATGTCCTCTATAAGAAAAAACCACAAAAAGTCTTAGGAAAAATTTATTTTTTGAGTTTGGACCCATATAAGGATAAATAAAGATGAGTGAGGATTACACTGTCTATGGCTTTTTATGAAAAGTGGCCTGTAACTTTGCTCCTGTTGGGAATAACCCATCATAATAGTAACGTTTTTTGTTCATTATGATGTCCTCTATTAGAAAAAACCACAAAAAGTGCTAGAAAAAATTTATTTTTTGAGTTTTGACCCATATAAGGAGAAATAAAGATTAGTGAGGATTACACTGTCTATGGCTTTTCATGAAAAGTGGCCTGTAACTTTGCTCCTGTTGGGAATAACCCATCATAATAGTAACGTTTTTTGTTCATTATGATGTCCTCTATTAGAAAAAACCACAAAAAGTCCTAGAAAAAATTTATTTTTTGAGTTTTGACCCATATAAGGAGAAATAAAGATTAGTGAGGATCACACTGTCTATGGCTTTTTATGAAAAGTGGCCTGTAACTTTGCTCCTGTTGGGAATAACCCATCATAATAGTAACGTTTTTTGTTCATTATGATGTCCTCTATAAGAAAAAACCACAAAAAGTCCTAGGAAAAATTTATTTTTTGAGTTTGGACCCATATAAGGATAAATAAAGATGAGTGAGGATTACACTGTCTATGGCTTTTTATGAAAAGTGGCCTGTAACTTTGCTCCTGTTGGGAATAACCCATCATAATAGTAACGTTTTTTGTTCATTATGATGTCCTCTATTAGAAAAAACCACAAAAAGTCCTAGAAAAAATTTATTTTTTGAGTTTTGACCCATATAAGGAGAAATAAAGATTAGTGAGGATTACACTGTCTATGGCTTTTCATGAAAAGTGGCCTGTAACTTTGCTCCTGTTGGGAATAACCCATCATAATAGTAACGTTTTTTGTTCATTATGATGTCCTCTATTAGAAAAAACCACAAAAAGTCCTAGAAAAAATTTATTTTTTGAGTTTTGACCCATATAAGGAGAAATAAAGATTAGTGAGGATCACACTGTCTATGGCTTTTTATGAAAAGTGGCCTGTAACTTTGCTCCTGTTGGGAATAACCCATCATAATAGTAATGTTTTTTGTTTATTATGATGTCCTCTATAAGAAAAAACCACAAAAAGTCCTAGGAAAAATTTATTTTTTGAGTTTGGACCCATATAAGGATAAATAAAGATGAGTGAGGATTACACTGTCTATGGCTTTTTATGAAAAGTGGCCTGTAACTTTGCTCCTGTTGGGAATAACCCATCATAATAGTAACGTTTTTTGTTCATTATGATGTCCTCTATTAGAAAAAACCACAAAAAGTCCTAGAAAAAATTTATTTTTTGAGTTTTGACCCATATAAGGAGAAATAAAGATGAGTGAGGATTACACTGTCTATGGCTTTTTATGAAAAGTGGCCTGTAACTTTGCTCCTGTTGGGAATAACCCATCATAATAGTAACGTTTTTTGTTCATTATGATGTCCTCTATTAGAAAAAACCACAAAAAGTCCTAGAAAAAATTTATTTTTTGAGTTTTGACCCATATAAGGAGAAATAAAGATTAGTGAGGATCACACTGTCTATGGCTTTTTATGAAAAGTGGCCTGTAACTTTGCTCCTGTTGGGAATAACCCATCATAATAGTAACGTTTTTTGTTTATTATGATGTCCTCTATAAGAAAAAACCACAAAAAGTCCTAGGAAAAATATATTTTTTGAGTTTTGACCCATATAAGGAGAAATAAAGATTATTGAGGATCACACTGTCTATGGCTTTTTATGAAAAGTGGCCTGTAACTTTGCTCCTGTTGGGAATAACCCATCATAATAGTAACGTTTTTTGTTTATTATGATGTCCTCTATAAGAAAAAACCACAAAAAGTCCTAGGAAAAATTTATTTTTTGAGTTTGGACCCATATAAGGAGAAATAAAGATGAGTGAGGATTACACTGTCTATGGCTTTTTATGAAAAGTGGCCTGTAACTTTGCTCCTGTTGGGAATAACCCATCATAATAGTAACGTTTTTTGTTCATTATGATGTCCTCTATTAGAAAAAACCACAAAAAGTCCTAGAAAAAATTTATTTTTTGAGTTTTGACCCATATAAGGAGAAATAAAGATTAGTGAGGATTACACTGTCTATGGCTTTTTATGAAAAGTGGCCTGTAACTTTGCTCCTGTTGGGAATAACCCATCATAATAGTAACGTTTTTTGTTCATTATGATGTCCTCTATAAGAAAAAACCACAAAAAGTCCTAGGAAAAATTTATTTTTTGAGTTTGGACCCATATAAGGATAAATAAAGATGAGTGAGGATTACACTGTCTATGGCTTTTTATGAAAAGTGGCCTGTAACTTTGCTCCTGTTGGGAATAACCCATCATAATAGTAACGTTTTTTGTTCATTATGATATCCTCTATCAGAAAAAACCACAAAAAGTCCTAGGAAAAATTTATTTTTTGAGTTTGGACCCATATAAGGATAAATAAAGATGAGTGAGGATTACACTGTCTATGGCTTTTTATGAAAAGTGGCCTGTAACTTTGCTCCTGTTGGGAATAACCCATCATAATAGTAACGTTTTTTGTTCATTATGATGTCCTCTATAAGAAAAAACCACAAAAAGTCTTAGGAAAAATTTATTTTTTGAGTTTGGACCCATATAAGGATAAATAAAGATGAGTGAGGATTACACTGTCTATGGCTTTTTATGAAAAGTGGCCTGTAACTTTGCTCCTGTTGGGAATAACCCATCATAATAGTAACGTTTTTTGTTTATTATGATGTCCTCTATTAGAAAAAACCACAAAAAGTGCTAGAAAAAATTTATTTTTTGAGTTTTGACCCATATAAGGAGAAATAAAGATTAGTGAGGATTACACTGTCTATGGCTTTTCATGAAAAGTGGCCTGTAACTTTGCTCCTGTTGGGAATAACCCATCATAATAGTAACGTTTTTTGTTCATTATGATGTCCTCTATTAGAAAAAACCACAAAAAGTCCTAGAAAAAATTTATTTTTTGAGTTTTGACCCATATAAGGAGAAATAAAGATTAGTGAGGATCACACTGTCTATGGCTTTTTACGAAAAGTGGCCTGTAACTTTGCTCCTGTTGGGAATAACCCATCATAATAGTAATGTTTTTTGTTTATTATGATGTCCTCTATAAGAAAAAACCACAAAAAGTCCTAGGAAAAATTTATTTTTTGAGTTTGGACCCATATAAGGATAAATAAAGATGAGTGAGGATTACACTGTCTATGGCTTTTTATGAAAAGTGGCCTGTAACTTTGCTCCTGTTGGGAATAACCCATCATAATAGTAACGTTTTTTGTTCATTATGATGTCCTCTATTAGAAAAAACCACAAAAAGTCCTAGAAAAAATTTATTTTTTGAGTTTTGACCCATATAAGGAGAAATAAAGATTAGTGAGGATCACACTGTCTATGGCTTTTTATGAAAAGTGGCCTGTAACTTTGCTCCTGTTGGGAATAACCCATCATAATAGTAATGTTTTTTGTTTATTATGATGTCCTCTATAAGAAAAAACCACAAAAAGTCCTAGGAAAAATTTATTTTTTGAGTTTGGACCCATATAAGGATAAATAAAGATGAGTGAGGATTACACTTTCTATGGCTTTTTATGAAAAGTGGCCTGTAACTTTGCTCCTGTTGGGAATAACCCATCATAATAGTAACGTTTTTTGTTCATTATGATGTCCTCTATTAGAAAAAACCACAAAAAGTCCTAGAAAAAATTTATTTTTTGAGTTTTGACCCATATAAGGAGAAATAAAGATGAGTGAGGATTACACTGTCTATGGCTTTTTATGAAAAGTGGCCTGTAACTTTGCTCCTGTTGGGAATAACCCATCATAATAGTAACGTTTTTTGTTCATTATGATGTCCTCTATTAGAAAAAACCACAAAAAGTCCTAGAAAAAATTTATTTTTTGAGTTTTGACCCATATAAGGAGAAATAAAGATTAGTGAGGATCACACTGTCTATGGCTTTTTATGAAAAGTGGCCTGTAACTTTGCTCCTGTTGGGAATAACCCATCATAATAGTAACGTTTTTTGTTTATTATGATGTCCTCTATAAGAAAAAACCACAAAAAGTCCTAGGAAAAATTTATTTTTTGAGTTTGGACCCATATAAGGAGAAATAAAGATGAGTGAGGATTACACTGTCTATGGCTTTTTATGAAAAGTGGCCTGTAACTTTGCTCCTGTTGGGAATAACCCATCATAATAGTAACGTTTTTTGTTCATTATGATGTCCTCTATTAGAAAAAACCACAAAAAGTCCTAGAAAAAATTTATTTTTTGAGTTTTGACCCATATAAGGAGAAATAAAGATTAGTGAGGATTACACTGTCTATGGCTTTTTATGAAAAGTGGCCTGTAACTTTGCTCCTGTTGGGAATAACCCATCATAATAGTAACGTTTTTTGTTCATTATGATGTCCTCTATAAGAAAAAACCACAAAAAGTCCTAGGAAAAATTTATTTTTTGAGTTTGGACCCATATAAGGATAAATAAAGATGAGTGAGGATTACACTGTCTATGGCTTTTTATGAAAAGTGGCCTGTAACTTTGCTCCTGTTGGGAATAACCCATCATAATAGTAACGTTTTTTGTTCATTATGATATCCTCTATCAGAAAAAACCACAAAAAGTCCTAGGAAAAATTTATTTTTTGAGTTTGGACCCATATAAGGATAAATAAAGATGAGTGAGGATTACACTGTCTATGGCTTTTTATGAAAAGTGGCCTGTAACTTTGCTCCTGTTGGGAATAACCCATCATAATAGCAACGTTTTTTGTTCATTATGATGTCCTCTATAAGAAAAAACCACAAAAAGTCTTAGGAAAAATTTATTTTTGAGTTTGGACCCATATAAGGATAAATAAAGATGAGTGAGGATTACACTGTCTATGGCTTTTTATGAAAAGTGGCCTGTAACTTTGCTCCTGTTGGGAATAACCCATCATAATAGTAACGTTTTTTGTTCATTATGATGTCCTCTATTAGAAAAAACCACAAAAAGTGCTAGAAAAAATTTATTTTTTGAGTTTTGACCCATATAAGGAGAAATAAAGATTAGTGAGGATTACACTGTCTATGGCTTTTCATGAAAAGTGGCCTGTAACTTTGCTCCTGTTGGGAATAACCCATCATAATAGTAACGTTTTTTGTTCATTATGATGTCCTCTATTAGAAAAAACCACAAAAAGTCCTAGAAAAAATTTATTTTTTGAGTTTTGACCCATATAAGGAGAAATAAAGATTAGTGAGGATCACACTGTCTATGGCTTTTTATGAAAAGTGGCCTGTAACTTTGCTCCTGTTGGGAATAACCCATCATAATAGTAATGTTTTTTGTTTATTATGATGTCCTCTATAAGAAAAAACCACAAAAAGTCCTAGGAAAAATTTATTTTTTGAGTTTGGACCCATATAAGGATAAATAAAGATGAGTGAGGATTACACTGTCTATGGCTTTTTATGAAAAGTGGCCTGTAACTTTGCTCCTGTTGGGAATAACCCATCATAATAGTAACGTTTTTTGTTCATTATGATGTCCTCTATTAGAAAAAACCACAAAAAGTCCTAGAAAAAATTTATTTTTTGAGTTTTGACCCATATAAGGAGAAATAAAGATGAGTGAGGATTACACTGTCTATGGCTTTTTATGAAAAGTGGCCTGTAACTTTGCTCCTGTTGGGAATAACCCATCATAATAGTAACGTTTTTTGTTCATTATGATGTCCTCTATTAGAAAAAACCACAAAAAGTCCTAGAAAAAATTTATTTTTTGAGTTTTGACCCATATAAGGAGAAATAAAGATTAGTGAGGATCACACTGTCTATGGCTTTTTATGAAAAGTGGCCTGTAACTTTGCTCCTGTTGGGAATAACCCATCATAATAGTAACGTTTTTTGTTTATTATGATGTCCTCTATAAGAAAAAACCACAATAAGTCCTAGGAAAAATTTATTTTTTGAGTTTGGACCCATATAAGGAGAAATAAAGATGAGTGAGGATTACACTGTCTATGGCTTTTTATGAAAAGTGGCCTGTTACTTTGCTCCTGTTGGGAATAACCCATCATAATAGTAACGTTTTTTGTTCATTATGATGTCCTCTATTAGAAAAAACCACAAAAAGTCCTAGAAAAAATTTATTTTTTGAGTTTTGACCCATATAAGGAGAAATAAAGATTAGTGAGGATTACACTGTCTATGGCTTTTTATGAAAAGTGGCCTGTAACTTTGCTCCTGTTGGGAATAACCCATCATAATAGTAACGTTTTTTGTTCATTATGATGTCCTCTATAAGAAAAAACCACAAAAAGTCCTAGGAAAAATTTATTTTTTGAGTTTGGACCCATATAAGGATAAATAAAGATGAGTGAGGATTACACTGTCTATGGCTTTTTATGAAAAGTGGCCTGTAACTTTGCTCCTGTTGGGAATAACCCATCATAATAGTAACGTTTTTTGTTCATTATGATATCCTCTATCAGAAAAAACCACAAAAAGTCCTAGGAAAAATTTATTTTTTGAGTTTGGACCCATATAAGGATAAATAAAGATGAGTGAGGATTACACTGTCTATGGCTTTTTATGAAAAGTGGCCTGTAACTTTGCTCCTGTTGGGAATAACCCATCATAATAGTAACGTTTTTTGTTCATTATGATGTCCTCTATAAGAAAAAACCACAAAAAGTCTTAGGAAAAATTTATTTTTTGAGTTTGGACCCATATAAGGATAAATAAAGATGAGTGAGGATTACACTGTCTATGGCTTTTTATGAAAAGTGGCCTGTAACTTTGCTCCTGTTGGGAATAACCCATCATAATAGTAACGTTTTTTGTTCATTATGATGTCCTCTATTAGAAAAAACCACAAAAAGTGCTAGAAAAAATTTATTTTTTGAGTTTTGACCCATATAAGGAGAAATAAAGATTAGTGAGGATTACACTGTCTATGGCTTTTCATGAAAAGTGGCCTGTAACTTTGCTCCTGTTGGGAATAACCCATCATAATAGTAACGTTTTTTGTTCATTATGATGTCCTCTATTAGAAAAAACCACAAAAAGTCCTAGAAAAAATTTATTTTTTGAGTTTTGACCCATATAAGGAGAAATAAAGATGAGTGAGGATTACACTGTCTATGGCTTTTTATGAAAAGTGGCCTGTAACTTTGCTCCTGTTGGGAATAACCCATCATAATAGTAACGTTTTTTGTTCATTATGATATCCTCTATCAGAAAAAACCACAAAAAGTCCTAGGAAAAATTTATTTTTTGAGTTTGGACCCATATAAGGATAAATAAAGATGAGTGAGGATTACACTGTCTATGGCTTTTTATGAAAAGTGGCCTGTAACTTTGCTCCTGTTGGGAATAACCCATCATAATAGTAACGTTTTTTGTTCATTATGATGTCCTCTATAAGAAAAAACCACAAAAAGTCTTAGGAAAAATTTATTTTTTGAGTTTGGACCCATATAAGGATAAATAAAGATGAGTGAGGATTACACTGTCTATGGCTTTTTATGAAAAGTGGCCTGTAACTTTGCTCCTGTTGGGAATAACCCATCATAATAGTAACGTTTTTTGTTCATTATGATGTCCTCTATTAGAAAAAACCACAAAAAGTGCTAGAAAAAATTTATTTTTTGAGTTTTGACCCATATAAGGAGAAATAAAGATTAGTGAGGATTACACTGTCTATGGCTTTTCATGAAAAGTGGCCTGTAACTTTGCTCCTGTTGGGAATAACCCATCATAATAGTAACGTTTTTTGTTCATTATGATGTCCTCTATTAGAAAAAACCACAAAAAGTCCTAGAAAAAATTTATTTTTTGAGTTTTGACCCATATAAGGAGAAATAAAGATTAGTGAGGATCACACTGTCTATGGCTTTTTATGAAAAGTGGCCTGTAACTTTGCTCCTGTTGGGAATAACCCATCATAATAGTAATGTTTTTTGTTCATTATGATGTCCTCTATAAGAAAAAACCACAAAAAGTCCTAGGAAAAATTTATTTTTTGAGTTTGGACCCATATAAGGATAAATAAAGATGAGTGAGGATTACACTGTCTATGGCTTTTTATGAAAAGTGGCCTGTAACTTTGCTCCTGTTGGGAATAACCCATCATAATAGTAACGTTTTTTGTTCATTATGATGTCCTCTATTAGAAAAAACCACAAAAAGTCCTAGAAAAAATTTATTTTTTGAGTTTTGACCCATATAAGGAGAAATAAAGATGAGTGAGGATTACACTGTCTATGGCTTTTTATGAAAAGTGGCCTGTAACTTTGCTCCTGTTGGGAATCACCCATCATAATAGTAACGTTTTTCGTTCATTATGATGTCCTCTATTAGAAAAAACCACAAAAAGTCCTAGAAAAAATTTATTTTTTGAGTTTTGACCCATATAAGGAGAAATAAAGATTAGTGAGGATCACACTGTCTATGGCTTTTTATGAAAAGTGGCCTGTAACTTTGCTCCTGTTGGGAATAACCCATCATAATAGTAACGTTTTTTGTTCATTATGATGTCCTCTATAAGAAAAAACCACAAAAAGTCCTAGGAAAAATTTATTTTTTGAGTTTGGACCCATATAAGGAGAAATAAAGATGAGTGAGGATTACACTGTCTATGGCTTTTTATGAAAAGTGGCCTGTAACTTTGCTCCTGTTGGGAATAACCCATCATAATAGTAACGTTTTTTGTTCATTATGATGTCCTCTATTAGAAAAAACCACAAAAAGTCCTAGAAAAAATTTATTTTTTGAGTTTTGACCCATATAAGGAGAAATAAAGATTAGTGAGGATTACACTGTCTATGGCTTTTTATGAAAAGTGGCCTGTAACTTTGCTCCTGTTGGGAATAACCCATCATAATAGTAACGTTTTTTGTTCATTATGATGTCCTCTATAAGAAAAAACCACAAAAAGTCCTAGGAAAAATTTATTTTTTGAGTTTGGACCCATATAAGGATAAATAAAGATGAGTGAGGATTACACTGTCTATGGCTTTTTACGAAAAGTGGCCTGTAACTTTGCTCCTGTTGGGAATAACCCATCATAATAGTAACGTTTTTTGTTCATTATGATGTCCTCTATTAGAAAAAACCACAAAAAGTCCTAGAAAAAATTTATTTTTTGAGTTTTGACCCATATAAGGAGAAATAAAGATTAGTGAGGATCACACTGTCTATGGCTTTTTATGAAAAGTGGCCTGTAACTTTGCTCCTGTTGGGAATAACCCATCATAATAGTAACGTTTTTTGTTCATTATGATGTCCTCTATAAGAAAAAACCACAAAAAGTCCTAGGAAAAATTTATTTTTTGAGTTTGGACCCATATAAGGATAAATAAAGATGAGTGCGGATTACACTGTCTATGGCTTTTTATGAAAAGTGGCCTGTAACTTTGCTCCTGTTGGGAATAACCCATCATAATAGTAACGTTTTTTGTTCATTATGATGTCCTCTATTAGAAAAAACCACAAAAAGTGCTAGAAAAAATTTATTTTTTGAGTTTTGACCCATATAAGGAGAAATAAAGATTAGTGAGGATTACACTGTCTATGGCTTTTTATGAAAAGTGGCCTGTAACTTTGCTCCTGTTGGGAATAACCCATCATAATAGTAACGTTTTTTGTTCATTATGATGTCCTCTATTAGAAAAAACCACAAAAAGTCCTAGAAAAAATTTATTTTTTGAGTTTTGACCCATATAAGGAGAAATAAAGATTAGTCTGGATCACACTGTCTATGGCTTTTTATGAAAAGTGGCCTGTAACTTTGCTCCTGTTGGGAATAACCCATCATAATAGTAACGTTTTTTGTTCATTATGATATCCTCTATCAGAAAAAACCACAAAAAGTCCTAGGAAAAATTTATTTTTTGAGTTTGGACCCATATAAGGATAAATAAAGATGAGTGAGGATTACACTGTCTATGGCTTTTTATGAAAAGTGGCCTGTAACTTTGCTCCTGTTGGGAATAACCCATCATAATAGTAACGTTTTTTGTTCATTATGATGTCCTCTATAAGAAAAAACCACAAAAAGTCTTAGGAAAAATTTATTTTTTGAGTTTGGACCCATATAAGGATAAATAAAGATGAGTGAGGATTACACTGTCTATGGCTTTTTATGAAAAGTGGCCTGTAACTTTGCTCCTGTTGGGAATAACCCATCATAATAGTAACGTTTTTTGTTCATTATGATGTCCTCTATTAGAAAAAACCACAAAAAGTCCTAGAAAAAATTTATTTTTTGAGTTTTGACCCATATAAGGAGAAATAAAGATTAGTGAGGATTACACTGTCTATGGCTTTTTATGAAAAGTGGCCTGTAACTTTGCTCCTGTTGGGAATAACCCATCATAATAGTAACGTTTTTTGTTCATTATGATGTCCTCTATAAGAAAAAACCACAAAAAGTCCTAGGAAAAATTTATTTTTTGAGTTTGGACCCATATAAGGATAAATAAAGATGAGTGAGGATTACACTGTCTATGGCTTTTTATGAAAAGTGGCCTGTAACTTTGCTCCTGTTGGGAATAACCCATCATAATAGTAACGTTTTTTGTTCATTATGATATCCTCTATCAGAAAAAACCACAAAAAGTCCTAGGAAAAATTTATTTTTTGAGTTTGGACCCATATAAGGATAAATAAAGATGAGTGAGGATTACACTGTCTATGGCTTTTTATGAAAAGTGGCCTGTAACTTTGCTCCTGTTGGGAATAACCCATCATAATAGTAACGTTTTTTGTTCATTATGATGTCCTCTATAAGAAAAAACCACAAAAAGTCTTAGGAAAAATTTATTTTTTGAGTTTGGACCCATATAAGGATAAATAAAGATGAGTGAGGATTACACTGTCTATGGCTTTTTATGAAAAGTGGCCTGTAACTTTGCTCCTGTTGGGAATAACCCATCATAATAGTAACGTTTTTTGTTCATTATGATGTCCTCTATTAGAAAAAACCACAAAAAGTGCTAGAAAAAATTTATTTTTTGAGTTTTGACCCATATAAGGAGAAATAAAGATTAGTGAGGATTACACTGTCTATGGCTTTTCATGAAAAGTGGCCTGTAACTTTGCTCCTGTTGGGAATAACCCATCATAATAGTAACGTTTTTTGTTCATTATGATGTCCTCTATTAGAAAAAACCACAAAAAGTCCTAGAAAAAATTTATTTTTTGAGTTTTGACCCATATAAGGAGAAATAAAGATTAGTGAGGATCACACTGTCTATGGCTTTTTATGAAAAGTGGCCTGTAACTTTGCTCCTGTTGGGAATAACCCATCATAATAGTAATGTTTTTTGTTCATTATGATGTCCTCTATAAGAAAAAACCACAAAAAGTCCTAGGAAAAATTTATTTTTTGAGTTTGGACCCATATAAGGATAAATAAAGATGAGTGAGGATTACACTGTCTATGGCTTTTTATGAAAAGTGGCCTGTAACTTTGCTCCTGTTGGGAATAACCCATCATAATAGTAACGTTTTTTGTTCATTATGATGTCCTCTATTAGAAAAAACCACAAAAAGTCCTAGAAAAAATTTATTTTTTGAGTTTTGACCCATATAAGGAGAAATAAAGATGAGTGAGGATTACACTGTCTATGGCTTTTTATGAAAAGTGGCCTGTAACTTTGCTCCTGTTGGGAATAACCCATCATAATAGTAACGTTTTTTGTTCATTATGATGTCCTCTATTAGAAAAAACCACAAAAAGTCCTAGAAAAAATTTATTTTTTGAGTTTTGACCCATATAAGGAGAAATAAAGATTAGTGAGGATCACACTGTCTATGGCTTTTTATGAAAAGTGGCCTGTAACTTTGCTCCTGTTGGGAATAACCCATCATAATAGTAACGTTTTTTGTTCATTATGATGTCCTCTATAAGAAAAAACCACAAAAAGTCCTAGGAAAAATTTATTTTTTGAGTTTGGACCCATATAAGGAGAAATAAAGATGAGTGAGGATTACACTGTCTATGGCTTTTTATGAAAAGTGGCCTGTAACTTTGCTCCTGTTGGGAATAACCCATCATAATAGTAACGTTTTTTGTTCATTATGATGTCCTCTATTAGAAAAAACCACAAAAAGTCCTAGAAAAAATTTATTTTTTGAGTTTTGACCCATATAAGGAGAAATAAAGATTAGTGAGGATTACACTGTCTATGGCTTTTTATGAAAAGTGGCCTGTAACTTTGCTCCTGTTGGGAATAACCCATCATAATAGTAACGTTTTTTGTTCATTATGATGTCCTCTATAAGAAAAAACCACAAAAAGTCCTAGGAAAAATTTATTTTTTGAGTTTGGACCCATATAAGGATAAATAAAGATGAGTGAGGATTACACTGTCTATGGCTTTTTACGAAAAGTGGCCTGTAACTTTGCTCCTGTTGGGAATAACCCATCATAATAGTAACGTTTTTTGTTCATTATGATGTCCTCTATTAGAAAAAACCACAAAAAGTCCTAGAAAAAATTTATTTTTTGAGTTTTGACCCATATAAGGAGAAATAAAGATTAGTGAGGATCACACTGTCTATGGCTTTTTATGAAAAGTGGCCTGTAACTTTGCTCCTGTTGGGATTAACCCATCATAATAGTAACGTTTTTTGTTCATTATGATGTCCTCTATAAGAAAAAACCACAAAAAGTCCTAGGAAAAATTTATTTTCTGAGTTTGGACCCATATAAGGATAAATAAAGATGAGTGAGGATTACACTGTCTATGGCTTTTTATGAAAAGTGGCCTGTAACTTTGCTCCTGTTGGGAATAACCCATCATAATAGTACCGTTTTTTGTTCATTATGAAGTCCTCTATTAGAAAAAACCACAAAAAGTGCTAGAAAAAATTTATTTTTTGAGTTTTGACCCATATAAGGAGAAATAAAGATTAGTGAGGATTACACTGTCTATGGCTTTTTATGAAAAGTGGCCTGTAACTTTGCTCCTGTTGGGAATAACCCATCATAATAGTAACGTTTTTTGTTCATTATGATGTCCTCTATTAGAAAAAACCACAAAAAGTCCTAGAAAAAATTTATTTTTTGAGTTTTGACCCATATAAGGAGAAATAAAGATTAGTGAGGATCACACTGTCTATGGCTTTTTATGAAAAGTGGCCTGTAACTTTGCTCCTGTTGGGAATAACCCATCATAATAGTAACGTTTTTTGTTCATTATGATATCCTCTATCAGAAAAAACCACAAAAAGTCCTAGGAAAAATTTATTTTTTGAGTTTGGACCCATATAAGGATAAATAAAGATGAGTGAGGATTACACTGTCTATGGCTTTTTATGAAAAGTGGCCTGTAACTTTGCTCCTGTTGGGAATAACCCATCATAATAGTAACGTTTTTTGTTCATTATGATGTCCTCTATAAGAAAAAACCACAAAAAGTCTTAGGAAAAATTTATTTTTTGAGTTTGGACCCATATAAGGATAAATAAAGATGAGTGAGGATTACACTGTCTATGGCTTTTTATGAAAAGTGGCCTGTAACTTTGCTCCTGTTGGGAATAACCCATCATAATAGTAACGTTTTTTGTTCATTATGATGTCCTCTATTAGAAAAAACCACAAAAAGTGCTAGAAAAAATTTATTTTTTGAGTTTTGACCCATATAAGGAGAAATAAAGATTAGTGAGGATTACACTGTGTATGGCTTTTCATGAAAAGTGGCCTGTAACTTTGCTCCTGTTGGGAATAACCCATCATAATAGTAACGTTTTTTGTTCATTATGATGTCCTCTATTAGAAAAAACCACAAAAAGTCCTAGAAAAAATTTATTTTTTGAGTTTTGACCCATATAAGGAGAAATAAAGATTAGTGAGGATCACACTGTCTATGGCTTTTTATGAAAAGTGACCTGTAACTTTGCTCCTGTTGGGAATAACCCATCATAATAGTAATGTTTTTTGTTCATTATGATGTCCTCTATAAGAAAAAACCACAAAAAGTCCGAGGAAAAATTTATTTTTTGAGTTTGGACCCATATAAGGATAAATAAAGATGAGTGAGGATTACACTGTCTATGGCTTTTTATGAAAAGTGGCCTGTAACTTTGCTCCTGTTGGGAATAACCCATCATAATAGTAACGTTTTTTGTTCATTATGATGTCCTCTATTAGAAAAAACCACAAAAAGTCCTAGAAAAAATTTATTTTTTGAGTTTTGACCCATATAAGGAGAAATAAAGATGAGTGAGGATTACACTGTCTATGGCTTTTTATGAAAAGTGGCCTGTAACTTTGCTCCTGTTGGGAATAACCCATCATAATAGTAACGTTTTTTGTTCATTATGATGTCCTCTATTAGAAAAAACCACAAAAAGTCCTAGAAAAAATTTATTTTTTTAATTTTGACCCATATAAGGAGAAATAAAGATTAGTGAGGATCACACTGTCTATGGCTTTTTATGAAAAGTGGCCTGTAACTTTGCTCCTGTTGGGAATAACCCATCATAATAGTAACGTTTTTTGTTCATTATGATGTCCTCTATAAGAAAAAACCACAAAAAGTCCTAGGAAAAATTTATTTTTTGAGTTTGGACCCATATAAGGAGAAATAAAGATGAGTGAGGATTACACTGTCTATGGCTTTTTATGAAAAGTGGCCTGTAACTTTGCTCCTGTTGGGAATAACCCATCATAATCGTAACGTTTTTTGTTCATTATGATGTCCTCTATTAGAAAAAACCACAAAAAGTCCTAGAAAAAATTTATTTTTTGAGTTTTGACCCATATAAGGAGAAATAAAGATTAGTGAGGATTACACTGTCTATGGCTTTTTATGAAAAGTGGCCTGTAACTTTGCTCCTGTTGGGAATAACCCATCATAATAGTAACGTTTTTTGTTCATTATGATGTCCTCTATAAGAAAAAACCACAAAAAGTCCTAGGAAAAATTTATTTTTTGAGTTTGGACCCATATAAGGATAAATAAAGATGAGTGAGGATTACACTGTCTATGGCTTTTTATGAAAAGTGGCCTGTAACTTTGCTCCTGTTGGGAATAACCCATCATAATAGTAACGTTTTTTGTTCATTATGATGTCCTCTATTAGAAAAAACCACAAAAAGTCCTAGAAAAAATTTATTTTTTGAGTTTTGACCCATATAAGGAGAAATAAAGATTAGTGAGGATCACACTGTCTATGGCTTCTTATGAAAAGTGGCCTGTAACTTTGCTCCTGTTGGGAATAACCCATCATAATAGTAACGTTTTTTGTTCATTATGATGTCCTCTATAAGAAAAAACCACAAAAAGTCCTAGGAAAAATTTATTTTTTGAGTTTGGACCCATATAAGGAGAAATAAAGATTAGTGAGGATTACACTGTCTATGGCTTTTTATGAAAAGTGGCCTGTAACTTTGCTCCTGTTGGGAATAACCCATCATAATAGTAACGTTTTTTGTTCATTATGATGTCCTCTATTAGAAAAAACCACAAAAAGTCCTAGAAAAAATTTATTTTTTGAGTTTTGACCCATATAAGGAGAAATAAAGATTAGTGAGGATCACACTGTCTATGGCTTTTTATGAAAAGTGGCCTGTAACTTTGCTCCTGTTGGGAATAACCCATCATAATAGTAACGTTTTTTGTTCATTATGATGTCCTCTATAAGAAAAAACCACAAAAAGTCCTAGGAAAAATTTATTTTTTGAGTTTGGACCCATATAAGGATAAATAAAGATGAGTGAGGATTACACTGTCTATGGCTTTTTATGAAAAGTGGCCTGTAACTTTGCTCCTGTTGGGAATAACCCATCATAATAGTAACGTTTTTTGTTCATTATGATGTCCTCTATTAGAAAAAACCACAAAAAGTCCTAGAAAAAATTTATTTTTTGAGTTTTGACCCATATAAGGAGAAATAAAGATTAGTGAGGATTACACTGTCTATGGCTTTTCATGAAAAGTGGCCTGTAACTTTGCTCCTGTTGGGAATAACCCATCATAATAGTAACGTTTTTTGTTCATTATGATGTCCTCTATTAGAAAAAACCACAAAAAGTCCTAGAAAAAATTTATTTTTTGAGTTTTGACCCATATAAGGAGAAATAAAGATTAGTGAGGATCACACTGTCTATGGCTTTTTATGAAAAGTGGCCTGTAACTTTGCTCCTGTTGGGAATAACCCATCATAATAGTAATGTTTTTTGTTCATTATGATGTCCTCTATAAGAAAAAACCACAAAAAGTCCTAGGAAAAATTTATTTTTTGAGTTTGGACCCATATAAGGATAAATAAAGATGAGTGAGGATTACACTGTCTATGGCTTTTTATGAAAAGTGGCCTGTAACTTTGCTCCTGTTGGGAATAACCCATCATAATAGTAACGTTTTTTGTTCATTATGATGTCCTCTATTAGAAAAAACCACAAAAAGTCCTAGAAAAAATTTATTTTTTGAGTTTTGACCCATATAAGGAGAAATAAAGATGAGTGAGGATTACACTGTCTATGGCTTTTTATGAAAAGTGGCCTGTAACTTTGCTCCTGTTGGGAATAACCCATCATAATAGTAACGTTTTTTGTTCATTATGATGTCCTCTATTAGAAAAAACCACAAAAAGTCCTAGAAAAAATTTATTTTTTGAGTTTTGACCCATATAAGGAGAAATAAAGATTAGTGAGGATCACACTGTCTATGGCTTTTTATGAAAAGTGGCCTGTAACTTTGCTCCTGTTGGGAATAACCCATCATAATAGTAACGTTTTTTGTTTATTATGATGTCCTCTATAAGAAAAAACCACAAAAAGTCCTAGGAAAAATTTATTTTTTGAGTTTGGACCCATATAAGGAGAAATAAAGATGAGTGAGGATTACACTGTCTATGGCTTTTTATGAAAAGTGGCCTGTAACTTTGCTCCTGTTGGGAATAACCCATCATAATAGTAACGTTTTTTGTTCATTATGATGTCCTCTATAAGAAAAAACCACAAAAAGTCCTAGGAAAAATTTATTTTTTGAGTTTGGACCCATATAAGGATAAATAAAGATGAGTGAGGATTACACTGTCTATGGCTTTTTATGAAAAGTGGCCTGTAACTTTGCTCCTGTTGGGAATAACCCATCATAATAGTAACGTTTTTTGTTCATTATGATGTCCTCTATTAGAAAAAACCACAAAAAGTCCTAGAAAAAATTTATTTTTTGAGTTTTGACCCATATAAGGAGAAATAAAGATGAGTGAGGATTACACTGTCTATGGCTTTTTATGAAAAGTGGCCTGTAACTTTGCTCCTGTTGGGAATAACCCATCATAATAGTAACGTTTTTTGTTCATTATGATGTCCTCTATTAGAAAAAACCACAAAAAGTCCTAGAAAAAATTTATTTTTTGAGTTTTGACCCATATAAGGAGAAATAAAGATTAGTGAGGATCACACGGTCTATGGCTTTTTATGAAAAGTGGCCTGTAACTTTGCTCCTGTTGGGAATAACCCATCATAATAGTAACGTTTTTTGTTCATTATGATGTCCTCTATAAGAAAAAACCACAAAAAGTCCTAGGAAAAATTTATTTTTTGAGTTTGGACCCATATAAGGATAAATAAAGATGAGTGAGGATTACACTGTCTATGGCTTTTTATAAAAAGTGGCCTGTAACTTTGCTCCTGTTGGGAATAACCCATCATAATAGTAACGTTTTTTGTTCATTATGATGTCCTCTATTAGAAAAAACCACAAAAAGTCCTAGAAAAAATTTATTTTTTGAGTTTTGACCCATATAAGGAGAAATAAAGATTAGTGAGGATCACACTGTCTATGGCTTTTTATGAAAAGTGGCCTGAAACTTTGCTCCTGTTGGGAATAACCCATCATAATAGTAATGTTTTTGTTCATCATGATGTCCTCTATAAGAAAAAACCACAAAAAGTCCTAGGAAAAATTTATTTTTTGAGTTTGGACCCATATAAGGATAAATAAAGATGAGTGAGGATTACACTGTCTATGGCTTTTTATGAAAAGTGGCCTGTAACTTTGCTCCTGTTGGGAATAACCCATCATAATAGTAACGTTTTTTGTTCATTATGATGTCCTCTATTAGAAAAAACCACAAAAAGTCCTAGAAAAAATTTATTTTTTGAGTTTTGACCCATATAAGGAGAAATAAAGATGAGTGAGGATTACACTGTCTATGGCTTTTTATGAAAAGTGGCCTGTAACTTTGCTCCTGTTGGGAATAACCCATCATAATAGTAACGTTTTTTGTTCATTATGATGTCCTCTATTAGAAAAAACCACAAAAAGTCCTAGGAAAAATTTATTTTTTGAGTTTGGACCCATATAAGGAGAAATAAAGATGAGTGAGGATTACACTGTCTATGGCTTTTTATGAAAAGTGGCCTGTAACTTTGCTCCTGTTGGGAATAACCCATCATAATCGTAACCTTTTTTTTTCATTATGATGTCCTCTATTAGAAAAAACCACAAAAAGTCCTAGAAAAAATTTATTTTTTGAGTTTTGACCCATATAAGGAGAAATAAAGATTAGTGAGGATTACACTGTCTATGGCTTTTTATGAAAAGTGGCCTGTAACTTTGCTCCTGTTGGGAATAACCCATCATAATAGTAACGTTTTTTGTTCATTATGATGTCCTCTATAAGAAAAAACCACAAAAAGTCCTAGGAAAAATTTATTTTTTGAGTTTGGACCCATATAAGGATAAATAAAGATGAGTGAGGATTACACTGTCTATGGCTTTTTATGAAAAGTGGCCTGTAACTTTGCTCCTGTTGGGAATAACCCATCATAATAGTAACGTTTTTTGTTCATTATGATGTCCTCTATTAGAAAAAACCACAAAAAGTCCTAGAAAAAATTTATTTTTTGAGTTTTGACCCATATAAGGAGAAATAAAGATTAGTGAGGATCACACTGTCTATGGCTTCTTATGAAAAGTGGCCTGTAACTTTGCTCCTGTTGGGAATAACCCATCATAATAGTAACGTTTTTTGTTCATTATGATGTCCTCTATAAGAAAAAACCACAAAAAGTCCTAGGAAAAATTTATTTTTTGAGTTTGGACCCATATAAGGAGAAATAAAGATTAGTGAGGATTACACTGTCTATGGCTTTTTATGAAAAGTGGCCTGTAACTTTGCTCCTGTTGGGAATAACCCATCATAATAGTAACGTTTTTTGTTCATTATGATGTCCTCTATTAGAAAAAACCACAAAAAGTCCTAGAAAAAATTTATTTTTTGAGTTTTGACCCATATAAGGAGAAATAAAGATTAGTGAGGATCACACTGTCTATGGCTTTTTATGAAAAGTGGCCTGTAACTTTGCTCCTGTTGGGAATAACCCATCATAATAGTAACGTTTTTTGTTCATTATGATGTCCTCTATAAGAAAAAACCACAAAAAGTCCTAGGAAAAATTTATTTTTTGAGTTTGGACCCATATAAGGATAAATAAAGATGAGTGAGGATTACACTGTCTATGGCTTTTTATGAAAAGTGGCCTGTAACTTTGCTCCTGTTGGGAATAACCCATCATAATAGTAACGTTTTTTGTTCATTATGATGTCCTCTATTAGAAAAAACCACAAAAAGTCCTAGAAAAAATTTATTTTTTGAGTTTTGACCCATATAAGGAGAAATAAAGATTAGTGAGGATTACACTGTCTATGGCTTTTCATGAAAAGTGGCCTGTAACTTTGCTCCTGTTGGGAATAACCCATCATAATAGTAACGTTTTTTGTTTATTATGATGTCCTCTATTAGAAAAAACCACAAAAAGTCCTAGAAAAAATTTATTTTTTGAGTTTTGACCCATATAAGGAGAAATAAAGATTAGTGAGGATCACACTGTCTATGGCTTTTTATGAAAAGTGGCCTGTAACTTTGCTCCTGTTGGGAATAACCCATCATAATAGTAATGTTTTTTGTTCATTATGATGTCCTCTATAAGAAAAAACCACAAAAAGTCCTAGGAAAAATTTATTTTTTGAGTTTGGACCCATATAAGGATAAATAAAGATGAGTGAGGATTACACTGTCTATGGCTTTTTATGAAAAGTGGCCTGTAACTTTGCTCCTGTTGGGAATAACCCATCATAATAGTAACGTTTTTTGTTCATTATGATGTCCTCTATTAGAAAAAACCACAAAAAGTCCTAGAAAAAATTTATTTTTTGAGTTTTGACCCATATAAGGAGAAATAAAGATGAGTGAGGATTACACTGTCTATGGCTTTTTATGAAAAGTGGCCTGTAACTTTGCTCCTGTTGGGAATAACCCATCATAATAGTAACGTTTTTTGTTCATTATGATGTCCTCTATTAGAAAAAACCACAAAAAGTCCTAGAAAAAATTTATTTTTTGAGTTTTGACCCATATAAGGAGAAATAAAGATTAGTGAGGATCACACTGTCTATGGCTTTTTATGAAAAGTGGCCTGTAACTTTGCTCCTGTTGGGAATAACCCATCATAATAGTAACGTTTTTTGTTCATTATGATGTCCTCTATAAGAAAAAACCACAAAAAGTCCTAGGAAAAATTTATTTTTTGAGTTTGGACCCATATAAGGAGAAATAAAGATGAGTGAGGATTACACTGTCTATGGCTTTTTATGAAAAGTGGCCTGTAACTTTGCTCCTGTTGGGAATAACCCATCATAATAGTAACGTTTTTTGTTCATTATGATGTCCTCTATTAGAAAAAACCACAAAAAGTCCTAGAAAAAATTTATTTTTTGAGTTTTGACCCATATAAGGAGAAATAAAGATTAGTGAGGATTACACTGTCTATGGCTTTTTATGAAAAGTGGCCTGTAACTTTGCTCCTGTTGGGAATAACCCATCATAATAGTAACGTTTTTTGTTCATTATGATGTCCTCTATAAGAAAAAACCACAAAAAGTCCTAGGAAAAATTTATTTTTTGAGTTTGGACCCATATAAGGATAAATAAAGATGAGTGAGGATTACACTGTCTATGGCTTTTTACGAAAAGTGGCCTGTAACTTTGCTCCTGTTGGGAATAACCCATCATAATAGTAACGTTTTTTGTTCATTATGATGTCCTCTATTAGAAAAAACCACAAAAAGTCCTAGAAAAAATTTATTTTTTGAGTTTTGACCCATATAAGGAGAAATAAAGATTAGTGAGGATCACACTGTCTATGGCTTTTTATGAAAAGTGGCCTGTAACTTTGCTCCTGTTGGGAATAACCCATCATAATAGTAACGTTTTTTGTTTATTATGATGTCCTCTATAAGAAAAAACCACAAAAAGTCCTAGGAAAAATTTATTTTTTGAGTTTGGACCCATATAAGGAGAAATAAAGATTAGTGAGGATTACACTGTCTATGGCTTTTTATGAAAAGTGGCCTGTAACTTTGCTCCTGTTGGGAATAACCCATCATAATAGTAACGTTTTTTGTTCATTATGATGTCCTCTATAAGAAAAAACCACAAAAAGTCCTAGGAAAAATTTATTTTTTGAGTTTGGACCCATATAAGGATAAATAAAGATGAGTGAGGATTATACTGTCTATGGCTTTTTATGAAAAGTGGCCTGTAACTTTGCTCCTGTTGGGAATAACCCATCATAATAGTAACGTTTTTTGTTCATTATGATGTCCTCTATTAGAAAAAACCACAAAAAGTCCTAGAAAAAATTTATTTTTTGAGTTTGGACCCATATAAGGATAAATAAAGATGAGTGAGGATTACACTGTCTATGGCTTTTTATGAAAAGTGGCCTGTAACTTTGCTCCTGTTGGGAATAACCCATCATAATAGTAACGTTTTTTGTTCATTATGATGTCCTCTATTAGAAAAAACCACAAAAAGTCCTAGAAAAAATTTATTTTTTGAGTTTTGACCCATATAAGGAGAAATAAAGATGAGTGAGGATTACACTGTCTATGGCTTTTTATGAAAAGTGGCCTGTAACTTTGCTCCTGTTGGGAATAACCCATCATAATAGTAACGTTTTTTGTTCATTATGATGTCCTCTATTAGAAAAAACCACAAAAAGTCCTAGAAAAAATTTATTTTTTGAGTTTTGACCCATATAAGGAGAAATAAAGATTAGTGAGGATCACACTGTCTATGGCTTTTTATGAAAAGTGGCCTGTAACTTTGCTCCTGTTGGGAATAACCCATCATAATAGTAACGTTTTTTGTTTATTATGATGTCCTCTATAAGAAAAAACCACAAAAAGTCCTAGGAAAAATTTATTTTTTGAGTTTGGACCCATATAAGGAGAAATAAAGATGAGTGAGGATTACACTGTCTATGGCTTTTTATGAAAAGTGGCCTGTAACTTTGCTCCTGTTGGGAATAACCCATCATAATAGTAACGTTTTTTGTTCATTATGATGTCCTCTATTAGAAAAAACCACAAAAAGTCCTAGAAAAAATTTATTTTTTGAGTTTTGACCCATATAAGGAGAAATAAAGATTAGTGAGGATTACACTGTCTATGGCTTTTTATGAAAAGTGGCCTGTAACTTTGCTCCTGTTGGGAATAACCCATCATAATAGTAACGTTTTTTGTTCATTATGATGTCCTCTATAAGAAAAAACCACAAAAAGTCCTAGGAAAAATTTATTTTTTGAGTTTGGACCCATATAAGGATAAATAAAGATGAGTGAGGATTACACTGTCTATGGCTTTTTATGAAAAGTGGCCTGTAACTTTGCTCCTGTTGGGAATAACCCATCATAATAGTAACGTTTTTTGTTCATTATGATATCCTCTATCAGAAAAAACCACAAAAAGTCCTAGGAAAAATTTATTTTTTGAGTTTGGACCCATATAAGGATAAATAAAGATGAGTGAGGATTACACTGTCTATGGCTTTTTATGAAAAGTGGCCTGTAACTTTGCTCCTGTTGGGAATAACCCATCATAATAGTAACGTTTTTTGTTCATTATGATGTCCTCTATAAGAAAAAACCACAAAAAGTCTTAGGAAAAATTTATTTTTTGAGTTTGGACCCATATAAGGATAAATAAAGATGAGTGAGGATTACACTGTCTATGGCTTTTTATGAAAAGTGGCCTGTAACTTTGCTCCTGTTGGGAATAACCCATCATAATAGTAACGTTTTTTGTTCATTATGATGTCCTCTATTAGAAAAAACCACAAAAAGTGCTAGAAAAAATTTATTTTTTGAGTTTTGACCCATATAAGGAGAAATAAAGATTAGTGAGGATTACACTGTCTATGGCTTTTCATGAAAAGTGGCCTGTAACTTTGCTCCTGTTGGGAATAACCCATCATAATAGTAACGTTTTTTGTTCATTATGATGTCCTCTATTAGAAAAAACCACAAAAAGTCCTAGAAAAAATTTATTTTTTGAGTTTTGACCCATATAAGGAGAAATAAAGATTAGTGAGGATCACACTGTCTATGGCTTTTTATGAAAAGTGGCCTGTAACTTTGCTCCTGTTGGGAATAACCCATCATAATAGTAATGTTTTTTGTTCATTATGATGTCCTCTATAAGAAAAAACCACAAAAAGTCCTAGGAAAAATTTATTTTTTGAGTTTGGACCCATATAAGGATAAATAAAGATGAGTGAGGATTACACTGTCTATGGCTTTTTATGAAAAGTGGCCTGTAACTTTGCTCCTGTTGGGAATAACCCATCATAATAGTAACGTTTTTTGTTCATTATGATGTCCTCTATTAGAAAAAACCACAAAAAGTCCTAGAAAAAATTTATTTTTTGAGTTTTGACCCATATAAGGAGAAATAAAGATGAGTGAGGATTACACTGTCTATGGCTTTTTATGAAAAGTGGCCTGTAACTTTGCTCCTGTTGGGAATAACCCATCATAATAGTAACGTTTTTTGTTCATTATGATGTCCTCTATTAGAAAAAACCACAAAAAGTCCTAGAAAAAATTTATTTTTTGAGTTTTGACCCATATAAGGAGAAATAAAGATTAGTGAGGATCACACTGTCTATGGCTTTTTATGAAAAGTGGCCTGTAACTTTGCTCCTGTTGGGAATAACCCATCATAATAGTAACGTTTTTTGTTCATTATGATGTCCTCTATAAGAAAAAACCACAAAAAGTCCTAGGAAAAATTTATTTTTTGAGTTTGGACCCATATAAGGAGAAATAAAGATGAGTGAGGATTACACTGTCTATGGCTTTTTATGAAAAGTGGCCTGTAACTTTGCTCCTGTTGGGAATAACCCATCATAATAGTAACGTTTTTTGTTCATTATGATGTCCTCTATTAGAAAAAACCACAAAAAGTCCTAGAAAAAATTTATTTTTTGAGTTTTGACCCATATAAGGAGAAATAAAGATTAGTGAGGATTACACTGTCTATGGCTTTTTATGAAAAGTGGCCTGTAACTTTGCTCCTGTTGGGAATAACCCATCATAATAGTAACGTTTTTTGTTCATTATGATGTCCTCTATAAGAAAAAACCACAAAAAGTCCTAGGAAAAATTTATTTTTTGAGTTTGGACCCATATAAGGATAAATAAAGATGAGTGAGGATTACACTGTCTATGGCTTTTTACGAAAAGTGGCCTGTAACTTTGCTCCTGTTGGGAATAACCCATCATAATAGTAACGTTTTTTGTTCATTATGATGTCCTCTATAAGAAAAAACCACAAAAAGTCCTAGGAAAAATTTATTTTTTGAGTTTGGACCCATATAAGGATAAATAAAGATGAGTGAGGATTATACTGTCTATGGCTTTTTATGAAAAGTGGCCTGTAACTTTGCTCCTGTTGGGAATAACCCATCATAATAGTAACGTTTTTTGTTCATTATGATGTCCTCTATTAGAAAAAACCACAAAAAGTCCTAGAAAAAATTTATTTTTTGAGTTTTGACCCATATAAGGAGAAATAAAGATTAGTGAGGATTACACTGTCTATGGCTTTTCATGAAAAGTGGCCTGTAACTTTGCTCCTGTTGGGAATAACCCATCATAATAGTAATGTTTATTGTTCATTATGATGTCCTCTATAAGAAAAAACCACAAAAAGTCCTAGGAAAAATTTATTTTTTGAGTTTGGACCCATATAAGGATAAATAAAGATGAGTGAGGATTACACTGTCTATGGCTTTTTATGAAAAGTGGCCTGTAACTTTGCTCCTGTTGGGAATAACCCATCATAATAGTAACGTTTTTTGTTCATTATGATGTCCTCTATTAGAAAAAACCACAAAAAGTCCTAGAAAAAATTTATTTTTTGAGTTTTGACCCATATAAGGAGAAATAAAGATGAGTGAGGATTACACTGTCTATGGCTTTTTATGAAAAGTGGCCTGTAACTTTGCTCCTGTTGGGAATAACCCATCATAATAGTAACGTTTTTTGTTCATTATGATGTCCTCTATTAGAAAAAACCACAAAAAGTCCTAGAAAAAATTTATTTTTTGAGTTTTGACCCATATAAGGAGAAATAAAGATTAGTGAGGATCACACTGTCTATGGCTTTTTATGAAAAGTGGCCTGTAACTTTGCTCCTGTTGGGAATAACCCATCATAATAGTAACGTTTTTTGTTCATTATGATGTCCTCTATAAGAAAAAACCACAAAAAGTCCTAGGAAAAATTTATTTTTTGAGTTTGGACCCATATAAGGAGAAATAAAGATGAGTGAGGATTACACTGTCTATGGCTTTTTATGAAAAGTGGCCTGTAACTTTGCTCCTGTTGGGAATAACCCATCATAATAGTAACGTTTTTTGTTCATTATGATGTCCTCTATTAGAAAAAACCACAAAAAGTCCTAGAAAAAATTTATTTTTTGAGTTTTGACCCATATAAGGAGAAATAAAGATTAGTGAGGATTACACTGTCTATGGCTTTTTATGAAAAGTGGCCTGTAACTTTGCTCCTGTTGGGAATAACCCATCATAATAGTAACGTTTTTTGTTCATTATGATGTCCTCTATAAGAAAAAACCACAAAAAGTCCTAGGAAAAATTTATTTTTTGAGTTTGGACCCATATAAGGATAAATAAAGATGAGTGAGGATTACACTGTCTATGGCTTCTTACGAAAAGTGGCCTGTAACTTTGCTCCTGTTGGGAATAACCCATCATAATAGTAACGTTTTTTGTTCATTATGATGTCCTCTATTAGAAAAAACCACAAAAAGTCCTAGAAAAAATTTATTTTTTGAGTTTTGACCCATATAAGGAGAAATAAAGATTAGTGAGGATCACACTGTCTATGGCTTTTTATGAAAAGTGGCCTGTAACTTTGCTCCTGTTGGGAATAACCCATCATAATAGTAACGTTTTTTGTTCATTATGATGTCCTCTATAAGAAAAAACCACAAAAAGTCCTAGGAAAAATTTATTTTTTGAGTTTGGACCCATATAAGGAGAAATAAAGATTAGTGAGGATTACACTGTCTATGGCTTTTTATGAAAAGTGGCCTGTAACTTTGCTCCTGTTGGGAATAACCCATCATAATAGTAACGTTTTTTGTTCATTATGATGTCCTCTATTAGAAAAAACCACAAAAAGTCCTAGAAAAAATTTATTTTTTGAGTTTTGACCCATATAAGGAAAAATAAAGATTAGTGAGGATCACACTGTCTATGGCTTTTTATGAAAAGTGGCCTGTAACTTTGCTCCTGTTGGGAATAACCCATCATAATAGTAACGTTTTTTGTTCATTATGATGTCCTCTATAAGAAAAAACCACAAAAAGTCCTAGGAAAAATTTATTTTTTGAGTTTGGACCCATATAAGGATAAATAAAGATGAGTGAGGATTATACTGTCTATGGCTTTTTATGAAAAGTGGCCTGTAACTTTGCTCCTGTTGGGAATAACCCATCATAATAGTAACGTTTTTTGTTCATTATGATGTCCTCTATTAGAAAAAACCACAAAAAGTCCTAGAAAAAATTTATTTTTTGAGTTTTGACCCATATAAGGAGAAATAAAGATTAGTGAGGATTACACTGTCTATGGCTTTTCATGAAAAGTGGCCTGTAACTTTGCTCCTGTTGGGAATAACCCATCATAATAGTAACGTTTTTTGTTCATTATGATGTCCTCTATTAGAAAAAACCACAAAAAGTCCTAGAAAAAATTTATTTTTTGAGTTTTGACCCATATAAGGAGAAATAAAGATTAGTGAGGATCACACTGTCTATGGCTTTTTATGAAAAGTGGCCTGTAACTTTGCTCCTGTTGGGAATAACCCATCATAATAGTAATGTTTTTTGTTCATTATGATGTCCTCTATAAGAAAAAACCACAAAAAGTCCTAGGAAAAATTTATTTTTTGAGTTTGGACCCATATAAGGATAAATAAAGATGAGTGAGGATTACACTGTCTATGGCTTTTTATGAAAAGTGGCCTGTAACTTTGCTCCTGTTGGGAATAACCCATCATAATAGTAACGTTTTTTGTTCATTATGATGTCCTCTATTAGAAAAAACCACAAAAAGTCCTAGAAAAAATTTATTTTTTGAGTTTTGACCCATATAAGGAGAAATAAAGATGAGTGAGGATTACACTGTCTATGGCTTTTTATGAAAAGTGGCCTGTAACTTTGCTCCTGTTGGGAATAACCCATCATAATAGTAACGTTTTTTGTTCATTATGATGTCCTCTATTAGAAAAAACCACAAAAAGTCCTAGAAAAAATTTATTTTTTGAGTTTTGACCCATATAAGGAGAAATAAAGATTAGTGAGGATCACACTGTCTATGGCTTTTTATGAAAAGTGGCCTGTAACTTTGCTCCTGTTGGGAATAACCCATCATAATAGTAACGTTTTTTGTTCATTATGATGTCCTCTATAAGAAAAAACCACAAAAAGTCCTAGGAAAAATTTATTTTTTGAGTTTGGACCCATATAAGGAGAAATAAAGATGAGTGAGGATTACACTGTCTATGGCTTTTTATGAAAAGTGGCCTGTAACTTTGCTCCTGTTGGGAATAACCCATCATAATAGTAACGTTTTTTGTTCATTATGATGTCCTCTATTAGAAAAAACCACAAAAAGTCCTAGAAAAAATTTATTTTTTGAGTTTTGACCCATATAAGGAGAAATAAAGATTAGTGAGGATTACACTGTCTATGGCTTTTTATGAAAAGTGGCCTGTAACTTTGCTCCTGTTGGGATTAACCCATCATAATAGTAACGTTTTTTGTTCATTATGATGTCCTCTATAAGAAAAAACCACAAAAAGTCCTAGGAAAAATTTATTTTCTGAGTTTGGACCCATATAAGGATAAATAAAGATGAGTGAGGATTACACTGTCTATGGCTTTTTATGAAAAGTGGCCTGTAACTTTGCTCCTGTTGGGAATAACCCATCATAATAGTACCGTTTTTTGTTCATTATGAAGTCCTCTATTAGAAAAAACCACAAAAAGTGCTAGAAAAAATTTATTTTTTGAGTTTTGACCCATATAAGGAGAAATAAAGATTAGTGAGGATTACACTGTCTATGGCTTTTTATGAAAAGTGGCCTGTAACTTTGCTCCTGTTGGGAATAACCCATCATAATAGTAACGTTTTTTGTTCATTATGATGTCCTCTATTAGAAAAAACCACAAAAAGTCCTAGAAAAAATTTATTTTTTGAGTTTTGACCCATATAAGGAGAAATAAAGATTAGTGAGGATCACACTGTCTATGGCTTTTTATGAAAAGTGGCCTGTAACTTTGCTCCTGTTGGGAATAACCCATCATAATAGTAACGTTTTTTGTTCATTATGATATCCTCTATCAGAAAAAACCACAAAAAGTCCTAGGAAAAATTTATTTTTTGAGTTTGGACCCATATAAGGATAAATAAAGATGAGTGAGGATTACACTGTCTATGGCTTTTTATGAAAAGTGGCCTGTAACTTTGCTCCTGTTGGGAATAACCCATCATAATAGTAACGTTTTTTGTTCATTATGATGTCCTCTATAAGAAAAAACCACAAAAAGTCCTAGGAAAAATTTATTTTTTGAGTTTGGACCCATATAAGGAGAAATAAAGATGAGTGAGGATTACACTGTCTATGGCTTTTTATGAAAAGTGGCCTGTAACTTTGCTCCTGTTGGGAATAACCCATCATAATAGTAACGTTTTTTGTTCATTATGATGTCCTCTATTAGAAAAAACCACAAAAAGTCCTAGAAAAAATTTATTTTTTGAGTTTTGACCCATATAAGGAGAAATAAAGATTAGTGAGGATTACACTGTCTATGGCTTTTTATGAAAAGTGGCCTGTAACTTTGCTCCTGTTGGGATTAACCCATCATAATAGTAACGTTTTTTGTTCATTATGATGTCCTCTATAAGAAAAAACCACAAAAAGTCCTAGGAAAAATTTATTTTTTGAGTTTGGACCCATATAAGGATAAATAAAGATGAGTGAGGATTACACTGTCTATGGCTTTTTATGAAAAGTGGCCTGTAACTTTGCTCCTGTTGGGAATAACCCATCATAATAGTACCGTTTTTTGTTCATTATGAAGTCCTCTATTAGAAAAAACCACAAAAAGTGCTAGAAAAAATTTATTTTTTGAGTTTTGACCCATATAAGGAGAAATAAAGATTAGTGAGGATTACACTGTCTATGGCTTTTTATGAAAAGTGGCCTGTAACTTTGCTCCTGTTGGGAATAACCCATCATAATAGTAACGTTTTTTGTTCATTATGATGTCCTCTATTAGAAAAAACCACAAAAAGTCCTAGAAAAAATTTATTTTTTGAGTTTTGACCCATATAAGGAGAAATAAAGATTAGTGAGGATCACACTGTCTATGGCTTTTTATGAAAAGTGGCCTGTAACTTTGCTCCTGTTGGGAATAACCCATCATAATAGTAACGTTTTTTGTTCATTATGATATCCTCTATCAGAAAAAACCACAAAAAGTCCTAGGAAAAATTTATTTTTTGAGTTTGGACCCATATAAGGATAAATAAAGATGAGTGAGGATTACACTGTCTATGGCTTTTTATGAAAAGTGGCCTGTAACTTTGCTCCTGTTGGGAATAACCCATCATAATAGTAACGTTTTTTGTTCATTATGATGTCCTCTATAAGAAAAAACCACAAAAAGTCCTAGGAAAAATTTATTTTTTGAGTTTGGACCCATATAAGGAGAAATAAAGATGAGTGAGGATTACACTGTCCATGGCTTTTTATGAAAAGTGGACTGTAACTTTGCTCCTGTTGGGAATAACCCATCATAATAGTAACGTTTTTTGTTCATTATGATGTCCTCTATTAGAAAAAACCACAAAAAGTCCTAGAAAAAATTTATTTTTTGAGTTTTGACCCATATAAGGAGAAATAAAGATTAGTGAGGATTACACTGTCTATGGCTTTTTATGAAAAGTGGCCTGTAACTTTGCTCCTGTTGGGAATAACCCATCATAATAGTAACGTTTTTTGTTCATTATGATGTCCTCTATAAGAAAAAACCACAAAAAGTCCTAGGAAAAATTTATTTTTTGAGTTTGGACCCATATAAGGATAAATAAAGATGAGTGAGGATTACACTGTCTATGGCTTTTTATGAAAAGTGGCCTGTAACTTTGCTCCTGTTGGGAATAACCCATCATAATAGTAACGTTTTTTGTTCATTATGATGTCCTCTATAAGAAAAAACCACAAAAAGTCCTAGGAAAAATTTATTTTTTGAGTTTGGACCCATATAAGGAGAAATAAAGATTAGTGAGGATTACACTGTCTATGGCTTTTTATGAAAAGTGGCCTGTAACTTTGCTCCTGTTGGGAATAACCCATCATAATAGTAACGTTTTTTGTTCATTATGATGTCCTCTATTAGAAAAAACCACAAAAAGTCCTAGAAAAAATTTATTTTTTGAGTTTTGACCCATATAAGGAAAAATAAAGATTAGTGAGGATCACACTGTCTATGGCTTTTTATGAAAAGTGGCCTGTAACTTTGCTCCTGTTGGGAATAACCCATCATAATAGTAACGTTTTTTGTTCATTATGATGTCCTCTATAAGAAAAAACCACAAAAAGTCCTAGGAAAAATTTATTTTTTGAGTTTGGACCCATATAAGGATAAATAAAGATGAGTGAGGATTACACTGTCTATGGCTTTTTATGAAAAGTGGCCTGTAACTTTGCTCCTGTTGGGAATAACCCATCATAATAGTAACGTTTTTCGTTCATTATGATGTCCTCTATTAGAAAAAACCACAAAAAGTCCTAGAAAAAATTTATTTTTTGAGTTTTGACCCATATAAGGAGAAATAAAGATTAGTGAGGATTACACTGTCTATGGCTTTTCATGAAAAGTGGCCTGTAACTTTGCTCCTGTTGGGAATAACCCATCATAATAGTAACGTTTTTTGTTCATTATGATGTCCTCTATTAGAAAAAACCACAAAAAGTCCTAGAAAAAATTTATTTTTTGAGTTTTGACCCATATAAGGAGAAATAAAGATTAGTGAGGATCACACTGTCTATGGCTTTTTATGAAAAGTGGCCTGTAACTTTGCTCCTGTTGGGAATAACCCATCATAATAGTAATGTTTTTTGTTCATTATGATGTCCTCTATAAAAAAAAACCACAAAAAGTCCTAGGAAAAATTTATTTTTTGAGTTTGGACCCATATAAGGATAAATAAAGATGAGTGAGGATTACACTGTCTATGGCTTTTTATGAAAAGTGGCCTGTAACTTTGCTCCTGTTGGGAATAACCCATCATAATAGTAACGTTTTTTGTTCATTATGATGTCCTCTATAAGAAAAAACCACAAAAAGTCCTAGGAAAAATTTATTTTTTGAGTTTGGACCCATATAAGGAGAAATAAAGATGAGTGAGGATTACACTGTCTATGGCTTTTTATGAAAAGTGGCCTGTAACTTTGCTCCTGTTGGGAATAACCCATCATAATAGTAACGTTTTTTGTTCATTATGATGTCCTCTATTAGAAAAAACCACAAAAAGTCCTAGAAAAAATTTATTTTTTGAGTTTTGACCCATATAAGGAGAAATAAAGATTAGTGAGGATTACACTGTCTATGGCTTTTTATGAAAAGTGGCCTGTAACTTTGCTCCTGTTGGGAATAACCCATCATAATAGAAACGTTTTTTGTTCATTATGATGTCCTCTATAAGAAAAAACCACAAAAAGTCCTAGGAAAAATTTATTTTTTGAGTTTGGACCCATATAAGGAGAAATAAAGATTAGTGAGGATTACACTGTCTATGGCTTTTTATGAAAAGTGGCCTGTAACTTTGCTCCTGTTGGGAATAACCCATCATAATAGTAACGTTTTTTGTTCATTATGATGTCCTCTATAAGAAAAAACCACAAAAAGTCCTAGGAAAAATTTATTTTTTGAGTTTGGACCCATATAAGGATAAATAAAGATGAGTGAGGATTACACTGTCTATGGCTTTTTATGAAAAGTGGCCTGTAACTTTGCTCCTGTTGGGAATAACCCATCATAATAGTAACGTTTTTTGTTCATTATGATGTCCTCTATTAGAAAAAACCACAAAAAGTCCTAGAAAAAATTTATTTTTTGAGTTTTGACCCATATAAGGAGAAATAAAGATTAGTGAGGATCACACTGTCTATGGCTTTTTATGAAAAGTGGCCTGTAACTTTGCTCCTGTTGGGAATAACCCATCATAATAGTAACGTTTTTTGTTCATTATGATGTCCTCTATAAGAAAAAACCACAAAAAGTCCTAGGAAAAATTTATTTTTTGAGTTTGGACCCATATAAGGAGAAATAAAGATTAGTGAGGATTACACTGTCTATGGCTTTTTATGAAAAGTGGCCTGTAACTTTGCTCCTGTTGGGAATAACCCATCATAATAGTAACGTTTTTTGTTCATTATGATGTCCTCTATTAGAAAAAACCACAAAAAGTCCTAGAAAAAATTTATTTTTTGAGTTTTGACCCATATAAGGAAAAATAAAGATTAGTGAGGATCACACTGTCTATGGCTTTTTATGAAAAGTGGCCTGTAACTTTGCTCCTGTTGGGAATAACCCATCATAATAGTAACGTTTTTTGTTCATTATGATGTCCTCTATAAGAAAAAACCACAAAAAGTCCTAGGAAAAATTTATTTTTTGAGTTTGGACCCATATAAGGATAAATAAAGATGAGTGAGGATTACACTGTCTATGGCTTTTTATGAAAAGTGGCCTGTAACTTTGCTCCTGTTGGGAATAACCCATCATAATAGTAACGTTTTTTGTTCATTATGATGTCCTCTATTAGAAAAAACCACAAAAAGTCCTAGAAAAAATTTATTTTTTGAGTTTTGACCCATATAAGGAGAAATAAAGATTAGTGAGGATTACACTGTCTATGGCTTTTCATGAAAAGTGGCCTGTAACTTTGCTCCTGTTGGGAATAACCCATCATAATAGTAACGTTTTTTGTTCATTATGATGTCCTCTATTAGAAAAAACCACAAAAAGTCCTAGAAAAAATTTATTTTTTGAGTTTTGACCCATATAAGGAGAAATAAAGATTAGTGAGGATCACACTGTCTATGGCTTTTTATGAAAAGTGGCCTGTAACTTTGCTCCTGTTGGGAATAACCCATCATAATAGTAATGTTTTTTGTTCATTATGATGTCCTCTATAAGAAAAAACCACAAAAAGTCCTAGGAAAAATTTATTTTTTGAGTTTGGACCCATATAAGGATAAATAAAGATGAGTGAGGATTACACTGTCTATGGCTTTTTATGAAAAGTGGCCTGTAACTTTGCTCCTGTTGGGAATAACCCATCATAATAGTAACGTTTTTTGTTCATTATGATGTCCTCTATTAGAAAAAACCACAAAAAGTCCTAGAAAAAATTTATTTTTTGAGTTTTGACCCATATAAGGAGAAATAAAGATTAGTGAGGATCACACTGTCTATGGCTTTTTATGAAAAGTGGCCTGTAACTTTGCTCCTGTTGGGAATAACCCATCATAATAGTAATGTTTTTTGTTCATTATGATGTCCTCTATAAAAAAAAACCACAAAAAGTCCTAGGAAAAATTTATTTTTTGAGTTTGGACCCATATAAGGATAAATAAAGATGAGTGAGGATTACACTGTCTATGGCTTTTTATGAAAAGTGGCCTGTAACTTTGCTCCTGTTGGGAATAACCCATCATAATAGTAACGTTTTTTGTTCATTATGATGTCCTCTATAAGAAAAAACCACAAAAAGTCCTAGGAAAAATTTATTTTTTGAGTTTGGACCCATATAAGGATAAATAAAGATGAGTGAGGATTACACTGTCTATGGCTTTTTATGAAAAGTGGCCTGTAACTTTGCTCCTGTTGGGAATAACCCATCATAATAGTAACGTTTTTTGTTCATTATGATGTCCTCTATTAGAAAAAACCACAAAAAGTCCTAGAAAAAATTTATTTTTTGAGTTTTGACCCATATAAGGAGAAATAAAGATTAGTGAGGATCACACTGTCTATGGCTTTTTATGAAAAGTGGCCTGTAACTTTGCTCCTGTTGGGAATAACCCATCATAATAGTAATGTTTTTTGTTCATTATGATGTCCTCTATAAGAAAAAACCACAAAAAGTCCTAGGAAAAATTTATTTTTTGAGTTTGGACCCATATAAGGATAAATAAAGATGAGTGAGGATTACACTGTCTATGGCTTTTTATGAAAAGTGGCCTGTAACTTTGCTCCTGTTGGGAATAACCCATCATAATAGTAACGTTTTTTGTTCATTATGATGTCCTCTATAAGAAAAAACCACAAAAAGTCCTAGGAAAAATTTATTTTTTGAGTTTGGACCCATATAAGGAGAAATAAAGATGAGTGAGGATTACACTGTCTATGGCTTTTTATGAAAAGTGGCCTGTAACTTTGCTCCTGTTGGGAATAACCCATCATAATAGTAACGTTTTTTGTTCATTATGATGTCCTCTATTAGAAAAAACCACAAAAAGTCCTAGAAAAAATTTATTTTTTGAGTTTTGACCCATATAAGGAGAAATAAAGATTAGTGAGGATTACACTGTCTATGGCTTTTTATGAAAAGTGGCCTGTAACTTTGCTCCTGTTGGGAATAACCCATCATAATAGAAACGTTTTTTGTTCATTATGATGTCCTCTATAAGAAAAAACCACAAAAAGTCCTAGGAAAAATTTATTTTTTGAGTTTGGACCCATATAAGGATAAATAAAGATGAGTGAGGATTACACTGTCTATGGCTTTTTATGAAAAGTGGCCTGTAACTTTGCTCCTGTTGGGAATAACCCATCATAATAGTAACGTTTTTTGTTCATTATGAAGTCCTCTATTAGAAAAAACCACAAAAAGTGCTAGAAAAAATTTATTTTTTGAGTTTTGACCCATATAAGGAGAAATAAAGATTAGTGAGGATTACACTGTCTATGGCTTTTTATGAAAAGTGGCCTGTAACTTTGCTCCTGTTGGGAATAACCCATCATAATAGTAACGTTTTTTGTTCATTATGATGTCCTCTATTAGAAAAAACCACAAAAAGTCCTAGAAAAAATTTATTTTTTGAGTTTTGACCCATATAAGGAGAAATAAAGATTAGTGAGGATCACACTGTCTATGGCTTTTTATGAAAAGTGGCCTGTAACTTTGCTCCTGTTGGGAATAACCCATCATAATAGTAACGTTTTTTGTTCATTATGATATCCTCTATCAGAAAAAACCACAAAAAGTCCTAGGAAAAATTTATTTTTTGAGATTGGACCCATATAAGGATAAATAAAGATGAGTGAGGATTACACTGTCTATGGCTTTTTATGAAAAGTGGCCTGTAACTTTGCTCCTGTTGGGAATAACCCATCATAATAGTAACGTTTTTGTTCATTATGATGTCCTCTATTAGAAAAAACCACAAAAAGTCCTAGAAAAAATTTATTTTTTGAGTTTTGACCCATATAAGGAGAAATAAAGATTAGTGAGGATCACACTGTCTATGGCTTTTTATGAAAAGTGGCCTGTAACTTTGCTCCTGTTGGGAATAACCCATCATAATAGTAATGTTTTTTGTTCATTATGATGTCCTCTATAAGAAAAAACCACAAAAAGTCCTAGGAAAAATTTATTTTTTGAGTTTTGACCCATATAAGGAGAAATAAAGATTAGTGAGGATTACACTGTCTATGGCTTTTTATGAAAAGTGGCCTGTAACTTCGCTCCTGTTGGGAATAACCCATCATAATAGTAACGTTTTTTGTTCATTATGATGTCCTCTATAAGAAAAAACAACAAAAAGTCCTAGGAAAAATTTATTTTTTGAGTTTGGACCCATATAAGGATAAATAAAGATGAGTGAGGATTACACTGTCTATGGGTTTTTATGAAAAGTGGCCTGTAACTTTGCTCCTGTTGGGAATAACCCATCATAATAGTAACGTTTTTTGTTCATTATGATGTCCTCTATTAGAAAAAACCACAAAAAGTCCTAGAAAAAATTTATTTTTTGAGTTTTGACCCATATAAGGAGAAATAAAGATGAGTGAGGATTACACTTTCTTTGGCTTTTTATGAAAAGTGGCCTGTAACTTTGCTCCTGTTGGGAATAACCCATCATAATAGTAACGTTTTTTGTTCATTATGATGTCCTCTATTAGAAAAAACCACAAAAAGTCCTAGAAAAAATTTATTTTTTGAGTTTTGACCCATATAAGGAGAAATAAAGATTAGTGAGGATCACACTGTCTATGGCTTTTTATGAAAAGTGGCCTGTAACTTTGCTCCTGTTGGGAATAACCCATCATAATAGTAATGTTTTTTGTTTATTATGATGTCCTCTATAAGAAAAAACCACAAAAAGTCCTAGGAAAAATTTATTTTTTGAGTTTGGACCCATATAAGGATAAATAAAGATGAGTGAGGATTACACTGTCTATGGCTTTTTATGAAAAGTGGCCTGTAACTTTGCTCCTGTTGGGAATAACCCATCATAATAGTAACGTTTTTTGTTCATTATGATGTCCTCTATTAGAAAAAACCACAAAAAGTCCTAGAAAAAATTTATTTTTTGAGTTTTGACCCATATAAGGAGAAATAAAGATGAGTGAGGATTACACTGTCTATGGCTTTTTATGAAAAGTGGCCTGTAACTTTGCTCCTGTTGGGAATAACCCATCATAATAGTAACGTTTTTTGTTCATTATGATGTCCTCTATTAGAAAAAACCACAAAAAGTCCTAGAAAAAATTTATTTTTTGAGTTTTGACCCATATAAGGAGAAATAAAGATTAGTGAGGATCACACTGTCTATGGCTTTTTATGAAAAGTGGCCTGTAACTTTGCTCCTGTTGGGAATAACCCATCATAATAGTAACGTTTTTTGTTCATTATGATGTCCTCTATAAGAAAAAACCACAAAAAGTCCTAGGAAAAATTTATTTTTTGAGTTTGGACCCATATAAGGAGAAATAAAGATGAGTGAGGATTACACTGTCTATGGCTTTTTATGAAAAGTGGCCTGTAACTTTGCTCCTGTTGGGAATAACCCATCATAATAGTAACGTTTTTTGTTCATTATGATGTCCTCTATTAGAAAAAACCACAAAAAGTCCTAGAAAAAATTTATTTTTTGAGTTTTGACCCATATAAGGAGAAATAAAGATTAGTGAGGATGACACTGTCTATGGCTTTTTATGAAAAGTGGCCTGTAACTTTGCTCCTGTTGGGAATAACCCATCATAATAGTAACGTTTTTTGTTCATTCTGATGTCCTCTATAAGAAAAAACCACAAAAAGTCCTAGGAAAAATTTATTTTTTGAGTTTGGACCCATATAAGGATAAATAAAGATGAGTGAGGATTACACTGTCTATGGCTTTTTATGAAAAGTGGCCTGTAACTTTGCTCCTGTTGGGAATAACCCATCATAATAGTAACGTTTTTTGTTCATTATGATGTCCTCTATTAGAAAAAACCACAAAAAGTGCTAGAAAAAATTTATTTTTTGAGTTTTGACCCATATAAGGAGAAATAAAGATTAGTGAGGATTACACTGTCTATGGCTTTTTATGAAAAGTGGCCTGTAACTTTGCTCCTGTTGGGAATAACCCATCATAATAGTAACGTTTTTTGTTCATTATGATGTCCTCTATTAGAAAAAACCACAAAAAGTCCTAGAAAAAATTTATTTTTTGAGTTTTGACCCATATAAGGAGAAATAAAGATTAGTGAGGATCACACTGTCTATGGCTTTTTATGAAAAGTGGCCTGTAACTTTGCTCCTGTTGGGAATAACCCATCATAATAGTAACGTTTTTTGTTCATTATGATGTCCTCTATTAGAAAAAACCACAAAAAGTCCTAGAAAAAATTTATTTTTTGAGTTTTGACCCATATAAGGAGAAATAAAGATTAGTGAGGATCACACTGTCTATGGCTTTTTATGAAAAGTGGCCTGTAACTTTGCTCCCGTTGGGAATAACCCATCATAATAGTAATGTTTTTTGTTCATTATGATGTCCTCTATAAGAAAAAACCACAAAAAGTCCTAGGAAAAATTAATTTTTTGAGTTTGGACCCATATAAGGATAAATAAAGATGAGTGAGGATTACACTGTCTATGGCTTTTTATGAAAAGTGGCCTGTAACTTTGCTCCTGTTGGGAATAACCCATCATAATAGTAACGTTTTTTGTTCATTATGATGTCCTCTATTAGAAAAAACCACAAAAAGTGCTAGAAAAAATTTATTTTTTGAGTTTTGACCCATATAAGGAGAAATAAAGATTAGTGAGGATTACACTGTCTATGGCTTTTTATGAAAAGTGGCCTGTAACTTTGCTCCTGTTGGGAATAACCCATCATAATAGGAACGTTTTTTGTTCATTATGATATCCTCTATCAGAAAAAACCACAAAAAGTCCTAGGAAAAATTTATTTTTTGAGTTTGGACCCATATAAGGATAAATAAAGATGAGTGAGGATTACACTGTCTATGGCTTTTTATGAAAAGTGGCCTGTAACTTTGCTCTTGTTGGGAATAACCCATCATAATAGTAACGTTTTTTGTTCATTATGATGTCCTCTATAAGGAAAAACCACAAAAAGTCCTAGGAAAAATTTATTTTTTGAGTTTGGACCCATATAAGGATAAATAAAGATGAGTGAGGATTACACTGTCTATGGCTTTTTATGAAAAGTGGCCTGTAACTTTGCTCCTGTTGGGAATAACCCATCATAATAGTAACGTTTTTTGTTCATTATGATGTCCTCTATTAGAAAAAACCACAAAAAGTCCTAGAAAAAATTTATTTTTTGAGTTTTGACCCATATAAGGAGAAATAAAGATTAGTGAGGATTACACTGTCTATGGCTTTTTATGAAAAGTGGCCTGTAACTTTGCTCCTGTTGGGAATAACCCATCATAATAGTAACGTTTTTTGTTCATTATGATGTCCTCTATTAGAAAAAACCACAAAAAGTGCTAGAAAAAATTTATTTTTTGAGTTTTGACCCATATAAGGAGAAATAAAGATTAGTGAGGATTACACTGTCTATGGCTTTTCATGAAAAGTGGCCTGTAACTTTGCTCCTGTTGGGAATAACCCATCATAATAGTAACGTTTTTTGTTCATTATGATGTCCTCTATTAGAAAAAACCACAAAAAGTCCTAGAAAAAATTTATTTTTTGAGTTTTGACCCATATAAGGAGAAATAAAGATTAGTGAGGATCACACTGTCTATGGCTTTTTATGAAAAGTGGCCTGTAACTTTGCTCCTGTTGGGAATAACCCATCATAATAGTAATGTTTTTTGTTCATTATGATGTCCTCTATAAGAAAAAACCACAAAAAGTCCTAGGAAAAATTTATTTTTTGAGTTTGGACCCATATAAGGATAAATAAAGATGAGTGAGGATTACACTGTCTATGGCTTTTTATGAAAAGTGGCCTATAACTTTGCTCCTGTTGGGAATAACCCATCATAATAGTAACGTTTTTTGTTCATTATGATGTCCTCTATTAGAAAAAACCACAAAAAGTCCTAGAAAAAATTTATTTTTTGAGTTTTGACCCATATAAGGAGAAATAAAGATGAGTGAGGATTACACTGTCTATGGCTTTTTATGAAAAGTGGCCTGTAACTTTGCTCCTGTTGGGAAGAACCCATCATAATAGTAACGTTTTTTGTTCATTATGATGTCCTCTATTAGAAAAAACCACAAAAAGTCCTAGAAAAAATTTATTTTTTGAGTTTTGACCCATATAAGGAGAAATAAAGATTAGTGAGGATCACACTGTCTATGGCTTTTTATGAAAAGTGGCCTGTAACTTTGCTCCTGTTGGGAATAACCCATCATAATAGTAACGTTTTTTGTTCATTATGATGTCCTCTATAAGAAAAAACCACAAAAAGTCCTAGGAAAAATTTATTTTTTGAGTTTGGACCCATATAAGGAGAAATAAAGATGAGTGAGGATTACACTGTCTATGGCTTTTTATGAAAAGTGGCCTGTAACTTTGCTCCTGTTGGGAATAACCCATCATAATAGTAACGTTTTTTGTTCATTATGATGTCCTCTATTAGAAAAAACCACAAAAAGTCCTAGAAAAAATTTATTTTTTGAGTTTTGACCCATATAAGGAGAAATAAAGATTAGTGAGGATTACACTGTCTATGGCTTTTTATGAAAAGTGGCCTGTAACTTTGCTCCTGTTGGGAATAACCCATCATAATAGTAACGTTTTTTGTTCATTATGATGTCCTCTATAAGAAAAAACCACAAAAAGTCCTAGGAAAAATTTATTTTTTGAGTTTGGACCCATATAAGGATAAATCAAGATGAGTGAGGATTACACTGTCTATGGCTTTTTATGAAAAGTGGCCTGTAACTTTGCTCCTGTTGGGAATAACCCATCATAATAGTAACGTTTTTTGTTTATTATGATGTCCTCTATTAGAAAAAACCACAAAAAGTGCTAGAAAAAATTTATTTTTTGAGTTTTGACCCATATAAGGAGAAATAAAGATTAGTGAGGATTACACTGTCTATGGCTTTTTATGAAAAGTGGCCTGTAACTTTGCTCCTGTTGGGAATAACCCATCATAATAGTAACGTTTTTTGGTCATTATGATGTCCTCTATTAGAAAAAACCACAAAAAGTCCTAGAAAAAATTTATTTTTTGAGTTTTGACCCATATAAGGAGAAATAAAGATTAGTGAGGATCACACTGTCTATGGCTTTTTATGAAAAGTGGCCTGTAACTTTGCTCCTGTTGGGAATAACCCATCATAATAGGAACGTTTTTTGTTCATTATGATGTCCTCTATAAGAAAAAACCACAAAAAGTCCTAGGAAAAATTTATTTTTTGAGTTTGGACCCATATAAGGATAAATAAAGATGAGTGAGGATTACACTGTCTATGGCTTTTTATGAAAAGTGGCCTGTAACTTTGCTCCTGTTGGGAATAACCCATCATAATAGTAACGTTTTTTGTTCATTATGATGTCCTCTATTAGAAAAAACCACAAAAAGTCCTAGAAAAAATTTATTTTTTGAGTTTTGACCCATATAAGGAGAAATAAAGATTAGTGAGGATTACACTGTCTATGGCTTTTTATGAAAAGTGGCCTGTAACTTTGCTCCTGTTGGGAATAACCCATCATAATAGAAACGTTTTTTGTTCATTATGATGTCCTCTATAAGAAAAAACCACAAAAAGTCCTAGGAAAAATTTATTTTTTGAGTTTGGACCCATATAAGGAGAAATAAAGATTAGTGAGGATTACACTGTCTATGGCTTTTTATGAAAAGTGGCCTGTAACTTTGCTCCTGTTGGGAATAACCCATCATAATAGTAACGTTTTTTGTTCATTATGATGTCCTCTATAAGAAAAAACCACAAAAAGTCCTAGGAAAAATTTATTTTTTGAGTTTGGACCCATATAAAGATAAATAAAGATGAGTGAGGATTACACTGTCTATGGCTTTTTATGAAAAGTGGCCTGTAACTTTGCTCCTGTTGGGAATAACCCATCATAATAGTAACGTTTTTTGTTCATTATGATGTCCTCTATTAGAAAAAACCACAAAAAGTCCTAGAAAAAATTTATTTTTTGAGTTTTGACCCATATAAGGAGAAATAAAGATTAGTGAGGATCACACTGTCTATGGCTTTTTATGAAAAGTGGCCTGTAACTTTGCTCCTGTTGGGAATAACCCATCATAATAGTAACGTTTTTTGTTCATTATGATGTCCTCTATAAGAAAAAACCACAAAAAGTCCTAGGAAAAATTTATTTTTTGAGTTTGGACCCATATAAGGAGAAATAAAGATTAGTGAGGATTACACTGTCTATGGCTTTTTATGAAAAGTGGCCTGTAACTTTGCTCCTGTTGGGAATAACCCATCATAATAGTAACGTTTTTTGTTCATTATGATGTCCTCTATTAGAAAAAACCACAAAAAGTCCTAGAAAAAATTTATTTTTTGAGTTTTGACCCATATAAGGAAAAATAAAGATTAGTGAGGATCACACTGTCTATGGCTTTTTATGAAAAGTGGCCTGTAACTTTGCTCCTGTTGGGAATAACCCATCATAATAGTAACGTTTTTTGTTCATTATGATGTCCTCTATAAGAAAAAACCACAAAAAGTCCTAGGAAAAATTTATTTTTTGAGTTTGGACCCATATAAGGATAAATAAAGATGAGTGAGGATTACACTGTCTATGGCTTTTTATGAAAAGTGGCCTGTAACTTTGCTCCTGTTGGGAATAACCCATCATAATAGTAACGTTTTTTGTTCATTATGATGTCCTCTATTAGAAAAAACCACAAAAAGTCCTAGAAAAAATTTATTTTTTGAGTTTTGACCCATATAAGGAGAAATAAAGATTAGTGAGGATTACACTGTCTATGGCTTTTCATGAAAAGTGGCCTGTAACTTTGCTCCTGTTGGGAATAACCCATCATAATAGTAACGTTTTTTGTTCATTATGATGTCCTCTATTAGAAAAAACCACAAAAAGTCCTAGAAAAAATTTATTTTTTGAGTTTTGACCCATATAAGGAGAAATAAAGATTAGTGAGGATCACACTGTCTATGGCTTTTTATGAAAAGTGGCCTGTAACTTTGCTCCTGTTGGGAATAACCCATCATAATAGTAATGTTTTTTGTTCATTATGATGTCCTCTATAAGAAAAAACCACAAAAAGTCCTAGGAAAAATTTATTTTTTGAGTTTGGACCCATATAAGGATAAATAAAGATGAGTGAGGATTACACTGTCTATGGCTTTTTATGAAAAGTGGCCTGTAACTTTGCTCCTGTTGGGAATAACCCATCATAATAGTAACGTTTTTTGTTCATTATGATGTCCTCTATTAGAAAAAACCACAAAAAGTCCTAGAAAAAATTTATTTTTTGAGTTTTGACCCATATAAGGAGAAATAAAGATTAGTGAGGATCACACTGTCTATGGCTTTTTATGAAAAGTGGCCTGTAACTTTGCTCCTGTTGGGAATAACCCATCATAATAGTAATGTTTTTTGTTCATTATGATGTCCTCTATAAAAAAAAACCACAAAAAGTCCTAGGAAAAATTTATTTTTTGAGTTTGGACCCATATAAGGATAAATAAAGATGAGTGAGGATTACACTGTCTATGGCTTTTTATGAAAAGTGGCCTGTAACTTTGCTCCTGTTGGGAATAACCCATCATAATAGTAACGTTTTTTGTTCATTATGATGTCCTCTATAAGAAAAAACCACAAAAAGTCCTAGGAAAAATTTATTTTTTGAGTTTGGACCCATATAAGGAGAAATAAAGATGAGTGAGGATTACACTGTCTATGGCTTTTTATGAAAAGTGGCCTGTAACTTTGCTCCTGTTGGGAATAACCCATCATAATAGTAACGTTTTTTGTTCATTATGATGTCCTCTATTAGAAAAAACCACAAAAAGTCCTAGAAAAAATTTATTTTTTGAGTTTTGACCCATATAAGGAGAAATAAAGATTAGTGAGGATTACACTGTCTATGGCTTTTTATGAAAAGTGGCCTGTAACTTTGCTCCTGTTGGGAATAACCCATCATAATAGAAACGTTTTTTGTTCATTATGATGTCCTCTATAAGAAAAAACCACAAAAAGTCCTAGGAAAAATTTATTTTTTGAGTTTGGACCCATATAAGGAGAAATAAAGATTAGTGAGGATTACACTGTCTATGGCTTTTTATGAAAAGTGGCCTGTAACTTTGCTCCTGTTGGGAATAACCCATCATAATAGTAACGTTTTTTGTTCATTATGATGTCCTCTATAAGAAAAAACCACAAAAAGTCCTAGGAAAAATTTATTTTTTGAGTTTGGACCCATATAAGGATAAATAAAGATGAGTGAGGATTACACTGTCTATGGCTTTTTATGAAAAGTGGCCTGTAACTTTGCTCCTGTTGGGAATAACCCATCATAATAGTAACGTTTTTTGTTCATTATGATGTCCTCTATTAGAAAAAACCACAAAAAGTCCTAGAAAAAATTTATTTTTTGAGTTTTGACCCATATAAGGAGAAATAAAGATTAGTGAGGATCACACTGTCTATGGCTTTTTATGAAAAGTGGCCTGTAACTTTGCTCCTGTTGGGAATAACCCATCATAATAGTAATGTTTTTTGTTCATTATGATGTCCTCTATAAGAAAAAACCACAAAAAGTCCTAGGAAAAATTTATTTTTTGAGTTTGGACCCATATAAGGATAAATAAAGATGAGTGAGGATTACACTGTCTATGGCTTTTTATGAAAAGTGGCCTGTAACTTTGCTCCTGTTGGGAATAACCCATCATAATAGTAAAGTTTTTTGTTCATTATGATGTCCTCTATAAGAAAAAACCACAAAAAGTCCTAGGAAAAATTTATTTTTTGAGTTTGGACCCATATAAGGAGAAATAAAGATGAGTGAGGATTACACTGTCTATGGCTTTTTATGAAAAGTGGCCTGTAACTTTGCTCCTGTTGGGAATAACCCATCATAATAGTAACGTTTTTTGTTCATTATGATGTCCTCTATTAGAAAAAACCACAAAAAGTCCTAGAAAAAATTTATTTTTTGAGTTTTGACCCATATAAGGAGAAATAAAGATTAGTGAGGATTACACTGTCTATGGCTTTTTATGAAAAGTGGCCTGTAACTTTGCTCCTGTTGGGAATAACCCATCATAATAGAAACGTTTTTTGTTCATTATGATGTCCTCTATAAGAAAAAACCACAAAAAGTCCTAGGAAAAATTTATTTTTTGAGTTTGGACCCATATAAGGATAAATAAAGATGAGTGAGGATTACACTGTCTATGGCTTTTTATGAAAAGTGGCCTGTAACTTTGCTCCTGTTGGGAATAACCCATCATAATAGTAACGTTTTTTGTTCATTATGAAGTCCTCTATTAGAAAAAACCACAAAAAGTGCTAGAAAAAATTTATTTTTTGAGTTTTGACCCATATAAGGAGAAATAAAGATTAGTGAGGATTACACTGTCTATGGCTTTTTATGAAAAGTGGCCTGTAACTTTGCTCCTGTTGGGAACAACCCATCATAATAGTAACGTTTTTTGTTCATTATGATGTCCTCTATTAGAAAAAACCACAAAAAGTCCTAGAAAAAATTTATTTTTTGAGTTTTGACCCATATAAGGAGAAATAAAGATTAGTGAGGATCACACTGTCTATGGCTTTTTATGAAAAGTGGCCTGTAACTTTGCTCCTGTTGGGAATAACCCATCATAATAGTAACGTTTTTTGTTCATTATGATATCCTCTATCAGAAAAAACCACAAAAAGTCCTAGGAAAAATTTATTTTTTGAGTTTGGACCCATATAAGGATAAATAAAGATGAGTGAGGATTACACTGTCTATGGCTTTTTATGAAAAGTGGCCTGTAACTTTGCTCCTGTTGGGAATAACCCATCATAATAGTAACGTTTTTGTTCATTATGATGTCCTCTATTAGAAAAAACCACAAAAAGTCCTAGAAAAAATTTATTTTTTGAGTTTTGACCCATATAAGGAGAAATAAAGATTAGTGAGGATCACACTGTCTATGGCTTTTTATGAAAAGTGGCCTGTAACTTTGCTCCTGTTGGGAATAACCCATCATAATAGTAACGTTTTTTGTTCATTATGATGTCCTCTATAAGAAAAAACCACAAAAAGTCCTAGGAAAAATTTATTTTTTGAGTTTGGACCCATATAAGGAGAAATAAAGATGAGTGAGGATTACACTGTCTATGGCTTTTTATGAAAAGTGGCCTGTAACTTTGCTCCTGTTGGGAATAACCCATCATAATAGTAACGTTTTTTGTTCATTATGATGTCCTCTATTAGAAAAAACCACAAAAAGTCCTAGAAAAAATTTATTTTTTGAGTTTTGACCCATATAAGGAGAAATAAAGATTAGTGAGGATCACACTGTCTATGGCTTTTTATGAAAAGTGGCCTGTAACTTTGCTCCTGTTGGGAATAACCCATCATAATAGTAATGTTTTTTGTTCATTATGATGTCCTCTATAAGAAAAAACCACAAAAAGTCCTAGGAAAAATTTATTTTTTGAGTTTGGACCCATATAAGGATAAATAAAGATGAGTGAGGATTACACTGTCTATGGCTTTTTATGAAAAGTGGCCTGTAACTTTGCTCCTGTTGGGAATAACCCATCATAATAGTAACGTTTTTTGTTCATTATGATGTCCTCTATTAGAAAAAACCACAAAAAGTCCTAGAAAAAATTTATTTTTTGAGTTTTGACCCATATAAGGAGAAATAAAGATGAGTGAGGATTACACTGTCTATGGCTTTTTATGAAAAGTGGCCTGTAACTTTGCTCCTGTTGGGAATAACCCATCATAATAGCAACGTTTTTTGTTCATTATGATGTCCTCTATTAGAAAAAACCACAAAAAGTCCTAGAAAAAATTTATTTTTTGAGTTTTGACCCATATAAGGAGAAATAAAGATTAGTGAGAATCACACTGTCTATGGCTTTTTATGAAAAGTGGCCTGTAACTTTGCTCCTGTTGGGAATAACCCATCATAATAGTAACGTTTTTTGTTCATTATGATGTCCTCTATAAGAAAAAACCACAAAAAGTCCTAGGAAAAATTTATTTTTTGAGTTTGGACCCATATAAGGATAAATAAAGATGAGTGAGGATTACACTGTCTATGGCTTTTTATGAAAAGTGGCCTGTAACTTTGCTCCTGTTGGGAATAACCCATCATAATAGTAACGTTTTTTGTTCATTATGATGTCCTCTATTAGAAAAAACCACAAAAAGTGCTAGAAAAAATTTATTTTTTGAGTTTTGACCCATATAAGGAGAAATAAAGATTAGTGAGGATTACACTGTCTATGGCTTTTTATGAAAAGTGGCCTGTAACTTTGCTCCTGTTGGGAATAACCCATCATAATAGTAACGTTTTTTGTTCATTATGATGTCCTCTATTAGAAAAAACCACAAAAAGTCCTAGAAAAAATTTATTTTTTGAGTTTTGACCCATATAAGGAGAAATAAAGATTAGTGAGGATCACACTGTCTATGGCTTTTTATGAAAAGTGGCCTGTAACTTTGCTCCTGTTGGGAATAACCCATCATAATAGTAACGTTTTTTGTTCATTATGATATCCTCTATCAGAAAAAACCACAGAAAGTCCTAGGAAAAATTTATTTTTTGAGTTTGGACCCATATAAGGATAAATAAAGATGAGTGAGGATTACACTGTCTATGGCTTTTTATGAAAAGTGGCCTGTAACTTTGCTCCTGTTGGGAATAACCCATCATAATAGTAACGTTTTTTGTTCATTATGATGTCCTCTATAAGAAAAAACCACAAAAAGTCTTAGGAAAAATTTATTTTTTGAGTTTGGACCCATATAAGGATAAATAAAGATGAGTGAGGATTACACTGTCTATGGCTTTTTATGAAAAGTGGCCTGTAACTTTGCTCCTGTTGGGAATAACCCATCATAATAGTAACGTTTTTTGTTCATTATGATGTCCTCTATTAGAAAAAACCACAAAAAGTGCTAGAAAAAATTTATTTTTTGAGTTTTGACCCATATAAGGAGAAATAAAGATTAGTGAGGATCACACTGTCTATGGCTTTTTATGAAAAGTGGCCTGTAACTTTGCTCCTGTTGGGAATAACCCATCATAATAGTAATGTTTTTTGTTCATTATGATGTCCTCTATAAGAAAAAACCACAAAAAGTCCTAGGAAAAATTTATTTTTTGAGTTTGGACCCATATAAGGATAAATAAAGATTAGTGAGGATTACACTGTCTATGGCTTTTTATGAAAAGTGGCCTGTAACTTTGCTCCTGTTGGGAATAACCCATCATAATAGTAACGTTTTTTGTTCATTATGATGTCCTCTATTAGAAAAAACCACAAAAAGTCCTAGAAAAAATTTATTTTTTGAGTTTTGACCCATATAAGGAGAAATAAAGATGAGTGAGGATTACACTGTCTATGGCTTTTTATGAAAAGTGGCCTGTAACTTTGCTCCTGTTGGGAATAACCCATCATAATAGTAACGTTTTTTGTTCATTATGATGTCCTCTATAAGAAAAAACCACAAAAAGTCCTAGAAAAAATTTATTTTTTGAGTTTTGACCCATATAAGGAGAAATAAAGATTAGTGAGGATCACACTGTCTATGGCTTTTTATGAAAAGTGGCCTGTAACTTTGCTCCTGTTGGGAATAACCCATCATAATAGTAACGTTTTTTGTTCATTATGATGTCCTCTATAAGAAAAAACCACAAAAAGTCCTAGGAAAAATTTATTTTTTGAGTTTGGACCCATATAAGGAGAAATAAAGATGAGTGAGGATTACACTGTCTATGGCTTTTTATGAAAAGTGGCCTGTAACTTTGCTCCTGTTGGGAATAACCCATCATAATAGTAACGTTTTTTGTTCATTATGATGTCCTCTATAAGAAAAAACCACAAAAAGTCCTAGGAAAAATTTATTTTTTGAGTTTGGACCCATATAAGGAGAAATAAAGATGAGTGAGGATTACACTGTCTATGGCTTTTTATGAAAAGTGGCCTGTAACTTTGCTCCTGTTGGGAATAACCCATCATAATAGTAACGTTTTTTGTTCATTATGATGTCCTCTATTAGAAAAAACCACAAAAAGTCCTAGAAAAAATTTATTTTTTGAGTTTTGACCCATATAAGGAGAAATAAAGATTAGTGAGGATTACACTGTCTATGGCTTTTTATGAAAAGTGGCCTGTAACTTTGCTCCTGTTGGGAATAACCCATCATAATAGTAACGTTTTTTGTTCATTATGATGTCCTCTATAAGAAAAAACCACAAAAAGTCCTAGGAAAAATTTATTTTTTGAGTTTGGACCCATATAAGGATAAATAAAGATGAGTGAGGATTACACTGTCTATGGCTTTTTATGAAAAGTGGCCTGTAACTTTGCTCCTGTTGGGAATAACCCATCATAATAGTAACGTTTTTTGTTCATTATGATGTCCTCTATTAGAAAAAACCACAAAAAGTGCTAGAAAAAATTTATTTTTTGAGTTTTGACCCATATAAGGAGAAATAAAGATTAGTGAGGATTACACTGTCTATGGCTTTTTATGAAAAGTGGCCTGTAACTTTGCTCCTGTTGGGAATAACCCATCATAATAGTAACGTTTTTTGTTCATTATGATGTCCTCTATTAGAAAAAACCACAAAAAGTCCTAGAAAAAATTTATTTTTTGAGTTTTGACCCATATAAGGATAAATAAAGATGAGTGAGGATTACACTGTCTATGGCTTTTTATGAAAAGTGGCCTGTAACTTTGCTCCTGTTGGGAATAACCCATCATAATAGTAACGTTTTTTGTTCATTATGATATCCTCTATCAGAAAAAACCACAAGAAGTCCTAGGAAAAATTTATTTTTTGAGTTTGGACCCATATAAGGATAAATAAAGATGAGTGAGGATTACACTGTCTATGGCTTTTTATGAAAAGTGGCCTGTAACTTTGCTCCTGTTGGGAATAACCCATCATAATAGTAACGTTTTTTGTTCATTATGATGTCCTCTATAAGAAAAAACCACAAAAAGTCTTAGGAAAAATTTATTTTTTGAGTTTGGACCCATATAAGGATAAATAAAGATGAGTGAGGATTACACTGTCTATGGCTTTTTATGAAAAGTGGCCTGTAACTTTGCTCCTGTTGGGAATAACCCATCATAATAGTAACGTTTTTTGTTCATTATGATGTCCTCTATTAGAAAAAACCACAAAAAGTGCTAGAAAAAATTTATTTTTTGAGTTTTGACCCATATAAGGAGAAATAAAGATTAGTGAGGATCACACTGTCTATGGCTTTTTATGAAAAGTGGCCTGTAACTTTGCTCCTGTTGGGAATAACCCATCATAATAGTAACGTTTTTTGTTCATTATGATGTCCTCTATTAGAAAAAACCACAAAAAGTGCTAGAAAAAATTTATTTTTTAAGTTTTGACCCATATAAGGAGAAATAAAGATTAGTGAGGATTACACTGTCTATGGCTTTTTATGAAAAGTGGCCTGTAACTTTGCTCCTGTTGGGAATAACCCATCATAATAGTAACGTTTTTTGTTCATTATGATGTCCTCTATTAGAAAAAACCACAAAAAGTCCTAGAAAAAATTTATTTTTTGAGTTTTGACCCATATAAGGAGAAATAAAGATTAGTGAGGATCACACTGTCTATGGCTTTTTATGAAAAGTGGCCTGTAACTTTGCTCCTGTTGGGAATAACCCATCATAATAGTAACGTTTTTTGTTCATTATGATGTCCTCTATAAGAAAAAACCATGAAAAGTCCTAGGAAAAATTTATTTTTTGAGTTTGGACCCATATAAGGATAAATAAAGATGAGTGAGGATTACACTGTTTATGGCTTTTTATGAAAAGTGGCCTGTAACTTTGCTCCTGTTGGGAATAACCCATCATAATAGTAACGTTTTTTGTTCATTATGATGTCCTCTATTAGAAAAAACTACAAAAAGTCCTAGAAAAAATTTATTTTTTGAGTTTTGACCCATATAAGGAGAAATAAAGATTAGTGAGGATTACACTGTCTATGGCTTTTTATGAAAAGTGGCCTGTAACTTCGCTCCTGTTGGGAATAACCCATCATAATAGTAACGTTTTTTGTTCATTATGATGTCCTCTATAAGAAAAAACCACAAAAAGTCCTAGGAAAAATTTATTTTTTGAGTTTGGACCCATATAAGGATAAATAAAGATGAGTGAGGATTACACTGTCTATGGCTTTTTATGAAAAGTGGCCTGTAACTTTGCTCCTGTTGGGAATAACCCATCATAATAGTAACGTTTTTTGTTCATTATGATGTCCTCTATTAGAAAAAACCACAAAAAGTCCTAGAAAAAATTTATTTTTTGAGTTTTGACCCATATAAGGAGAAATAAAGATGAGTGAGGATTACACTGTTTATGGCTTTTTATGAAAAGTGGCCTGTAACTTTGCTCCTGTTGGGAATAACCCATCATAATAGTAACGTTTTTTGTTCATTATGATGTCCTCTATTAGAAAAAACCACAAAAAGTCCTAGAAAAAATTTATTTTTTGAGTTTTGACCCATATAAGGAGAAATAAAGATTAGTGAGGATTACACTGTCTATGGCTTTTTATGAAAAGTGGCCTGTAACTTCGCTCCTGTTGGGAATAACCCATCATAATAGTAACGTTTTTTGTTCATTATGATGTCCTCTATAAGAAAAAACCACAAAAAGTCCTAGGAAAAATTTATTTTTTGAGTTTGGACCCATATAAGGATAAATAAAGATGAGTGAGGATTACACTGTCTATGGCTTTTTATGAAAAGTGGCCTGTAACTTTGCTCCTGTTGGGAATAACCCATCATAATAGTAACGTTTTTTGTTCATTATGATGTCCTCTATTAGAAAAAACCACAAAAAGTCCTAGAAAAAATTTATTTTTTGAGTTTTGACCCATATAAGGAGAAATAAAGATGAGTGAGGATTACACTTTCTTTGGCTTTTTATGAAAAGTGGCCTGTAACTTTGCTCCTGTTGGGAATAACCCATCATAATAGTAACGTTTTTTGTTCATTATGATGTCCTCTATTAGAAAAAACCACAAAAAGTGCTAGAAAAAATTTATTTTTTAAGTTTTGACCCATATAAGGAGAAATAAAGATTAGTGAGGATTACACTGTCTATGGCTTTTTATGAAAAGTGGCCTGTAACTTTGCTCCTGTTGGGAATAACCCATCATAATAGTAACGTTTTTTGTTCATTATGATATCCTCTATCAGAAAAAACCACAAAAAGTCCTAGGAAAAATTTATTTTTTGAGTTTGGACCCATATAAGGATAAATAAAGATGAGTGAGGATTACACTGTCTATGGCTTTTTATGAAAAGTGGCCTGTAACTTTGCTCCTGTTGGGAATAACCCATCATAATAGCAACGTTTTTTGTTCATTATGATGTCCTCTATAAGAAAAAACCACAAAAAGTCCTAGGAAAAATTTATTTTTTGAGTTTGGACCCATATAAGGATAAATAAAGATGAGTGAGGATTACACTGTCTATGGCTTTTTATGAAAAGTGGCCTGTAACTTTGCTCCTGTTGGGAATAACCCATCATAATAGTAACGTTTTTTGTTCATTATGATGTCCTCTATTAGAAAAAACCACAAAAAGTGCTAGAAAAAATTTATTTTTTGAGTTTTGACCCATATAAGGAGAAATAAAGATTAGTGAGGATTACACTGTCTATGGCTTTTCATGAAAAGTGGCCTGTAACTTTGCTCCTGTTGGGAATAACCCATCATAATAGTAACGTTTTTTGTTCATTATGATGTCCTCTATTAGAAAAAACCACAAAAAGTCCTAGAAAAAATTTATTTTTTGAGTTTTGACCCATATAAGGATAAATAAAGATGAGTGAGGATTACACTGTCTATGGCTTTTTATGAAAAGTGGCCTGTAACTTTGCTCCTGTTGGGAATAACCCATCATAATAGTAACGTTTTTTGTTCATTATGATGTCCTCTATTAGAAAAAACCACAAAAAGTCCTAGAAAAAATGTATTTTTTGAGTTTTGACCCATATAAGGAGAAATAAAGATGAGTGAGGATTACACTGTCTATGGCTTTTTATGAAAAGTGGCCTGTAACTTTGCTCCTGTTGGGAATAACCCATCATAATAGTAACGTTTTTTGTTCATTATGATGTCCTCTATTAGAAAAAACCACAAAAAGTGCTAGAAAAAATTTATTTTTTAAGTTTTGACCCATATAAGGAGAAATAAAGATTAGTGAGGATTACACTGTCTATGGCTTTTTATGAAAAGTGGCCTGTAACTTTGCTCCTGTTGGGAATAACCCATCATAATAGTAACGTTTTTTGTTCATTATGATGTCCTCTATTAGAAAAAACCACAAAAAGTCCTAGAAAAAATTTATTTTTTGAGTTTTGACCCATATAAGGAGAAATAAAGATTAGTGAGGATCACACTGTCTATGGCTTTTTATGAAAAGTGGCCTGTAACTTTGCTCCTGTTGGGAATAACCCATCATAATAGTAACGTTTTTTGTTCATTATGATGTCCTCTATAAGAAAAAACCACAAAAAGTCCTAGGAAAAATTTATTTTTTGAGTTTGGACCCATATAAGGATAAATAAAGATGAGTGAGGATTACACTGTCTATGGCTTTTTATGAAAAGTGGCCTGTAACTTTGCTCCTGTTGGGAATAACCCATCATAATAGTAACGTTTTTTGTTCATTATGATGTCCTCTATAAGAAAAAACCACAAAAAGTCCTAGGAAAAATTTATTTTTTGAGTTTGGACCCATATAAGGATAAATAAAGATGAGTGAGGATTACACTGTCTATGGCTTTTTATGAAAAGTGGCCTGTAACTTTGCTCCTGTTGGGAATAACCCATCATAATAGTAACGTTTTTTGTTCATTATGATGTCCTCTATTAGAAAAAACCACAAAAAGTGCTAGAAAAAATTTATTTTTTGAGTTTTGACCCATATAAGGAGAAATAAAGATTAGTGAGGATTACACTGTCTATGGCTTTTCATGAAAAGTGGCCTGTAACTTTGCTCCTGTTGGGAATAACCCATCATAATAGTAACGTTTTTTGTTCATTATGATGTCCTCTATTAGAAAAAACCACAAAAAGTCCTAGAAAAAATTTATTTTTTGAGTTTTGACCCATATAAGGATAAATAAAGATGAGTGAGGATTACACTGTCTATGGCTTTTTATGAAAAGTGGCCTGTAACTTTGCTCCTGTTGGGAATAACCCATCATAATAGTAACGTTTTTTGTTCATTATGATGTCCTCTATTAGAAAAAACCACAAAAAGTCCTAGAAAAAATGTATTTTTTGAGTTTTGACCCATATAAGGAGAAATAAAGATGAGTGAGGATTACACTGTCTATGGCTTTTTATGAAAAGTGGCCTGTAACTTTGCTCCTGTTGGGAATAACCCATCATAATAGTAACGTTTTTTGTTCATTATGATGTCCTCTATTAGAAAAAACCACAAAAAGTGCTAGAAAAAATTTATTTTTTGAGTTTTGACCCATATAAGGAGAAATAAAGATTAGTGAGGATTACACTGTCTATGGCTTTTTATGAAAAGTGGCCTGTAACTTTGCTCCTGTTGGGAATAACCCATCATAATAGTAACGTTTTTTGTTCATTATGATGTCCTCTATTAGAAAAAACCACAAAAAGTCCTAGAAAAAATTTATTTTTTGAGTTTTGACCCATATAAGGAGAAATAAAGATTAGTGAGGATCACACTGTCTATGGCTTTTTATGAAAAGTGGCCTGTAACTTTGCTCCTGTTGGGAATAACCCATCATAATAGTAACGTTTTTTGTTCATTATGATATCCTCTATCAGAAAAAACCACAAAAAGTCCTAGGAAAAATTTATTTTTTGAGTTTGGACCCATATAAGGATAAATAAAGATGAGTGAGGATTACACTGTCTATGGCTTTTTATGAAAAGTGGCCTGTAACTTTGCTCCTGTTGGGAATAACCCATCATAATAGTAACGTTTTTTGTTCATTATGATGTCCTCTATAAGAAAAAACCACAAAAAGTCCTAGGAAAAATTTATTTTTTGAGTTTGGACCCATATAAGGATAAATAAAGATGAGTGAGGATTACACTGTCTATGGCTTTTTATGAAAAGTGGCCTGTAACTTTGCTCCTGTTGGGAATAACCCATCATAATAGTAACGTTTTTTGTTCATTATGATGTCCTCTATTAGAAAAAACCACAAAAAGTGCTAGAAAAAATTTATTTTTTGAGTTTTGACCCATATAAGGAGAAATAAAGATTAGTGAGGATTACACTGTCTATGGCTTTTCATGAAAAGTGGCCTGTAACTTTGCTCCTGTTGGGAATAACCCATCATAATAGTAACGTTTTTTGTTCATTATGATGTCCTCTATTAGAAAAAACCACAAAAAGTCCTAGAAAAAATTTATTTTTTGAGTTTTGACCCATATAAGGATAAATAAAGATGAGTGAGGATTACACTGTCTATGGCTTTTTATGAAAAGTGGCCTGTAACTTTGCTCCTGTTGGGAATAACCCATCATAATAGTAACGTTTTTTGTTCATTATGATGTCCTCTATTAGAAAAAACCACAAAAAGTCCTAGAAAAAATGTATTTTTTGAGTTTTGACCCATATAAGGAGAAATAAAGATGAGTGAGGATTACACTGTCTATGGCTTTTTATGAAAAGTGGCCTGTAACTTTGCTCCTGTTGGGAATAACCCATCATAATAGTAACGTTTTTTGTTCATTATGATGTCCTCTATTAGAAAAAACCACAAAAAGTGCTAGAAAAAATTTATTTTTTGAGTTTTGACCCATATAAGGAGAAATAAAGATTAGTGAGGATTACACTGTCTATGGCTTTTTATGAAAAGTGGCCTGTAACTTTGCTCCTGTTGGGAATAACCCATCATAATAGTAACGTTTTTTGTTCATTATGATGTCCTCTATTAGAAAAAACCACAAAAAGTCCTAGAAAAAATTTATTTTTTGAGTTTTGACCCATATAAGGAGAAATAAAGATTAGTGAGGATCACACTGTCTATGGCTTTTTATGAAAAGTGGCCTGTAACTTTGCTCCTGTTGGGAATAACCCATCATAATAGTAACGTTTTTTGTTCATTATGATATCCTCTATCAGAAAAAACCACAAAAAGTCCTAGGAAAAATTTATTTTTTGAGTTTGGACCCATATAAGGATAAATAAAGATGAGTGAGGATTACACTGTCTATGGCTTTTTATGAAAAGTGGCCTGTAACTTTGCTCCTGTTGGGAATAACCCATCATAATAGTAACGTTTTTTGTTCATTATGATGTCCTCTATAAGAAAAAACCACAAAAAGTCTTAGGAAAAATTTATTTTTTGAGTTTGGACCCATATAAGGATAAATAAAGATGAGTGAGGATTACACTGTCTATGGCTTTTTATGAAAAGTGGCCTGTAACTTTGCTCCTGTTGGGAATAACCCATCATAATAGTAACGTTTTTTGTTCATTATGATGTCCTCTATTAGAAAAAACCACAAAAAGTGCTAGAAAAAATTTATTTTTTAAGTTTTGACCCATATAAGGATAAATAAATATGAGTGAGGATTACACTGTCTATGGCTTTTTATGAAAAGTGGCCTGTAACTTTGCTCCTGTTGGGAATAACCCATCATAATAGTAACGTTTTTTGTTCATTATGATGTCCTCTATTAGAAAAAACCACAAAAAGTGCTAGAAAAAATTTATTTTTTGAGTTTTGACCCATATAAGGAGAAATAAAGATTAGTGAGGATTACACTGTCTATGGCTTTTCATGAAAAGTGGCCTGTAACTTTGCTCCTGTTGGGAATAACCCATCATAATAGTAACGTTTTTTGTTCATTATGATGTCCTCTATTAGAAAAAACCACAAAAAGTCCTAGAAAAAATTTATTTTTTGAGTTTTGACCCATATAAGGAGAAATAAAGATTAGTGAGGATCACACTGTCTATGGCTTTTTATGAAAAGTGGCCTGTAACTTTGCTCCTGTTGGGAATAACCCATCATAATAGTAATGTTTTTTGTTCATTATGATGTCCTCTATAAGAAAAAACCACAAAAAGTCCTAGGAAAAATTTATTTTTTGAGTTTGGACCCATATAAGGATAAATAAAGATGAGTGAGGATTACACTGTCTATGGCTTTTTATGAAAAGTGGCCTGTAACTTTGCTCCTGTTGGGAATAACCCATCATAATAGTAACGTTTTTTGTTTATTATGATGTCCTCTATTAGAAAAAACCACAAAAAGTCCTAGAAAAAATTTATTTTTTGAGTTTTGACCCATATAAGGAGAAATAAAGATGAGTGAGGATTACACTGTCTATGGCTTTTTATGAAAAGTGGCCTGTAACTTTGCTCCTGTTGGGAATAACCCATCATAATAGTAACGTTTTTTGTTCATTATGATGTCCTCTATTAGAAAAAACCACAAAAAGTGCTAGAAAAAATTTATTTTTTGAGTTTTGACCCATATAAGGAGAAATAAAGATTAGTGAGGATTACACTGTCTATGGCTTTTTATGAAAAGTGGCCTGTAACTTTGCTCCTGTTGGGAATAACCCATCATAATAGTAACGTTTTTTGTTCATTATGATGTCCTCTATTAGAAAAAACCACAAAAAGTCCTAGAAAAAATTTATTTTTTGAGTTTTGACCCATATAAGGAGAAATAAAGATTAGTGAGGATCACACTGTCTATGGCTTTTTATGAAAAGTGGCCTGTAACTTTGCTCCTGTTGGGAATAACCCATCATAATAGTAACGTTTTTTGTTCATTATGATGTCCTCTATAAGAAAAAACCACAAAAAGTCTTAGGAAAAATTTATTTTTTGAGTTTGGACCCATATAAGGATAAATAAAGATGAGTGAGGATTACACTGTCTATGGCTTTTTATGAAAAGTGGCCTGTAACTTTGCTCCTGTTGGGAATAACCCATCATAATAGTAACGTTTTTTGTTCATTATGATGTCCTCTATTAGAAAAAACCACAAAAAGTGCTAGAAAAAATTTATTTTTTGAGTTTTGACCCATATAAGGAGAAATAAAGATTAGTGAGGATCACACTGTCTATGGCTTTTTATGAAAAGTGGCCTGTAACTTTGCTCCTGTTGGGAATAACCCATCATAATAGTAATGTTTTTTGTTCATTATGATGTCCTCTATAAGAAAAAACCACAAAAAGTCCTAGGAAAAATTTATTTTTTGAGTTTGGACCCATATAAGGATAAATAAAGATTAGTGAGGATTACACTGTCTATGGCTTTTTATGAAAAGTGGCCTGTAACTTTGCTCCTGTTGGGAATAACCCATCATAATAGTAACGTTTTTTGTTCATTATGATGTCCTCTATTAGAAAAAACCACAAAAAGTCCTAGAAAAAATTTATTTTTTGAGTTTTGACCCATATAAGGAGAAATAAAGATGAGTGAGGATTACACTGTCTATGGCTTTTTATGAAAAGTGGCCTGTAACTTTGCTCCTGTTGGGAATAACCCATCATAATAGTAACGTTTTTTGTTCATTATGATGTCCTCTATAAGAAAAAACCACAAAAAGTCCTAGAAAAAATTTATTTTTTGAGTTTTGACCCATATAAGGAGAAATAAAGATTAGTGAGGATCACACTGTCTATGGCTTTTTATGAAAAGTGGCCTGTAACTTTGCTCCTGTTGGGAATAACCCATCATAATAGTAACGTTTTTTGTTCATTATGATGTCCTCTATAAGAAAAAACCACAAAAAGTCCTAGGAAAAATTTATTTTTTGAGTTTGGACCCATATAAGGAGAAATAAAGATGAGTGAGGATTACACTGTCTATGGCTTTTTATGAAAAGTGGCCTGTAACTTTGCTCCTGTTGGGAATAACCCATCATAATAGTAACGTTTTTTGTTCATTATGATGTCCTCTATAAGAAAAAACCACAAAAAGTCCTAGGAAAAATTTATTTTTTGAGTTTGGACCCATATAAGGAGAAATAAAGATGAGTGAGGATTACACTGTCTATGGCTTTTTATGAAAAGTGGCCTGTAACTTTGCTCCTGTTGGGAATAACCCATCATAATAGTAACGTTTTTTGTTCATTATGATGTCCTCTATTAGAAAAAACCACAAAAAGTCCTAGAAAAAATTTATTTTTTGAGTTTTGACCCATATAAGGAGAAATAAAGATTAGTGAGGATTACACTGTCTATGGCTTTTTATGAAAAGTGGCCTGTAACTTTGCTCCTGTTGGGAATAACCCATCATAATAGTAACGTTTTTTGTTCATTATGATGTCCTCTATAAGAAAAAACCACAAAAAGTCCTAGGAAAAATTTATTTTTTGAGTTTGGACCCATATAAGGATAAATAAAGATGAGTGAGGATTACACTGTCTATGGCTTTTTATGAAAAGTGGCCTGTAACTTTGCTCCTGTTGGGAATAACCCATCATAATAGTAACGTTTTTTGTTCATTATGATGTCCTCTATTAGAAAAAACCACAAAAAGTGCTAGAAAAAATTTATTTTTTGAGTTTTGACCCATATAAGGAGAAATAAAGATTAGTGAGGATTACACTGTCTATGGCTTTTTATGAAAAGTGGCCTGTAACTTTGCTCCTGTTGGGAATAACCCATCATAATAGTAACGTTTTTTGTTCATTATGATGTCCTCTATTAGAAAAAACCACAAAAAGTCCTAGAAAAAATTTATTTTTTGAGTTTTGACCCATATAAGGAGAAATAAAGATTAGTGAGGATCACACTGTCTATGGCTTTTTATGAAAAGTGGCCTGTAACTTTGCTCCTGTTGGGAATAACCCATCATAATAGTAACGTTTTTTGTTCATTATGATATCCTCTATCAGAAAAAACCACAAGAAGTCCTAGGAAAAATTTATTTTTTGAGTTTGGACCCATATAAGGATAAATAAAGATGAGTGAGGATTACACTGTCTATGGCTTTTTATGAAAAGTGGCCTGTAACTTTGCTCCTGTTGGGAATAACCCATCATAATAGTAACGTTTTTTGTTCATTATGATGTCCTCTATAAGAAAAAACCACAAAAAGTCTTAGGAAAAATTTATTTTTTGAGTTTGGACCCATATAAGGATAAATAAAGATGAGTGAGGATTACACTGTCTATGGCTTTTTATGAAAAGTGGCCTGTAACTTTGCTCCTGTTGGGAATAACCCATCATAATAGTAACGTTTTTTGTTCATTATGATGTCCTCTATTAGAAAAAACCACAAAAAGTGCTAGAAAAAATTTATTTTTTGAGTTTTGACCCATATAAGGAGAAATAAAGATTAGTGAGGATCACACTGTCTATGGCTTTTTATGAAAAGTGGCCTGTAACTTTGCTCCTGTTGGGAATAACCCATCATAATAGTAACGTTTTTTGTTCATTATGATGTCCTCTATTAGAAAAAACCACAAAAAGTGCTAGAAAAAATTTATTTTTTAAGTTTTGACCCATATAAGGAGAAATAAAGATTAGTGAGGATTACACTGTCTATGGCTTTTTATGAAAAGTGGCCTGTAACTTTGCTCCTGTTGGGAATAACCCATCATAATAGTAACGTTTTTTGTTCATTATGATGTCCTCTATTAGAAAAAACCACAAAAAGTCCTAGAAAAAATTTATTTTTTGAGTTTTGACCCATATAAGGAGAAATAAAGATTAGTGAGGATCACACTGTCTATGGCTTTTTATGAAAAGTGGCCTGTAACTTTGCTCCTGTTGGGAATAACCCATCATAATAGTAACGTTTTTTGTTCATTATGATGTCCTCTATAAGAAAAAACCATGAAAAGTCCTAGGAAAAATTTATTTTTTGAGTTTGGACCCATATAAGGATAAATAAAGATGAGTGAGGATTACACTGTTTATGGCTTTTTATGAAAAGTGGCCTGTAACTTTGCTCCTGTTGGGAATAACCCATCATAATAGTAACGTTTTTTGTTCATTATGATGTCCTCTATTAGAAAAAACTACAAAAAGTCCTAGAAAAAATTTATTTTTTGAGTTTTGACCCATATAAGGAGAAATAAAGATTAGTGAGGATTACACTGTCTATGGCTTTTTATGAAAAGTGGCCTGTAACTTCGCTCCTGTTGGGAATAACCCATCATAATAGTAACGTTTTTTGTTCATTATGATGTCCTCTATAAGAAAAAACCACAAAAAGTCCTAGGAAAAATTTATTTTTTGAGTTTGGACCCATATAAGGATAAATAAAGATGAGTGAGGATTACACTGTCTATGGCTTTTTATGAAAAGTGGCCTGTAACTTTGCTCCTGTTGGGAATAACCCATCATAATAGTAACGTTTTTTGTTCATTATGATGTCCTCTATTAGAAAAAACCACAAAAAGTCCTAGAAAAAATTTATTTTTTGAGTTTTGACCCATATAAGGAGAAATAAAGATGAGTGAGGATTACACTGTTTATGGCTTTTTATGAAAAGTGGCCTGTAACTTTGCTCCTGTTGGGAATAACCCATCATAATAGTAACGTTTTTTGTTCATTATGATGTCCTCTATTAGAAAAAACCACAAAAAGTCCTAGAAAAAATTTATTTTTTGAGTTTTGACCCATATAAGGAGAAATAAAGATTAGTGAGGATTACACTGTCTATGGCTTTTTATGAAAAGTGGCCTGTAACTTCGCTCCTGTTGGGAATAACCCATCATAATAGTAACGTTTTTTGTTCATTATGATGTCCTCTATAAGAAAAAACCACAAAAAGTCCTAGGAAAAATTTATTTTTTGAGTTTGGACCCATATAAGGATAAATAAAGATGAGTGAGGATTACACTGTCTATGGCTTTTTATGAAAAGTGGCCTGTAACTTTGCTCCTGTTGGGAATAACCCATCATAATAGTAACGTTTTTTGTTCATTATGATGTCCTCTATTAGAAAAAACCACAAAAAGTCCTAGAAAAAATTTATTTTTTGAGTTTTGACCCATATAAGGAGAAATAAAGATGAGTGAGGATTACACTTTCTTTGGCTTTTTATGAAAAGTGGCCTGTAACTTTGCTCCTGTTGGGAATAACCCATCATAATAGTAACGTTTTTTGTTCATTATGATGTCCTCTATTAGAAAAAACCACAAAAAGTCCTAGAAAAAATTTATTTTTTGAGTTTTGACCCATATAAGGAGAAATAAAGATTAGTGAGGATCACACTGTCTATGGCTTTTTATGAAAAGTGGCCTGTAACTTTGCTCCTGTTGGGAATAACCCATCATAATAGTAACGTTTTTTGTTCATTATGATATCCTCTATCAGAAAAAACCACAAAAAGTCCTAGGAAAAATTTATTTTTTGAGTTTGGACCCATATAAGGATAAATAAAGATGAGTGAGGATTACACTGTCTATGGCTTTTTATGAAAAGTGGCCTGTAACTTTGCTCCTGTTGGGAATAACCCATCATAATAGTAACGTTTTTTGTTCATTATGATGTCCTCTATAAGAAAAAACCACAAAAAGTCCTAGGAAAAATTTATTTTTTGAGTTTGGACCCATATAAGGATAAATAAAGATGAGTGAGGATTACACTGTCTATGGCTTTTTATGAAAAGTGGCCTGTAACTTTGCTCCTGTTGGGAATAACCCATCATAATAGTAACGTTTTTTGTTCATTATGATGTCCTCTATTAGAAAAAACCACAAAAAGTGCTAGAAAAAATTTATTTTTTGAGTTTTGACCCATATAAGGAGAAATAAAGATTAGTGAGGATTACACTGTCTATGGCTTTTCATGAAAAGTGGCCTGTAACTTTGCTCCTGTTGGGAATAACCCATCATAATAGTAACGTTTTTTGTTCATTATGATGTCCTCTATTAGAAAAAACCACAAAAAGTCCTAGAAAAAATTTATTTTTTGAGTTTTGACCCATATAAGGATAAATAAAGATGAGTGAGGATTACACTGTCTATGGCTTTTTATGAAAAGTGGCCTGTAACTTTGCTCCTGTTGGGAATAACCCATCATAATAGTAACGTTTTTTGTTCATTATGATGTCCTCTATTAGAAAAAACCACAAAAAGTCCTAGAAAAAATGTATTTTTTGAGTTTTGACCCATATAAGGAGAAATAAAGATGAGTGAGGATTACACTGTCTATGGCTTTTTATGAAAAGTGGCCTGTAACTTTGCTCCTGTTGGGAATAACCCATCATAATAGTAACGTTTTTTGTTCATTATGATGTCCTCTATTAGAAAAAACCACAAAAAGTGCTAGAAAAAATTTATTTTTTAAGTTTTGACCCATATAAGGAGAAATAAAGATTAGTGAGGATTACACTGTCTATGGCTTTTTATGAAAAGTGGCCTGTAACTTTGCTCCTGTTGGGAATAACCCATCATAATAGTAACGTTTTTTGTTCATTATGATGTCCTCTATTAGAAAAAACCACAAAAAGTCCTAGAAAAAATTTATTTTTTGAGTTTTGACCCATATAAGGAGAAATAAAGATTAGTGAGGATCACACTGTCTATGGCTTTTTATGAAAAGTGGCCTGTAACTTTGCTCCTGTTGGGAATAACCCATCATAATAGTAACGTTTTTTGTTCATTATGATGTCCTCTATAAGAAAAAACCACAAAAAGTCCTAGGAAAAATTTATTTTTTGAGTTTGGACCCATATAAGGATAAATAAAGATGAGTGAGGATTACACTGTCTATGGCTTTTTATGAAAAGTGGCCTGTAACTTTGCTCCTGTTGGGAATAACCCATCAGAATAGTAACGTTTTTTGTTCATTATGATGTCCTCTATTAGAAAAAACCACAAAAAGTCCTAGAAAAAATTTATTTTTTGAGTTTTGACCCATATAAAGAGAAATAAAGATTAGTGAGGATCACACTGTCTATGGCTTTTTATGAAAAGTGGCCTGTAACTTTGCTCCTGTTGGGAATAACCCATCATAATAGTAACGTTTTTTGTTCATTATGATGTCCTCTATTAGAAAAAACCACAAAAAGTCCTAGAAAAAATTTATTTTTTGAGTTTTGACCCATATAAGGAGAAATAAAGATGAGTGAGGATTACACTGTCTATGGCTTTTTATGAAAAGTGGCCTGTAACTTTGCTCCTGTTGGGAATAACCCATCATAATAGTAACGTTTTTTGTTCATTATGATGTCCTCTATTAGAAAAAACCACAAAAAGTCCTAGAAAAAATTTATTTTTTGAGTTTTGACCCATATAAGGAGAAATAAAGATTAGTGAGGATCACACTGTCTATGGCTTTTTATGAAAAGTGGCCTGTAACTTTGCTCCTGTTGGGAATAACCCATCATAATAGTAATGTTTTTTGTTCATTATGATGTCCTCTATAAGAAAAAACCACAAAAAGTCCTAGGAAAAATTTATTTTTTGAGTTTGGACCCATATAAGGATAAATAAAGATGAGTGAGGATTACACTGTCTATGGCTTTTTATGAAAAGTGGCCTGTAACTTTGCTCCTGTTGGGAATAACCCATCATAATAGTAACGTTTTTTGTTCATTATGATGTCCTCTATTAGAAAAAACCACAAAAAGTCCTAGAAAAAATTTATTTTTTGAGTTTTGACCCATATAAGGAGAAATAAAGATGAGTGAGGATTACACTGTCTATGGCTTTTTATGAAAAGTGGCCTGTAACTTTGCTCCTGTTGGGAATAACCCATCATAATAGTAACCTTTTTTGTTCATTATGATGTCCTCTATTAGAAAAAACCACAAAAAGTCCTAGAAAAAATTTATTTTTTGAGTTTTGACCCATATAAGGAGAAATAAAGATTAGTGAGGATCACACTGTCTATGGCTTTTTATGAAAAGTGGCCTGTAACTTTGCTCCTGTTGGGAATAACCCATCATAATAGTAACGTTTTTTGTTCATTATGATGTCCTCTATTAGAAAAAACCACAAAAAGTCCTAGAAAAAATTTATTTTTTGAGTTTTGACCCATATAAGGAGAAATAAAGATGAGTGAGGATTACACTGTCTATGGCTTTTTATGAAAAGTGGCCTGTAACTTTGCTCCTGTTGGGAATAACCCATCATAATAGTAACGTTTTTTGTTCATTATGATGTCCTCTATTAGAAAAAACCACAAAAAGTCCTAGAAAAAATTTATTTTTCGAGTTTTGACCCATATAAGGAGAAATAAAGATGATTGAGGATTACACTGTCTATGGCTTTTTATGAAAAGTGGCCTGTAACTTTGCTCCTGTTGGGAATAACCCATCATAATAGTAACCTTTTTTGTTCATTATGATGTCCTCTATTAGAAAAAACCACAAAAAGTCCTAGAAAAAATTTATTTTTTGAGTTTTGACCCATATAAGGAGAAATAAAGATTAGTGAGGATCACACTGTCTATGGCTTTTTATGAAAAGTGGCCTGTAACTTTGCTCCTGTTGGGAATAACCCATCATAATAGTAACGTTTTTTGTTCATTATGATGTCCTCTATTAGAAAAAACCACAAAAAGTCCTAGAAAAAATTTATTTTTTGAGTTTTGACCCATATAAGGAGAAATAAAGATGAGTGAGGATTACACTGTCTATGGCTTTTTATGAAAAGTGGCCTGTAACTTTGCTCCTGTTGGAAATAACCCATCATAATAGTAACGTTTTTTGTTCATTATGATGTCCTCTATAAGAAAAAACTACAAAAAGTCCTAGGAAAAATTTATTTTTTGAGTTTGGACCCATATAAGGATAAATAAAGATGAGTGAGGATTACACTGTCTATGGCTTTTTATGAAAAGTGGCCTGTAACTTTGCTTCTGTTGGGAATAACCCATCATAATAGTTACGTTTTTTGTTCATTATGATGTCCTCTATTAGAAAAAACCACAAAAAGTCCTAGAAAAAATTTATTTTTTGAGTTTTGACCCATATAAGGAGAAATAAAGATTAGTGAGGATTACACTGTCTATGGCTTTTTATGAAAAGTGGCCTGTAACTTTGCTCCTGTTGGGAATAACCCATCATAATACTAACGTTTTTTGTTCATTATGATGTCCTCTATAAGAAAAAACCACAAAAAGTCCTAGGAAAAATTTATTTTTTGAGTTTGGACCCATATAAGGATAAATAAAGATGAGTGAGGATTACACTGTCTATGGCTTTTTATGAAAAGTGGCCTGTAACTTTGCTCCTGTTGGGAATAACCCATCATAATAGTAACGTTTTTTGTTCATTATGATGTCCTCTATTAGAAAAAACCACAAAAAGTCCTAGAAAAAATTTATTTTTTGAGTTTTGACCCATATAAGGAGAAATAAAGATTAGTGAGGATCACACTGTCTATGGCTTTTTATGAAAAGTGGCCTGTAACTTTGCTCCTGTTGGGAATAACCCATCATAATAGTAACGTTTTTTGTTCATTATGATGTCCTCTATAAGAAAAAACCACAAAAAGTCCTAGGAAAAATTTATTTTTTGAGTTTGGACCCATATAAGGATAAATAAAGATGAGTGAGGATTACACTGTCTATGGCTTTTTATGAAAAGTGGCCTGTAACTTTGCTCCTGTTGGGAATAACCCATCATAATAGTAACGTTTTTTGTTCATTATGATGTCCTCTATTAGAAAAAACCACAAAAAGTCCTAGAAAAAATTTATTTTTTGAGTTTTGACCCATATAAGGAGAAATAAAGATTAGTGAGGATCACACTGTCTATGGCTTTTTATGAAAAGTGGCCTGTAACTTTGCTCCTGTTGGAAATAACCCATCATAATAGTAACGTTTTTTGTTCATTATGATGTCCTCTATAAGAAAAAACCACAAAAAGTCCTAGGAAAAATTTATTTTTTGAGTTTGGACCCATATAAGGATAAATAAAGATGAGTGAGGATTACACTGTCTATGGCTTTTTTTGAAAAGTGGCCTGTAACTTTGCTTCTGTTGGGAATAACCCATCATAATAGTAACGTTTTTTGTTCATTATGATGTCCTCTATTAGAAAAAACCACAAAAAGTCCTAGAAAAAATTTATTTTTTTAGTTTTGACCCATATAAGGAGAAATAAAGATTAGTGAGGATTACACTGTCTATGGCTTTTTATGAAAAGTGGCCTGTAACTTTGCTCCTGTTGGGAATAACCCATCATAATAGTAACGTTTTTTGTTCATTATGATGTCCTCTATTAGAAAAAACCACAAAAAGTGCTAGAAAAAATTTATTTTTTGAGTTTTGACCCATATAAGGAGAAATAAAGATTAGTGAGGATTACACTGTCTATGGCTTTTTATGAAAAGTGGCCTGTAACTTTGCTCCTGTTGGGAATAACCCATCATAATAGTAACGTTTTTTGTTCATTATGATGTCCTCTATTAGAAAAAACCACAAAAAGTCCTAGAAAAAATTAATTTTTGGAGTTTTGACCCATATAAGGAGAAATAAAGATTAGTGAGGATCACACTGTCTATGGCTTTTTATGAAAAGTGGCCTGTAACTTTGCTCCTGTTGGGAATAACCCATCATAATAGTAATGTTTTTTGTTCATTATGATGTCCTCTATAAGAAAAAACCACAAAAAGTCCTAGGAAAAATTTATTTTTTGAGTTTGGACCCATATAAGGATAAATAAAGATGAGTGAGGATTACACTGTCTATGGCTTTTTATGAAAAGTGGCCTGTAACTTTGCTCCTGTTGGGAATAACCCATCATAATAGTAAGGTTTTTTGTTCATTATGATGTCCTCTATTAGAAAAAACCACAAAAAGTCCTAGAAAAAATTTATTTTTTGAGTTTTGACCCATATAAGGAGAAATAAAGATGAGTGAGGATTACACTGTCTATGGCTTTTTATGAAAAGTGGCCTGTAACTTTGCTCCTCTTGGGAATAACCCATCATAATAGTAACGTTTTTTGTTCATTATGATGTCCTCTATTAGAAAAAACCACAAAAAGTCCTAGAAAAAATTTATTTTTTGAGTTTTGACCCATATAAGGAGAAATAAAGATTAGTGAGGATCACACTGTCTATGGCTTTTTATGAAAAGTGGCCTGTAACTTTGCTCCTGTTGGGAATAACCCATCATAATAGTAACGTTTTTTGTTCATTATGATGTCCTCTATAAGAAAAAACCACAAAAAGTCCTAGGAAAAATTTAGTTTTTGAGTTTGGACCCATATAAGGATAAATAAAGATGAGTGAGGATTACACTGTCTATGGCTTTTTATGAAAAGTGGCCTGTAACTTTGCTCCTGTTGGGAATAACCCATCATAATAGTAACGTTTTTTGTTCATTATGATGTCCTCTATTAGAAAAAACCACAAAAAGTCCTAGAAAAAATTTATTTTTTGAGTTTTGACCCATATAAGGAGAAATAAAGATTAGTGAGGATTACACTGTCTATGGCTTTTTATGAAAAGTGGCCTGTAACTTTGCTCCTGTTGGGAATAACCCATCATAATAGTAACGTTTTTTGTTCATTATGATGTCCTCTATAAGAAAAAACCACAAAAAGTCCTAGGAAAAATTTATTTATTGAGTTTTGACCCATATAAGGATAAATAAAGATGAGTGAGGATTACACTGTCTATGGCTTTTTATGAAAAGTGGCCTGTAACTTTGCTCCTGTTGGGAATAACCCATCATAATAGTAACGTTGTTTGTTCATTATGATGTCCTCTATTAGAAAAAACCACAAAAAGTGCTAGAAAAAATTTATTTTTTGAGTTTTGACCCATATAAGGAGAAATAAAGATTAGTGAGGATTACACTGTCTATGGCTTTTTATGAAAAGTGGCCTGTAACTTTGCTCCTGTTGGGAATAACCCATCATAATAGTAACGTTTTTTGTTCATTATGATGTCCTCTATTAGAAAAAACCACAAAAAGTCCTAGAAAAAATTTATTTTTTGAGTTTTGACCCATATAAGGAGAAATAAAGATTAGTGAGGATTACACTGTCTATGGCTTTTTATGAAAAGTGGCCTGTAACTTTGCTCCTGTTGGGAATAACCCATCATAATAGTAATGTTTTTTGTTCATTATGATGTCTTCTATAAGAAAAAACCACAAAAAGTCCTAGGAAAAATTTATTTTTTGAGTTTGGACCCATATAAGGATAAATAAAGATGAGTGAGGATTACACTGTCTATGGCTTTTTATGAAAAGTGGCCTGTAACTTTGCTCCTGTTGGGAATAACCCATCATAATAGTAACGTTTTTTGTTCATTATGATGTCCTCTATTAGAAAAAACCACAAAAAGTCCTAGAAAAAATTTATTTTTCGAGTTTTGACCCATATAAGGAGAAATAAAGATGAGTGAGGATTACACTGTCTATGGCTTTTTATGAAAAGTGGCCTGTAACTTTGCTCCTGTTGGGAATAACCCATCATAATAGTAACCTTTTTTGTTCATTATGATGTCCTCTATTAGAAAAAACCACAAAAAGTCCTAGAAAAAATTTATTTTTTGAGTTTTGACCCATATAAGGAGAAATAAAGATTAGTGAGGATCACACTGTCTATGGCTTTTTATGAAAAGTGGCCTGTAACTTTGCTCCTGTTGGGAATAACCCATCATAATAGTAACGTTTTTTGTTCATTATGATGTCCTCTATTAGAAAAAACCACAAAAAGTCCTAGAAAAAATTTATTTTTTGAGTTTTGACCCATATAAGGAGAAATAAAGATGAGTGAGGATTACACTGTCTATGGCTTTTTATGAAAAGTGGCCTGTAACTTTGCTCCTGTTGGGAATAACCCATCATAATAGTAACGTTTTTTGTTCATTATGATGTCCTCTATTTGAAAAAACCACAAAAAGTCCTAGAAAAAATTTATTTTTTGAGTTTTGACCCATATAAGGAGAAATAAAGATTAGTGAGGATCACACTGTCTATGGCTTTTTATGAAAAGTGGCCTGTAACTTTGCTCCTGTTGGAAATAACCCATCATAATAGTAACGTTTTTTGTTCATTATGATGTCCTCTATAAGAAAAAACCACAAAAAGTCCTAGGAAAAATTTATTTTTTGAGTTTGGACCCATATAAGGATAAATAAAGATGAGTGAGGATTACACTGTCTATGGCTTTTTATGAAAAGTGGCCTGTAACTTTGCTTCTGTTGGGAATAACCCATCATAATAGTTAAGTTTTTTGTTCATTATGATGTCCTCTATTAGAAAAAACCACAAAAAGTCCTAGAAAAAATTTATTTTTTGAGTTTTGACCCATATAAGGAGAAATAAAGATTAGTGAGGATTACACTGTCTATGTCTTTTTATGAAAAGTGGCCTGTAACTTTGCTCCTGTTGGGAATAACCCATCATAATAGTAACGGTTTTTGTTCATTATGATGTCCTCTATAAGAAAAAACCACAAAAAGTCCTAGGAAAAATTTATTTTTTGAGTTTGGACCCATATAAGGATAAATAAAGATGAGTGAGGATTACACTGTCTATGGCTTTTTATGAAAAGTGGCCTGTAACTTTGCTCCTGTTGGGAATAACCCATCATAATAGTAACGTTTTTTGTTTATTATGATGTCCTCTATTAGAAAAAACCACAAAAAGTCCTAGAAAAAATTTATTTTTTGAGTTTTGACCCATATAAGGAGAAATAAAGATTAGTGAGGATCACACTGTCTATGGCTTTTTATGAAAAGTGGCCTGTAACTTTGCTCCTGTTGGGAATAACCCATCATAATTGTAACGTTTTTTGTTCATTATGATGTCCTCTATAAGAAAAAACCACAAAAAGTCCTAGGAAAAATTTATTTTTTGAGTTTGGACCCATATAAGGATAAATAAAGATGAGTGAGGATTACACTGTCTATGGCTTTTTATGAAAAGTGGCCTGTAACTTTGCTCCTGTTGGGAATAACCCATCATAATAGTAACGTTTTTTGTTCATTATGATGTCCTCTATTAGAAAAAACCACAAAAAGTCCTAGAAAAAATTTATTTTTTGAGTTTTGACCCATATAAGGAGAAATAAAGATTAGTGAGGATTACACTGTCTATGGCTTTTTATGAAAAGTGGCCTGTAACTTTGCTCCTGTTGGGAATAACCCATCATAATAGTAACGTTTTTTGTTCATTATGATGTCCTCTATAAGAAAAAACCACAAAAAGTCCTAGGAAAAATTTATTTTTTGAGTTTGGACCCATATAAGGATAAATAAAGATAAGTGAGGATTACACTGTCTATGGCTTTTTATGAAAAGTGGCCTGTAACTTTGCTCCTGTTGGGAATAACCCATCATAATAGTAACGTTTTTTGTTCATTATGATGTCCTCTATTAGAAAAAACCACAAAAAGTGCTAGAAAAAATTTATTTTTTGAGTTTTGACCCATATAAGGAGAAATAAAGATTAGTGAGGATTACACTGTCTATGGCTTTTTATGAAAAGTGGCCTGTAACTTTGCTCCTGTTGGGAATAACCCATCATAATAGTAACCTTTTTTGTTCATTATGATGTCCTCTATTAGAAAAAACCACAAAAAGTCCTAGAAAAAATTTATTTTTTGAGTTTTGACCCATATAAGGAGAAATAAAGATTAGTGAGGATCACACTGTCTATGGCTTTTTATGAAAAGTGGCCTGTAACTTTGCTCCTGTTGGGAATAACCCATCATAATAGTAACGTTTTTTGTTCATTATGATGTCCTCTATTAGAAAAAACAACAAAAAGTCCTAGAAAAAATTTATTTTTTGAGTTTTGACCCATATAAGGAGAAATAAAGATGAGTGAGGATTACACTGTCTATGGCTTTTTATGAAAAGTGGCCTGTAACTTTGCTCCTGTTGGGAATAACTTATCATAATAGTAACGTTTTTTGTTCATTATGATGTCCTCTATTAGAAAAAACCACAAAAAGTCCTAGAAAAAATTTATTTTTTGAGTTTTGACCCATATAAGGAGAAATAAAGATTAGTGAGGTTCACACTGTCTATGGCTTTTTATGAAAAGTGGCCTGTAACTTTGCTCCTGTTGGAAATAACCCATCATAATAGTAACGTTTTTTGTTCATTATGATGTCCTCTATAAGAAAAAACCACAAAAAGTCCTAGGAAAAATTTATTTTTTGAGTTTGGACCCATATAAGGATAAATAAAGATGAGTGAGGATTACACTGTCTATGGCTTTTTATGAAAAGTGGCCTGTAACTTTGCTTCTGTTGGGAATAACCCATCATAATAGTAACGTTTTTCGTTCATTATGATGTCCTCTATTAGAAAAAACCACAAAAAGTCCTAGAAAAAATTTATTTTTTGAGTTTTGACCCATATAAGGAGAAATAAAGATTAGTGAGGATTACACTGTCTATGGCTTTTTATGAAAAGTGGCCTGTAACTTTGCTCCTGTTGGGAATAACCCATCATAATAGTAACGTTTTTTGTTCATTATGTTGTCCTCTATAAGAAAAAACCACAAAAAGTCCTAGGAAAAATTTATTTTTTGAGTTTGGACCCATATAAGGATAAATAAAGATGAGTGAGGATTACACTGTCTATGGCTTTTTTTGAAAAGTGGCCTGTAACTTTGCTTCTGTTGGGAATAACCCATCATAATAGTAACGTTTTTTGTTCATTATGATGTCCTCTATTAGAAAAAACCACAAAAAGTCCTAGAAAAAATTTATTTTTTTAGTTTTGACCCATATAAGGAGAAATAAAGATTAGTGAGGATTACACTGTCTATGGCTTTTTATGAAAAGTGGCCTGTAACTTTGCTCCTGTTGGGAATAACCCATCATAATAGTAACGTTTTTTGTTCATTATGATGTCCTCTATTAGAAAAAACCACAAAAAGTGCTAGAAAAAATTTATTTTTTGAGTTTTGACCCATATAAGGAGAAATAAAGATTAGTGAGGATTACACTGTCTATGGCTTTTTATGAAAAGTGGCCTGTAACTTTGCTCCTGTTGGGAATAACCCATCATAATAGTAACGTTTTTTGTTCATTATGATGTCCTCTATTAGAAAAAACCACAAAAAGTCCTAGAAAAAATTTATTTTTTGAGTTTTGACCCATATAAGGAGAAATAAAGATTAGTGAGGATCACACTGTCTATGGCTTTTTATGAAAAGTGGCCTGTAACTTTGCTCCTGTTGGGAATAACCCATCATAATAGTAATGTTTTTTGTTCATTATGATGTCCTCTATAAGAAAAAACCACAAAAAGTCCTAGGAAAAATTTATTTTTTGAGTTTGGACCCATATAAGGATAAATAAAGATGAGTGAGGATTACACTGTCTATGGCTTTTTATGAAAAGTGGCCTGTAACTTTGCTCCTGTTGGGAATAACCCATCATAATAGTAACGTTTTTTGTTCATTATGATGTCCTCTATTAGAAAAAACCACAAAAAGTCCTAGAAAAAATTTATTTTTTGAGTTTTGACCCATATAAGGAGAAATAAAGATGAGTGAGGATTACACTGTCTATGGCTTTTTATGAAAAGTGGCCTGTAACTTTGCTCCTGTTGGGAATAACCCATCATAATAGTAACGTTTTTTGTTCATTATGATGTCCTCTATTAGAAAAAACCACAAAAAGTCCTAGAAAAAATTTATTTTTTGAGTTTTGACCCATATAAGGAGAAATAAAGATTAGTGAGGATCACACTGTCTATGGCTTTTTATGAAAAGTGGCCTGTAACTTTGCTCCTGTTGGGAATAACCCATCATAATAGTAACGTTTTTTGTTCATTATGATGTCCTCTATTAGAAAAAACCACAAAAAGTCCTAGAAAAAATTTATTTTTTGAGTTTTGACCCATATAAGGAGAAATAAAGATTAGTGAGGATTACACTGTCTATGGCTTTTTATGAAAAGTGGCCTGTAACTTTGCTCCTGTTGGGAATAACCCATCATAATAGTAATGTTTTTTGTTCATTATGATGTCTTCTATAAGAAAAAACCACAAAAAGTCCTAGGAAAAATTTATTTTTTGAGTTTGGACCCATATAAGGATAAATAAAGATGAGTGAGGATTACACTGTCTATGGCTTTTTATGAAAAGTGGCCTGTAACTTTGCTCCTGTTGGGAATAACCCATCATAATAGTAACGTTTTTTGTTCATTATGATGTCCTCTATTAGAAAAAACCACAAAAAGTCCTAGAAAAAATTTATTTTTCGAGTTTTGACCCATATAAGGAGAAATAAAGATGAGTGAGGATTACACTGTCTATGGCTTTTTATGAAAAGTGGCCTGTAACTTTGCTCCTGTTGGGAATAACCCATCATAATAGTAACCTTTTTTGTTCATTATGATGTCCTCTATTAGAAAAAACCACAAAAAGTCCTAGAAAAAATTTATTTTTTGAGTTTTGACCCATATAAGGAGAAATAAAGATTAGTGAGGATCACACTGTCTATGGCTTTTTATGAAAAGTGGCCTGTAACTTTGCTCCTGTTGGGAATAACCCATCATAATAGTAACGTTTTTTGTTCATTATGATGTCCTCTATTAGAAAAAACCACAAAAAGTCCTAGAAAAAATTTATTTTTTGAGTTTTGACCCATATAAGGAGAAATAAAGATGAGTGAGGATTACACTGTCTATGGCTTTTTATGAAAAGTGGCCTGTAACTTTGCTCCTGTTGGGAATAACCCATCATAATAGTAACGTTTTTTGTTCATTATGATGTCCTCTATTTGAAAAAACCACAAAAAGTCCTAGAAAAAATTTATTTTTTGAGTTTTGACCCATATAAGGAGAAATAAAGATTAGTGAGGATCACACTGTCTATGGCTTTTTATGAAAAGTGGCCTGTAACTTTGCTCCTGTTGGAAATAACCCATCATAATAGCAACGTTTTTTGTTCATTATGATGTCCTCTATAAGAAAAAACCACAAAAAGTCCTAGGAAAAATTTATTTTTTGAGTTTGGACCCATATAAGGATAAATAAAGATGAGTGAGGATTACACTGTCTATGGCTTTTTATGAAAAGTGGCCTGTAACTTTGCTTCTGTTGGGAATAACCCATCATAATAGTTAAGTTTTTTGTTCATTATGATGTCCTCTATTAGAAAAAACCACAAAAAGTCCTAGAAAAAATTTATTTTTTGAGTTTTGACCCATATAAGGAGAAATAAAGATTAGTGAGGATTACACTGTCTATGTCTTTTTATGAAAAGTGGCCTGTAACTTTGCTCCTGTTGGGAATAACCCATCATAATAGTAACGGTTTTTGTTCATTATGATGTCCTCTATAAGAAAAAACCACAAAAAGTCCTAGGAAAAATTTATTTTTTGAGTTTGGACCCATATAAGGATAAATAAAGATAAGTGAGGATTACACTGTCTATGGCTTTTTATGAAAAGTGGCCTGTAACTTTGCTCCTGTTGGGAATAACCCATCATAATAGTAACGTTTTTTGTTCATTATGATGTCCTCTATTAGAAAAAACCACAAAAAGTGCTAGAAAAAATTTATTTTTTGAGTTTTGACCCATATAAGGAGAAATAAAGATTAGTGAGGATTACACTGTCTATGGCTTTTTATGAAAAGTGGCCTGTAACTTTGCTCCTGTTGGGAATAACCCATCATAATAGTAACCTTTTTTGTTCATTATGATGTCCTCTATTAGAAAAAACCACAAAAAGTCCTAGAAAAAATTTATTTTTTGAGTTTTGACCCATATAAGGAGAAATAAAGATTAGTGAGGATCACACTGTCTATGGCTTTTTATGAAAAGTGGCCTGTAACTTTGCTCCTGTTGGGAATAACCCATCATAATAGTAACGTTTTTTGTTCATTATGATGTCCTCTATAAGAAAAAACCACAAAAAGTCCTAGGAAAAATTTATTTTTTGAGTTTGGACCCATATAAGGATAAATAAAGATGAGTGAGGATTACACTGTCTATGGCTTTTTATGAAAAGTGGCCTGTAACTTTCCTCCTGTTGGGAATAACACATCATAATAGTAACGTTTTTTGTTCATTATGATGTCTTCTATTAGAAAAAACCACAAAAAGTCCTAGAAAAAATTTATTTTTTGAGTTTTGACCCATATAAGGAGAAATAAAGATTAGTGAGGATCACACTGTCTATGGCTTTTTATGAAAAGTGGCCTGTAACTTTGCTCCTGTTGGGAATAACCCATCATAATAGTAATGTTTTTTGTTCATTATGATGTCCTCTATAAGAAAAAACCACAAAAAGTCCTAGGAAAAATTTATTTTTTGAGTTTAGACCCATATAAGGATAAATAAAGATGAGTGAGGATTACACTGTCTATGGCTTTTTATGAAAAGTGGCCTGTAACTTTGCTCCTGTTGGGAATAACCCATCATAATAGTAACGTTTTTTGTTCATTATGATGTCCTCTATTAGAAAAAACCACAAAAAGTCCTAGAAAAAATTTATTTTTTGAGTTTTGACCCATATAAGGAGAAATAAAGATTAGTGAGGATCACACTGTCTATGGCTTTTTATGAAAAGTGGCCTGTAACTTTGCTCCTGTTGGGAATAACCCATCATAATAGTAATGTTTTTTGTTCATTATGATGTCCTCTATAAGAAAAAACCACAAAAAGTCCTAGGAAAAATTTATTTTTTGAGTTTGGACCCATATAAGGATAAATAAAGATGAGTGAGGATTACACTGTCTATGGCTTTTTATGAAAAGTGGCCTGTAACTTTGCTCCTGTTGGGAATAACCCATCATAATAGTAACGTTTTTTGTTCATTATGATGTCCTCTATTAGAAAAAACCACAAAAAGTCCTAGAAAAAATTTATTTTTTGAGTTTTGACCCATATAAGGAGAAATAAAGATGAGTGAGGATTACACTGTCTATGGCTTTTTATGAAAAGTGGCCTGTAACTTTGCTTCTGTTGGGAATAACCCATCATAATAGTAACGTTTTTCGTTCATTATGATGTCCTCTATTAGAAAAAACCACAAAAAGTCCTAGAAAAAATTTATTTTTTGAGTTTTGACCCATATAAGGAGAAATAAAGATTAGTGAGGATTACACTGTCTATGGCTTTTTATGAAAAGTGGCCTGTAACTTTGCTCCTGTTGGGAATAACCCATCATAATAGTAACGTTTTTTGTTCATTATGTTGTCCTCTATAAGAAAAAACCACAAAAAGTCCTAGGAAAAATTTATTTTTTGAGTTTGGACCCATATAAGGATAAATAAAGATGAGTGAGGATTACACTGTCTATGGCTTTTTATGAAAAGTGGCCTGTAACTTTGCTCCTGTTGGGAATGACTCATCATAATAGTAACGTTTTTTGTTCATTATGATGTCCTCTATTAGAAAAAACCACAAAAAGTGCTAGAAAAAATTTATTTTTTGAGTTTTGACCCATATAAGGAAAAATAAAGATTAGTGAGGATTACACTGTCTATGGCTTTTTATGAAAAGTGGCCTGTAACTTTGCTCCTGTTGGGAATAACCCATCATAATAGTAACGTTTTTTGTTCATTATGATGTCCTCTATTAGAAAAAACCACGAAAAGTCCTAGAAAAAATTTATTTTTTGAGTTTTGACCCATATAAGGAGAAATAAAGATTAGTGAGGATTACACTGTCTATGGCTTTTTATGAAAAGTGGCCTGTAACTTTGCTCCTGTTGGGAATAACCCATCATAATAGTAACGTTTTTTGTTCATTATGATGTCCTCTATAAGAAAAAACCACAAAAAGTCCTAGGAAAAATTTATTTTTTGAGTTTGGACCCATATAAGGATAAATAAAGATGAGTGAGGATTACACTGTCTATGGCTTTTTATGAAAAGTGGCCTGTAACTTTGCTCCTGTTGGGAATAACCCATCATAATAGTAACGTTTTTTGTTCATTATGATGTCCTCTATTAGAAAAAACCACAAAAAGTCCTAGAGAAAATTTATTTTTTGAGTTTTGACCCATATAAGGAGAAATAAAGATTAGTGAGGATCACACTGTCTATGGCTTTTTATGAAAAGTGGCCTGTAACTTTGCTCCTGTTGGGAATAACCCATCATAATAGTGATGTTTTTTGTTCATTATGATGTCCTCTATTAGAAAAAACCACAAAACGTCCTAGAAAAAATTTATTTTTTGAGTTTTGACCCATATAAGGAGAAATAAAGATGAGTGAGGATTACACTGTCTATGGCTTTTTATTAAAAGTGGCCTGTAACTTTGCTCCTGTTGGGAATAACCCATCATAATAGTAACGTTTTTTGTTCATTATGATGTCCTTTATTAGAAAAAACCACAAAAAGTCCTAGAAAAAATTTATTTTTTGAGTTTTGACCCATATAATGAGAAATAAAGATTAGTGAGGATCACACTGTCTATGGCTTTTTATGAAAAGTGGCCTGTAACTTTGCTCCTGTTGGGAATAACCTATCATAATAGTAATGTTTTTTGTTCATTATGATGTCCTCTATAAGAAAAAACCACAAAAAGTCCTAGGAAAAATTTATTTTTTGAGTTTAGACCCATATAAGGATAAATAAAGATTAGTGAGGATTACACTGTCTATGGCTTTTTATGAAAAGTGGCCTGTAACTTTGCTCCTGTTGGGAATAACCCATCATAATAGTAACGTTTTTTGTTCATTATGATGTCTTCTATTAGAAAAAACCACAAAAAGTCCTAGAAAAAATTTATTTTTTGAGTTTTGACCCATATAAGGAGAAATAAAGATTAGTGAGGATCACACTGTCTATGGCTTTTTATGAAAAGTGGCCTGTAACTTTGCTCCTGTTGGGAATAACCCATCATAATAGTAATGTTTTTTGTTCATTATGATGTCCTCTATAAGAAAAAACCACAAAAAGTCCTAGGAAAAATTTATTTTTTGAGTTTAGACCCATATAAGGATAAATAAAGATGAGTGAGGATTACACTGTCTATGGCTTTTTATGAAAAGTGGCCTGTAACTTTGCTCCTGTTGGGAATAACCCATCATAATAGTAACGTTTTTTGTTCATTATGATGTCCTCTATTAGAAAAAACCACAAAAAGTCCTAGAAAAAATTTATTTTTTGAGTTTTGACCCATATAAGGAGAAATAAAGATGAGTGAGGATTACACTGTCTATGGCTTTTTATGAAAAGTGGCCTGTAACTTTGCTCCTGTTGGGAATAACCCATCATAATAGTGACGTTTTTTGTTCATTATGATGTCCTCTATCAGAAAAAACCACAAAAAGTCCTAGAAAAAATTCATTTTTTTGAGTTTTGACCCATATAAGGAGAAATAAAGATTAGTGAGGATCACACTGTCTATGGCTTTTTATGAAAAGTGGCCTGTAACTTTGCTCCTGTTGGGAATAACCCATCATAATAGTAATGTTTTTTGTTCATTATGATGTCCTCTATAAGAAAAAACCACAAAAAGTCCTAGGAAAAATTTATTTTTTGAGTTTGGACCCATATAAGGATAAATAAAGATGAGTGAGGATTACACTGTCTATGGCTTTTTATGAAAAGTGGCCTGTAACTTTGCTCCTGTTGGGAATAACCCATCATAATAGTAACGTTTTTTGTTCATTATGATGTCCTCTATAAGAAAAAACCACAAAAAGTCCTAGGAAAAATTTATTTTTTGAGTTTGGACCCATATAAGGATAAATAAAGATGAGTGAGGATTACACTGTCTATGGCTTTTTATGAAAAGTGGCCTGTAACTTTGCTTCTGTTGGGAATAACGCATCATAATAGTAACGTTTTTTGTTCATTATGATGTCCTCTATTAGAAAAAACCACAAAAAGTCCTAGAAAAAATTTATTTTTTGAGTTTTGACCCATATAAGGAGAAATAAAGATTAGTGAGGATTACACTGTCTATGGCTTTTTATGAAAAGTGGCCTGTAACTTTGCTCCTGTTGGGAATAACCCATCATAATAGTAACGTTTTTTGTTCATTATGATGTCCTCTATAAGAAAAAACCACAAAAAGTCCTAGGAAAAATTTATTTCTTGAGTTTGGACCCATATAAGGATAAATAAAGATGAGTGAGGATTACACTGTCTATGGCTTTTTATGAAAAGTGGCCTGTAACTTTGCTCCTGTTGGGAATAACCCATCATAATAGTAACGTTTTTTGTTCATTATGATGTCCTCTATTAGAAAAAACCACAAAAAGTCGTAGAAAAAATTTATTTTTTGAGTTTTGACCCATATAAGGAGAAATAAAGATTAGTGAGGATCACACTGTCTATGGCTTTTTATGAAAAGTGGCCTGTAACTTTGCTCCTGTTGGGAATAACCCATCATAATAGTAATGTTTTTTGTTCATTATGATGTCCTCTATAAGAAAAAACCACAAAAAGTCCTAGGAAAAATTTATTTTTTGAGTTTGGACCCATATAAGGATAAATAAAGATGAGTGAGGATTACACTGTCTATGGCTTTTTATGAAAAGTGGCCTGTAACTTTGCTCCTGTTGGGAATAACCCATCACAATAGTAACGTTTTTTGTTCATTATGATGTCCTCTATTAGAAAAAACCACAAAAAGTCCTAGAAAAAATTTATTTTTTGAGTTTTGACCCATATAAGGAGAAATAAAGATTAGTGAGGATTACACTGTCTATGGCTTTTTATGAAAAGTGGCCTGTAACTTTGCTGCTGTTGGGAATAACCCATCATAATAGTAACGTTTTTTGTTCATTATGATGTCCTCTATTAGAAAAAACCACAAAAAGTCCTAGGAAAAATTTATTTATTGAGTTTGGACCCATATAAGGATAAATAAAGATGAGTGAGGATTACACTGTCTATGGCTTTTTATGAAAAGTGGCCTGTAACTTTGCTCCTGTTGGGAATAACCCATCATAATAGTAACGTTTTTTGTTCATTATGATGTCCTCTATTAGAAAAAACCACAAAAAGTCCTAGAAAAAATTTATTTTTTGAGTTTTGACCCATATAAGGAGAAATAAAGATTAGTGAGGATTACACTGTCTATGGCTTTTTATGAAAAGTGGCCTGTAACTTTGCTCCTGTTGGGAATAACCCATCAAAATAGTAACGTTTTTTGTTCATTATGATGTCCTCTATTAGAAAAAACCACAAAAAGTCCTAGGAAAAATTTATTTTTTGAGTTTGGACCCATATAAGGATAAATAAAGATGAGTGAGGATTACACTGTCTATGGCTTTTTATGAAAAGTGGCCAGTAACTTTGCTTCTGTCGGGAATAACTCATCACAATAGTAACGTTTTTTGTTCATTATGATGTCCTCTATTAGAAACAACCACAAAAAGTCCTAGGAAAAATTTATTTTCTGAGTTTGGACCTATATAAGAATAAATAAAGATGAGTGAGGATTACACTGTCTATGGCTTTTTATGAAAAGAGGCCTGTAACTTTGCTCCTGTTGGGAATAACCCATCACAATAGAAACGTTTTTTGTTCATTATGATGTCCTCTATTAGAAAAATTCACAAAAAGTCCTAGAAAAAATTTATTTTTTGAGTTTGGACCCATATAAGGAGAAATAAAGATGAGTGAGGATTACACTGTCTATGGCTTTTTATGAAAACTGGCCTGTAGCTTCGCTCCTGTTGGGAATAACCCATCACAATAGTAACGTTTTTTGTTCATTATGATGTTCTCTATTAGAAAAAACCACAAAAAGTCCTAGGAAAAATTTATTTCTTGAGTTTGGACCCATATAAGGATAAATAAAGATGAGTGAGGATTACACTGTCTATGGCTTTTTATGAAAAGTGGCCTGTAACTTTGCTCCTGTTGGGAATAACCCATCACAATAGTAACGTTTTTTGTTCATTATCATGTCCTCTATTAGAAAAAACCACAAAAAGTCCTAGGAAAAATTTATTTTTTGAGTTTTGACCCATATAAGGAGAAATAAAGATTAGTGAGGATCACACTGTCTATGGCTTTTTATGAAAAGTGGCCTGTAACTTTGCTCCTGTTGGGAATAACCCATCATAATAGTAATGTTTTTTGTTCATTATGATGTCCTCTATAAGAAAAAACCACAAAAAGTCCTAGGAAAAATTTATTTTTTGAGTTTGGACCCATATAAGGATAAATAAAGATGAGTGAGGATTACACTGTCTATGGCTTTTTATGAAAAGTGGCCTGTAACTTTGCTCCTGTTGGGAATAACCCATCACAATAGTAACGTTTTTTGTTCATTATGATGTCCTCTATTAGAAAAAACCACAAAAAGTCCTAGAAAAAATTTATTTTTTGAGTTTTGACCCATATAAGGAGAAATAAAGATTAGTGAGGATTACACTGTCTATGGCTTTTTATGAAAAGTGGCCTGTAACTTTGCTGCTGTTGGGAATAACCCATCATAATAGTAACGTTTTTTGTTCATTATGATGTCCTCTATTAGAAAAAACCACAAAAAGTCCTAGGAAAAATTTATTTATTGAGTTTGGACCCATATAAGGATAAATAAAGATGAGTGAGGATTACACTGTCTATGGCTTTTTATGAAAAGTGGCCTGTAACTTTGCTCCTGTTGGGAATAACCCATCATAATAGTAACGTTTTTTGTTCATTATGATGTCCTCTATTAGAAAAAACCACAAAAAGTCCTAGAAAAAATTTATTTTTTGAGTTTTGACCCATATAAGGAGAAATAAAGATTAGTGAGGATTACACTGTCTATGGCTTTTTATGAAAAGTGGCCTGTAACTTTGCTCCTGTTGGGAATAACCCATCAAAATAGTAACGTTTTTTGTTCATTATGATGTCCTCTATTAGAAAAAACCACAAAAAGTCCTAGGAAAAATTTATTTTTTGAGTTTGGACCCATATAAGGATAAATAAAGATGAGTGAGGATTACACTGTCTATGGCTTTTTATGAAAAGTGGCCAGTAACTTTGCTTCTGTCGGGAATAACTCATCACAATAGTAACGTTTTTTGTTCATTATGATGTCCTCTATTAGAAACAACCACAAAAAGTCCTAGGAAAAATTTATTTTCTGAGTTTGGACCTATATAAGAATAAATAAAGATGAGTGAGGATTACACTGTCTATGGCTTTTTATGAAAAGAGGCCTGTAACTTTGCTCCTGTTGGGAATAACCCATCACAATAGAAACGTTTTTTGTTCATTATGATGTCCTCTATTAGAAAAATTCACAAAAAGTCCTAGGAAAAATTTATTTTTTGAGTTTGGACCCATATAAGGAGAAATAAAGATGAGTGAGGATTACACTGTCTATGGCTTTTTATGAAAACTGGCCTGTAGCTTCGCTCCTGTTGGGAATAACCCATCACAATAGTAACGTTTTTTGTTCATTATGATGTTCTCTATTAGAAAAAACCACAAAAAGTCCTAGGAAAAATTTATTTTTTGAGTTTGGACCCATATGAGGATAAATAAAGATGCGTGAGGATTACACTGTCTATGGTTTTTTATGAAAAGTGGCCTGTAACTTTGCTCCTGTTGGGAATAACCCATCACAATAGTAACGTTTTTTGTTCATTATCATGTCCTCTATTAGAAAAAACCACAAAAAGTCCTAGGAAAAATTTATTTTTTGAGTTTGGACCCATATAAGGATAAATAAAGATGAGTGAGGATTACACTTTCTATGGCTCTTTATGAAAAGTGGCCTGTAACTTTGCTCCTGCTGGGAATAACCCATCACAATAGTAACGTTTTTTGTCCATTATCATGTCCTCTATTAGAAAAAACCACAAAAAGTCCTAGGAAAAATTTATTTTTTGAGTTTGGACCCATATAAGGATAAATAAAGATGAGTGAGGATTACACTGTCTATGGCTTTTTATGAAAAGTGGCCTGTAACTTTGCTCCTGTTGGGAATAACCCATCACAATAAGTACGTTTCTTGTTCATTATGATGTTTTCTAGTAGGAAAAACCCGGAGATCTCCTGATCACGCGTTGCGTTATAAGGCGTACAAAAGTCTTAAGTTCATATTGTGATGGGTTATCCCCAACAGGAGCAAAGTTACGGGCCACTCTTTAATTCTGGCCCCATGATCTTAGAACGAACTCTCAAGATATGAATTTTAAAGGAGGCCTATGGCATGGATGCGTTGTAGGCGACTGTTTGCACTGGAAAGATCTACCGGCAAGCGAGAAAATCTACAGAGCCATAGCAGGTAAGCTATTAGACATGAAAATGGGCTAATATGCGCCAAAAATCCAATTCTGGCCCGATGATCTTGGAACGAGTTCTCAAAATGTGAATTTTAATTTAAAAGTAGTTAGTTTCAAAGTAAAATAAAAAAAAATTGGGTATTTGTGTGCATTCAGTAAATAACCCGGTAAATTTTTGAGCAAATAAATTTTTCAACTTTCATGTGAAAGTTTGTCAGCAATTTAAAAACAAAATACAATTATAATTTTATTATTTTTATGTAGATACCCCTAGAATTACGACCAATTACATGTAATGATCCTGAAGTTAGCAGACAATTATTAATTTTCTGATTTTTTTTTCAACAAATCAATTACAAAAAAAACAAAAACTAAAATTATGCACATGTAGAAAATTTAAAAAACTACAGGTGCAATTTTTTCAAATATTTTTTTTTTATATTTTATTATTTTTAATAAAATCCAAAAATTATCAGACGTCGGCTAACTTCAGATCATTCACGTGTTTAATTATTTGAATTGTTGTAAAATGGCAGCAAAGATATAATTATTGACATAAATAAATTTTAATAAAATTATTAAATTTCAATTTTCATATTTCGCGCCAAGATGGCGCTACTGCGTTCAAATTTTTGCTAAAGTGGGGGCGGTCGATAAATCGCAAAATTGATTGCATTATATCAACTGACGGTTCGATAGCGGCAGTCAGTATCATCGAAAATGGCAGTAGTAGTTCAGATCTTCCCTGATAGCACGAGTTGATCGTGAAAAAGTTGGTCATTCATTAGTTTTCGACCAACTTGACGACAAGTTGTCGACAACTTTAGCTTTTACAACTTTTGGCTACAAGTTACTGCCAACTTTCTCAGAAAATTGGCGCCAGTATGGAGCTGCAACTGGAATGCAAGTTTCTGAGAAAATTGAAAGGAAACTTACCGTCAACTTATGATTGCTAACTTTTGCAAGCAACTTTTGCCATTAACTTTCTCAGAAAGTGACCGTCAACTTATTGGATTTCCAACTTTTTCCACCAACTTTCTCAGAAAATGTCTATCAACTTTGGAGGGACCAACTGTTGACGGCCAACTTGGTGTCCAGTTGCGGCTGCAAGTTTCTCGTCAGTTTCTCGCCAACTTGGCTATCAGGGTAATTTAATTTTTTTCACTGTCGTTACCTGTAATAAAGTTACCATTTGAAATCTACTTTATCATCGGGTAAGTTGAAATTACAAAAGTTGGTATTTCTGTCTAGTTGGATACAAAGTATACATGATCTAATATATAAGCGCTGTTAAATTACACGGGCACAAACACACACCGGCTACAACTTCTGTGGACAAAATCTGTTGGTAACACACAGTCATAGGGATTTAAAATTATTGTACACTAAAATAAGACTAGACGAAAGGCTGACTGCTATTATATGCAAACTACTCTCAATCGACCTGGCTGTCTTAAGATACATAATAAAAATATAGCGCATTTAATTATCCCTGCTCTGATATATAACTGGTTATTTTTCATATCCACTCAAAATATGAGTGCAGCACTTCACATGGGACTTTACTATAGTGTGTATACAAACTCTACTGCTTAGAATTACAAATGCTTATAAATTGACATCGTTTTATATCATTAGGTAACAATGTTGTACTGTCACCACTGTATATAGGTATTTATTTAACATAACACCAAAATAAAATAACTAAATATGAATCTTCCTCAATTAATCACTCGAAATAAACACGTCTGCTCTAAATATTATTTGTCTCGGAGGTATAAGGGGCATAATATGTGAGAGGCATTTTTCGATACTGAAAATAACTAGCCGTTAGGACAAAACCAGGTCACCCATATTTTTAACTTGCTCTATCCTTCCTAACCAATTGACTGACATTTGTCATAAGTCTAAAATTTTTTAATCATAATTAACGATTATTTATAAATATCAAATATCATTTAAAAGTTTCCTAAAACAAAAGACTAGATTGTAAATAAAAAAACTCATGTTTATTTTATCAAGTTTACTTTTAAATATTTCCTACTAAAAAATAGCGATAAGTAAGGGCAGATTTTTGCAATTGTGCAGACGAAAAAGGATTAAAATTTTGTTGAAATCGTCCATCTACGCTACGTAACATTTATCATATTTGAAAATAAAGATTTGAATCAGCGAAATTTATTAAATCAATATTGACATCCAAAAATTACTGAGCCTTCTCCGGGATTACAAAAATGGAGGACATGCAAGAAGAGGTTAGTAAATATTTAAATATCAAATTATGAACCATCAGTTAAATTTTATTTGTTTATTGCAGCCACAATTTGTCGTCGATGATGTCAGTAAAATAATAAAAGAAGCTATTGAAGTATCCATAGGCGGCGATGCCTATCAACAGAACAAAGTCGCTCAGTGGACCTCTCACGTCGTGGAAAGTTGTCTAGGAAGTCTCACTAAATTACAAAAACCCTACAAATATATTGGTAATTTTGTTTTCATATTTTCTGTCATCAATTCATATTTTTTTTCAATTCCTAGATTAATATCCGTGCCTCTAATTGACGATAGTTCTCAATAATGATGATCCTGAAGTTAATCGACAATTGACAATTTTCGGATTTTTTTTCAATACATAAATTACGAAAAAAAATGAAAATAAAAATATGCTCATGTAGAAAATTTTAAAAACTATGTGCAATTTTTTTAATTATTTTTTTTTTTTATAATTTATCATTTTTAAAATAAGTCAAAAATTTATTAGATGTCGGCTAACTTCAGTACCATTCAATAATGGCCCAAGTCCTAAATTTGGGATCATAAAATTTTTTCATACTGACTTTCATATATTTTTTATATATTTAGATCACCAACTTCCGCACTTAGCATTAATAAAATAATTTATTTTTCGAGAGCATTGCGTCCATTATTTTAAAATCTAATCGCACTGTGATCTCAATATAAATAAATATGCAAATTTATATTCGGGTACAACCAGTATATACATATATATTTTATATTGCATGATAGTGAAAGCAGCAGTCATTCGACAATTTTTTTTTTTTTTAATAGAGAAAGTAAATTTCGATAGAAATAAATTTTTTAAATTCAAACTTAAATTTTTATGTCCATATTTTTTAATTACACGTAATTTTTTTTTTTATAACAAATCTATCAGACGTCTATTCCCAAAAATATATGACATCATAATTACTATAAATTAAATTATCAGTTTCAATTTTTACAAAAGTGTAATTTTTATTTTTGCTAATCTTCAATTAAATTCATCTGTAAAAAAAATTAATTAAAATTTTTTTCACTGCCAATTAAAAGGTGAGTGTAAATGTAGCAGGCATCAAATATAAAATTATTAATAAATAGAGTAAATAATTAATAAAATTAAATTTAAAAAAAATGCGCATTTAAAAAATTTTGAAATTAATAAATGCATTTTTTATAAATATTTTTTTAAAAATTATTTACCCCATATTTTAATTTCAAATTTGTCTGATATCTGATACATTCACACTCGTAATTAAAAGTTGTTTTAGTAAATAAAAAATAATAATTTTATTACAGTTATTAATTTTTTTATTAATTAATTATTCAATCAATAAAATAAAATATTATTTATATTTTCAGTGACGTGTACAATAATGCAAAAAAATGGAGCCGGATTACATACCGCGAGTTCGTGTTTTTGGGACAACACAACCGATGGCAGTTGCACAGTTAGATGGGAAAATAAAACCATGTACTGCATAGTGTCCGTTTTTGGTCTCGCAATCTAGAGTATCCACAAATTTTATTCCCTTAACTTTAAAATGAACATCCTTAGTCTTTTAACTTAAATTGTTAGCCAGCATTATTACTTGCTGCTAAATTTATCGACATTGACCCCTTAGATATAATTTTCCATTTTATATAAAATTTTATTGTAAAACTGCACAAATTTAATTTAAAATTACCGTCATGTCTCAGCACCTCTTATCAATTAAAATCTTTTTATTATCGCTTATAAAAATAACTAATCATTTACTAATTAAATTAATTATCAGTTATATTTATATATGAAATATTAATTAAGCTACGAGCTGTAATCATAAATGTTTATTTAATTTAATTATTTTTTTATACTTATAATTGTTTATAAATGTAAGAATTTATTTTATTATTCCAATGGTGGCTTATAAAATTAAAAAAAAACGTAATCAATTATTTAAAATTAAATCAATAAATTATAAAATAATAATTTTGTATAAATTATATGAGTTCAGACTGGTCTGTTAAATGAGGATAAATGTCATGGCTGTCAGTGGTCGAGTTTCTGTCCGAGAGAATCATATTTGGTGCCAAATTATTTTCGTTGAACTCGTCGTCAATGTAAATGTCTTCAACAGTTTCATCAGTGAGGTCATTTATTTTTTTACTCATTACTTTAGTTAGCGGTGACTCATTTTTGCTATTACAATTAATTGTCAAGTCGCACAAACTAGGCGGTAATGACCGTCTGCGTGACAAAGATATTTCTGAGTACGAGGTGTACTCATTTTTTTTATGCTTCAGATGATCACCAAACAACTCAAAATTATTTTTTTCACGATACACTGGAGGTTTTTCAGCAAAACCACTACTGGAGTCATTGCTCTTTAGTCCATGGATGTTTACTATCTCGTGTCTTATTACTCCTGAGTATTCATTACAACTGCGAATAGGAATTCCGCACTGCAGAGCCGTCTGTACTTCGACCAAAGTAGGCGAAGTCCGTTCTTTACTCCGTAACTGTTGATCTGCTAGACAATTATTCTCAGTACCGTCGTAGAATTTTCTCAACTCCACCGTGAAGGTCCCGGCACTCTCGGATCTCTCTATCGGACGAATTTCTTCGTCGACGTTGTCGTTCAACTTGTAGAGCTCCTCAAAAATAGACTCTGGAGTGCGCAGAGTATCGTGAGTCTCGCCGTAGTTTTCAAACCCTTTGCTCCCAGGTGACGTCAGCGACTGGGAAGATGAATTATTTGCGTTAGCGGAAGCCTTTACCAGGTCGGTAACGCGTTCCAGAGTGTCCTTCAGAGCTTGCAGTGAAGTGCTGCGGGGAACTTCATTGAATGCTTGATCAGTTACGAATTTCTGTGCGGTAAATTTGCCGTTCCCGGTGCTACTGAGGTCGGGCGAGTTGTTGATGACGAAGGTCTTGTTGCTCGAAGACGAGGAAGTTTTATTTCGGTACTCCAGAGAATCATCAAACTGTCCGCTGGATGTGTACCGAGATTTTTCTTTTCTCCAGAGCGATGATTCGAAGAAGCTCTGAGAGCTCGAGTTCAAAACCTGCGGCTGTATCACTGCGCTTCTTATCGGAAGCGGGACATAGGAGTAAGGCGACCTGGGACTGGATCCTTTCCTGGGCGTTAATTTAGTCTTGGATTGTTCAGCAGAGGAATTCAACTTGGGTGCGATGCTGGTCTTGTGGCTCGCCGGTTTGTGCGGCTCGTAGTCTCTGCTGGCCACTTGCTTTATTATTTTACTCTTCGTGGACTCGTATCTCTGGAAGGGATTATTCTGCATCTGAGTGATGTCGGTTGTGAAGAATGTGTTCCTGCGATTCGCCAGTATTTCTTTTATTTTTTTTATGTCAACTCGAGGATCTCCTCCCGCCTCCTCGGGTATCGACTCATTCACATTTGAAATAAAATTCGGCCTGCGTTGTACCACTGGAGTCTGCCGGAATTCGCGGGTGTAAATCACAGAGTTGTTTGTGTCAAGGAAGTCAATACTCTTGAGACTCGAGCTGTCGAACGATTGGTTCAGCAAATTTTTGTTCTCATCTGAAAATAATTTTCGCGATTCTATTTTTTTTCTCGACGCCGGCGTTCTTTGTAACGCGAGGGAATTTTTTAGACGCGGAGTTTTTTGTTGGACTGAAGCTGAATTTTTTTTTTGGACTAATGGAGTTTTTTTTTTTATCAACGCAGCTCTCTGTTGAACTACTGGAGTCCTCCGTTGAATCGTGGTAGTTTTTTCTTTAACTATTACTGGATTTTTTTGCTCGTCTGTTGTTTTTTGTTGGTCAGGTGTTTTATTGCTCATAACTTCACGGACATTAGCAGAAGAAACAGACACAGATTGCAAAACAAGCGGCGAAGTGTTGCTGGTAATCATCGAGGTCTCGGACAAATAACTGAACTCATTAAGAGTATCGCGATTATTGACAAAAGATTGATCAACATAAAGAGGTTTCTTATCTTCGTACTGCATCTCGAGTCTGAGCAAGAACCGGCTCATCTTCATCATGTCCAGTGTCCTTTTGTTAGCATCCAGTACCAATCCAGTTTCTAGTAAATTCTTTAGCAAAGGCGGAAAGTTGTAATTACCCGTCATTATGCCTCGTTTCAAATCAATATACTGATGCTCAAGCTCTTCTTTATTCAAGTCCGTCCAGGGCACACTCATCGTAGACATTTCCCACATCACCAGCGTAAGTCCGTAAACGTCAGTCGCCGTCGTCGCTCTTTGATGGCTAAACAGTTCCGGTGCCTGCCATCTAAAGATCTCCGACCTCAACCGATCCTCGTACTTGCGTACATCAACAGACATCTGTAATTAATTCATAAAATAAATTCATTAAATATTCATTGATAAAATCATAATACTGATAAAATAAATAGACCACTTTACTTACTTTATTAATATCAACAGCAAGTTCCCAGGCCCCGATTTTCATAACTCCATTGGACGTCAAGAATATAGAGTGTGAACTGATGGCAGTATGAATGTACCCTCGCATGTGGACATGCTTCAATGCCGAGGTGAGTTGCCCTGCGTTTTTAGCGATACCCTGTATTGAAATCGGGTTGCACTGCTCGTGAATATAATGATAGAGTGTGCAGTCAATAGGTTCACAAATTGCTGCGATATCATGGCTGCCGCAGTGTGTCGTTCCCATTAACAGGACGAGATTCGGATGCCGGATCGCGCTCAGGATTTTAATGTCAGCCTTGACAGCATTCTTGCACTCGTTGCTGAGATGTCTGCGCAATGATATTTTAATACTTTGCCACTCTGCGTACATCATCTCGATGGAGTGGTCCTCGGTACCAGCAAGCCACCCAATTTCGATTATCTCCGATGGAGATGCGTATGGTATCTCACAAATAGTGATCAAGTCTGTAGATTCGCTGTCCTCATTGTTCTTCGCCGTGTTCTCGTAGTTTTTTTTCCACAGTATTGATGGGCTCTCTGGACGCGCTTTCTCCGGGCTGTTGATAATGAACCCTGGGTCTGATGGGTCACGTCGACGGTCCATAAACGCCTGGAATGCTGTGCGGTAGGCATCGCTGTTGGAAAAAATAAATGAATGTCAACATTTTCTTCATTAGATTCAAATGACAATGAAATTAACCAACAAAATTTATTGATACTTGACACGGTAACAAATAAAAATATTTCAGTGTTTGGAAATTATAAAAAATTTCGGGAAATTTATTTTTACCTTTGACTTGGTTTATTTTTAACACGAATTGATGTCGTAATTATGACAGTCCGACCACGTGAACTTTTTTTTCTTAACCGATTGCCACAATAACAATCACTTTCATATGAAGAATATGACAATAAAGAAGAAGGAGATGAGGAGGATGATTTATAATCTGATGACGTGTCGATTGAATTTATCAAGTCATCAATTGAAACATCCATAATTAATTTTTAATTTATAAATTTAATTAAAAGTAATTATAATAATGGATGTTTACATTGACAGGACAACGGTTAATTTAATTGGCAAGTGTTTTGCTATAGTCGACAGATGGCGCAATTTCAAATTTTTTGGACCTCCCGCCAAAGAGTTTTACCACAATGGCGGCGTCAGTAATCATCTCGCGTTAATTAAAGATTTTTTTTGATTAAATGAAGTGTTTTAGTGGGTAATTAATAATTGTGGGTATTTATTCTTCATAAATAATTAGTGGGGGATAAAATAAATTAATTAAAATAATTTATTTGAAGTAAAATTAAAAATTATGGTCCTGAAGTTGGAAGACAAGTAAAATTTTCGGATTTTTTTAACGAATCAATGATTAAAAAAATAATAAAATTAAAAATATGCACATGTAGAAAATAAAAAAAACTACAGGTGTAATTTTTTTTTTATTCGTTTCAAAAAAAAATTCAAAAATTATTAGACATCGGTCAACTTCATGATCCTGAAATTAGCAGGCAGGTGAAAATTTTTTAATATTTTTTTTTTTCAAGTTTATCATTTTTAAAAAAATTCGAAAATTAGTAGACGTCGACTAACTTCAGTATCATTAGAAATCTTTGAAACTGTGAATTATAAATGATGACAATGAACTTTTAGTTTTTGTTTAATTAAAAATAAATAATTGAAAGTGATTGTTTAATTGTGTCGTAATTTTTTTTCGCGGTAGTGTTTGACAATAAATGAATAATGTAATTTAAATTAAATGGGTGTGACATTTATTTTGAAAATAAATTTCCGGTGATTTGTGAGTTAATTATTTTATCAGTGAATTGTGAGTTAGTGAGTGGTTATTTTTTTTTTCTAATTTGTGATAAAAAAAAAATATGACAATGAAAATAGCAGACATCGACACTTTTTTTTTTAAAAAACTCATTACGTATAATTAGAAAAATTTATTTGAAAAGACACGAAATAATTGAGTCAAGTCCTTCCTATAAATTTAAAAAAAATGTCTGCTGATTTCACTGTCATAAAAATATATAAAATAATAAGTGATACGTACTTATTGAGACCATTTAAATTTGGCGGCAAACTTTGGCGGCTTCTGTCTCTTTGAATCATGTCTCTGAGGTAAGCAAAAAAAATTTGTTTATTAATTATTTAAATATTTATGATACTGAAAATAGCAGACAATTATTTCGTTTTGGTAAGCAAATTGTTAATTATTTTTAAAAATTAACATAGAAAGTCTGCAAACGCAAGATCAAATTCAAAAAATTACTGTTTGGTCAAAAGCTCCAGTTTCTGATATTATTATTAAAATTTATGGGGTAATAAATATATTAGATTCTATAATAATAATTATTAGAGCCCGAAATATAATTTTTAAAATCGGTATATAAAAATATATGATTTAAAATTACAAGACCGCGAAAAAAATTCAAATTTTTCGTTTCGGATTCGTAGTAACAATTTCCCTGCATAGAATAAATATATTTATATACGTTGGCATATATATATATATATATATATATATATATTAGGGCGGCGCAAAAAAACCGACTATTTTTTTTTTTGATCTCGCATGAAAATTTGTTTGTTTACGATGTTTTAAGAAGCCTCTCCAAAAATCAGCTCGATAAAAAATTTTTAGGAGGTCGCTCACGAATTTTGAAAATATCAAAAATGAATGAAATTCAGATTTTTGATTTCAAAAATTTTTTTTCTCGTGGCAGCAATAGTTTATATTTGTAAAATCATGACTATGCTGAAAATTTCAGCCCAAAATTCAAATATTTCAACGGTGCTCAAGAATTTTGAATATTAACTGATAATATGTAACTAATAGTTTGAATTAGTTTTTGTATTTTTTTATAACTCAATTATTGTCATTTCAGTAAAATATAACTTTTGCAGAACCAAAAATATACAGGACAGTCTTTAACAATAAAATTTGGTAAGTTTTGAATAAGCGAAAAAATCTACAAATTGAATTAAAAAATAAATAAGTATGTAAAAAACTTATTATTTCTATTTCTCGGGTTATATTTTCATTCATTGTCATGTAAATTGATGGTGAAAAAATCGAGAAGCTTTATTATTAACATTCAAGGGTCGCTCGAAAACGTCCAAAAGACAGCACTCGGAAACATTCAAAATTCTTGAGCGAGGTTTAAATATTTGAATTTTGGGTTTAAATTTTCAGCGTAGTCATGATTTTACAAATATAAACTATTGCTGCCACGAGAAAAAAAAAATTTTGAAATCAAAAATCTGAATTTCAATAATTTTTGATATTTTCAAAATTCGTGAGCGACCTCTTAAAAATTTTTTATCGAGCTGATTTTTGGAGAGGCTTCTTAAAACATCGTAAACCAACAAATTTTCATGCGAGATCGAAAAAAAAAAAATAGTCGGTTTTTTTTTGCGCCACCCTAATATGTATATATATTTATTTGTGTAAATTTCTACACGAAACGAGTTTTTAGAGTTTTTTTTTCCATGGATGAGTTTTTTTTGTTGATTTGAATTATTCGTTTGAAAATAAAAAATTATTAGGGTGTCAGGTGTCTGCTGCTTTCGCAATTATTATTATTATTAATTGCATGTATTGATAAATTATCAAAAGTACAAAACATTTAGTTTCGTAAATGTTTAGCATAAAAATTGGCAACAGGAATTTTAGCCAGTGAATTAACAATTGTTCGATTGAGTAAATATCTATAGATATGTAGGCATTACAGAGAATCGGTGAATTCATTTCATCATCCTGTCTATTGAAAACTCACTTCCTGACATTAATTGTGTAACTTTACAAGAACGGATGTGTTTGTAAATGTTTGTTGTATAATAAAATTTAAACTTTGTTCAATAGTTAGGAAGACTACAGTATAGGTACTGTCGATTTATGTTTTTAATTATTATTATTATTGCGATAATGTGCAAAAAAACATGCGTCATTGGTTAAAATGATTTACAATTAGTTATTTAAATGTTAACCTTTTTATTGTTCTGCGGATCGGATCTTCAGATAAGTTGCTAATATGTACTTGAGTACTTCACTTTAAAGCAACTATAATAGGTTTAAGTTTGACTAGGGTTGCTGGGAAATCCCCACTTTAGCAGGTAAATGCATCCTATAGCTTGAAGTAATGAGGGATTAAAATTGTAAGAATGGATTATTTAAAATAGTGAAAAAGGTATTATTTTGAAGCAAGTGCGTAGTGTAGAGGTAAAATAATATTTTATTTAGGAAAGTTAGTCTCAGCATTTATTCACATTCGAAATATCATAATTCTACGAACCGTAAATATCCAAAAATTAGACTCTAAGTAACAATTGTTGGCCATCGACCATGACATTCACTTTTACCGTTTAATACCCATAACTTCCTTTACTTTTAGTTTGTTTCAACTTTCAGGTAGATTTTGTTATTTTTCACTCCGCACTTGAATTCATTCATTTATTTATTCATCCATCCATACATACATATATATATATATATATATATATATATATATAAATTTTTTTATTATTATTTATAAACGACACTATCTAATTAATATAAAATTCACTCAATATTTTATTTTATAAAAATTTTTTCTAATTATACTGACTCCAATTTTCTAATTAATTTAAAAAAAAAATAATTTTATAAATTCTTACCGTCTAAACCATTTGAATACACCAGTCATTCCCATAACTGATTCCACACACTGAGACAACTGATTGTTAATAATTAATTAATCAGTTAATTAAATAAATAAATAAATAAATAAAACTTAGACCGAAAAAAAAATAATAAACATAAAAAAAATTACGAAAGTTAGATAATTCGTACAAACGTGTCACGTGGACTCTTAACAGAAACTGAAAAGTAAAATTTGCGGCGAACTACATCAGCCGAGCTGCACTAACTACTTACTCATTGTCAACAATACTATTGACCCCCACCAATTTATGAATTACTCTAGGTACTGGGTTGTAGGGTACCCAGGCAATTATATTTTACTTTCTCTCTTCCGGCTCTACCTTTCGCCATCTATTAACAAATTTTACATTAGAACTCATTTTATTTTGTTATCCAAAATAATTAAAGCCCGGAAATATTTTTTTTGAAAAATTTTTATTTATTATTTTAATGGAAAAAAAAAAAAAAAAATGACATAGAGACATTAAGTTTAAATAAATTGTAGAAATGAATCCAATTAATTGTTAAAATAGTTTGTCTGGGTTTAAATCAACGTCTTTTAAAGAGGAATGCAGTGAATTTCCTCAAGACTTGTAATGTGAGGATGTGAGAGTTTTTTTTTTTTTACGCAATAAATTTATTTAATAGATGACAATTAGATGGATGATAACTATACAGATACTAAAAACATGTTTTATGACAATAAAAGTGTGTAAATAAAATAAAATAGTTAGTTTATAATTTATTTTAAATTATTTACATAAATTGTTAATTTAAATTTCCAAAAGTTAATTTTTTCTAAATTTTTTAAAATTTATAATTGAGTATTTTGGATTGACAGTTAGTTCCTCAAGTTAATACTTAAATAAATTTATTAAAAAATAAATAAATGTTGGCACTGAAAATATTCGATGACTGTAGACAGCGGAGGCTTTCAAACAAACAAGTCTATAAATTTTTCAAGGTGCTTTCAATTCTTGCTTTACGCAGAATTTAAAACTTTCCCATCCTTCGTTTCTTGGCTGAGTCTGAAAAAAGTAAATAACGTTCAGTTAGTTTGGGATTTTAATTTACTTTTTTTATATTTATTAGCTTTTTTTTTGTTTACTTTGAATCCGCGGTGCAGACGGTCTTTCATTATGGCGATAAATTCTTTGTAGGACAATTGTCCATCACCATCAACGTCAAATATTGCGAAAACTGTTTCAATTATGTGCATTGGGATGTTTGTTCCTGTGCAGATTTTCACTGCGCGTCTAAACTCCTCTGGAAAAAAAATTAAATAAATATTTAAATTTTGAAATTTTATTTTTCTGTTGACTCCACTCAGTTAAAAAATTACCTTTGGAAATTGGATGATCAGCAAGAGTGTACATTCTCATGGCAATCGCGAAATCTTCCAAAGAATTCAAAAACTGATAGAAAAGTCGAAACTCTGGAAAATTAATATCTTCGTGCCGCTCCGAACGTTCTAATAATCGTCCCAAATATTTATCGTACTCGTCAGTATCCAAATCCGTGTAGCGCAACAAAATTTTAGCAAAGTCCAATTCCGAAATAGTGTCGCTTCCTTTGCTGAACTCTTGAAACTCGAGTTCCAGCACTTCGTGCTGAAGATTTTCCATAAATTGTCTAAACCCATCGTACTTAAGTTCCTTGGTTCCGTCTTTTCCGAAGAAGTGAATCATAATCGTGGTATCTACCGCGTGCCTGCGTTGCAGTCCCTTAAAAAATTAAAAATAAATTTAAAAATAATTTTTTTAAAAGCAATAATTAACTTAAAAAACAATTTACTTCGTCATTTTCCTGAGGAAGGTCCACACTGTCATCGGATACTAATTTATCGGTAGAATTCTCAACATTTCCGCCGTGTCTTCCTTTCCACGCGTGACTGAAAATTTTCTCCATCTATTTTACGTAGAAAAAAAATATATTAATAATCATCGTATTCAAATTATTGACATATAGTTTTATTACGAAGGCATTAGAGCTGACAGATATAAGATACGAGTAATTAATAAATTATAGGCAATTAAATACACAGAGGGTTGATAAAATGATAAAGTTTGGGATCAATCCATCGGGTTTATTTTTAGCTGCGATAATAAATTAACAAGTGTTACATACATAGATGGTAGAGTTTGTTGATGAAATGTGTATGATGAACTTACATAAGAACTCGATGTATTTTCACTCTTTGATGAATTACTATTTTCGTGGCTGTCTCGCAGTATTGTTTTCATGGCAAGTGTCATCTCTTCGCTCGGGGTAACTAGTTTTTGCAGCTGATTTTTTGTGAATAAAGCAAACATATAATTAAAAATGAGCTTTTTTGATTGATGATTATAATCAAATTAAACAATAAATAAATTAATTAATATAAATAAACATGAGTTGTTTAAATAAAAGACAAACGAAAAATGTTAATAAAGCGTGTGTTAAGTAATAGCTTATTTTTTTTGTAAATTCAAAGGAAAGCGGATGTGGAATGCTTGTGCAATGTAGTGTTTTTTTTTTTTTTTTAAAGTAAATGAAATAAATTATAATATTAATTAAATTAATATTATCAGTTAATGATTCCAACCCGGGTAAAAAAATTTCAAGCCAAAAAATGAGGTCTAAAAAAAGTGGAAAATAGACTGATTCAATTAATCGGTCAATTTTCGTACGGTTTTTTAAAAATAATTAAATTTCGGTGTGATTTTGGCCTTTTCCTATAAAATTCTACGACTTTGGCGTAATTTCGGTCGAATTTATGTCTATTTGCATAAAATTTTGTGGTTTCGGCGTGATTTCGGCCTTTTCCAATAAAATTCGACGACTTTGGCCTGATTTCGGTCAAATTTACGTCTTTTTTTATAAATTTCTGTGGTTTCGGCGGGATTTCAATCAAATTTCCGTCTTTTTGTATAAAATTCTGTGGTTTCGGTCAGATTTAGTCTTTTTGTCGTATTTTCGACCAAATATTTTTACCCGGATATTGAACTATGAATTGTTTTATTAGCTTGTGTAAAATGTTTATTCAATTTTGACAAAAGCGTTTGTTGTGATTTTGATGGAAGTAACAAGCAATTAGAGATGTTAATTATTGGGTTGATTAATAGTTTTTACTTGAGGGAATCTTATTAAAGTTTTATTTAAATGATCTATCAGACATACACGTAAAAACACAGCAGACGATTAAAAGTTACAAGTTCCAGCGTCTTCAAAAGCAAAAATCCAATTTCCTTCGTAGCATCACCTAATCTATATATATATATATATAAATGTATTTATATGTAGATAAAATAAAGGTGAATGTTTAAAATATAAACTTTGTGAGTTATTGTTGTTGTTGTTGTTGTTATTATTATTATTATCGTTCACGTTGCGAAGCGTTTTAAATTCCGCGGCTTTAACTCACAACTCGTGCAGTTGTCTCGTTGAGTTCACGATCTTTCACTCCGGAACCGAACAGCTTCCTCATCTGTGAAAAAATTAATTTCATGCAAAAACTAATGATAGTGCTGGTCGTCCCCACAATTCGTTTTATTTTATTTTAATGAATAAATGTATCCGTGAATTTTGTTGATAGGATCTATAAATACAAGCTTTCATTTTTAAATCGGGATAGTTAAATTCAGTCTTAATTGAATTATATTTAATAAAATAAAGTAAAATAAAATAAAATAAAAAATTGAACTGTTTGGTTGCAACGATTTCTTCAGAGTTCTTACCACAAGAAATTCATTTTTGTCGACTATTTCATTTCCATCGGTATCAAACATATTGAATGCGATTCGAAATCCTGTTTGTGGTTCTGTAATATTAAATTCATTTATTTAAAATCTAATAATAATATATATTATATATGAGGGATTGATTTTTTTTAGTCGTGTGTTATAGCTCTCATTATTTTTTCATTCGAACTAAAATGTTTATACTTCGATAGCGTATCAGAAATCGTATAATTTAAATTGTCTTGAAAATTTACGTCAAAAAAAAAAGGTATCGAAGTTTAAAATGCAAACTCTTCCCCATTAATGAAATCAATTTGAGACTTTATTGTAAGATAAATTTAACTTTTTCTCTCAATATTTATTTTTAAAGTTTTCTTTTCTAATCCAATAAATTTTATCGAATGTATATTTTTTCAACCATCGATTTATATTTATTTTTATTTTTTACGTCGATTCGTTTCCATTATACCCGTCAACGATCAAACGAAACTTTTTTAAATTTAAAAACTATCTTTTAATTTAATCCCTCTTACGACCGTAAATTCGTTAGAAAAATAAAAGCCAAGATCTGAAGGTGGAAAATTTAGTTTTTTTTATTTCGATATTTTTATTTGGCGGGAAGTTACGGCAATTTGAATTTAAGTAATTTAATAGATGAGGATAAATTAATAACTGAGCTCTCGATGAAATCTTAATTATTACAAGAAAACTAATTTGCGGAGTAAATTTATCGCGAGTAATGACATTATGGAAGTTAATACATAATTAAAATAACTATTAAATGTATATTTATTTATTATTAAATTTAAATAAAGATATGATAAAGTTAAAAAGACAATTGATATGTAATATACAAGAGTATAAGCTCGTTTATAATACAAGTAAGCATCTTTTCACAAAGATAAATGTACACAGAAACGGGTTTTAATATCAGGGTATTGGAAATACGATAACTGATGTGTCTCGAAGTTTGTTTAGCGCAGTAATTTGCGCTATAAATTAACTATAGAATACTGCTGAGATACTTACTCGTGAGTATGGACAGAAGAAACAGGTACTCAGTGTAAGAAATAATTCCTGAAACGGAGTAAAAAATAATATATATTAAAAATAGTTATAATAAATAATAAAAAAAATAAATAATCAAACTAAGACTCGTTAATTTCTTACACTCGCAATAAATTGCGGAGTAAGGTCATATATAAAGATCGCGTCTACCCGCAATGATTTTTATCCGGCTCAATAAACCCGTCGCACTCTACTCATACTCCTGTAGCTCAATAAAATTATAGACGTGTACGTGATGTATAAGTCTAGGTCCATCTTTATTTACATTTGATGTCTATATGACACCTTGCCGTGTTTAGTTTCAGCAAATAAAACGCATTTGCGTTTATTCTTGACATATGTGTTTTGATACATGTCCACATGCTTGTATACCGATCTATACTCTCTTTGTGGTCGTCAAACCATCAATCACTTTCACAGATGTCCTATAGACGTACGACGTCTTACTTTCAATCTAGTTGACGACTTGTAATGTTAATTCAACCGCCATAAACAGTATGCAATAAATTTATCATTTATAGGGATATGCTATTTATTTTACAAATGAGTTTATGTCGGATTCATTTTTCTGATGTTTAAATAACGAGTTATTTAAAATAGGTTTTTTTTTTTAATATTAGAAAATGTAAATTTTTTTAATGACCGATAGTTTTGGACTTTTTTCAAATGTTCCCGATAATCTTCAAATATTTTTGACAGTTTTAATATTTTACGAAATTTCATTGCAGGTATAGAATTTTTTCGAAATATTTTAATCAAATTTTGAATTGTAAAAATTTTATAAAATTTTCTGAGTCATTTCGATAAAAAAAAAATTTATTTAAACTTTTTAAATTAAATATATAAATAATTATAATAATTTTTTTTTTTATTATTGACGGATGTTATTGTTAATACCTTTGTCTTTGAGATTTCTAAACATATGTGAATTCCCTCGTTGCAATAAAGGCGTCGTATTTTTAATCATTTCAAGATCTTTGTTAGTGAGAACTCTTCGTTTATATCTAGCTAAAAATATATAAAAATTATTTTTACTTCAAGGTTTATGATTATACTTTTTTTGAACACCTATCATAAATTACGCGCAAATGAGTTAATGAAAGATGGGTAAAGTAAACAATTAGATTACTCACGTCTGGGCTCGCACTCGACGATGCTGTCGAGGAAGTCTTGAGGTGTCATATATAGCTGCCCATTGAATTCTACCGACGCGAACTTAATAAATCTTCTCTCTCTCATAGTCAATTTAACTGCCTTGGGAAGTTCATCTTCGCGCTGTAAAAAGTATTTTCTTTATATATAATTTTACTAATCAGTGATCTCGGGAGCTCGCGTAGTAAATGAGAAAATGGGTACTTAATATAACAGTACATATTAATTTTAAAAATTTTATATCTAAATTATGTTTGGGGTAAAAATTATACCCATCAAGTCTGAGGTCAGATGTCAAGGAATTTTTGAGAAAATTATATTAAATAGATAGAGAAGCGATAAAGAGTGCCGAGAAAATCTTCTCGCAAGTGGTCTTGCGCATGTAATTTTGAATATAAGATAGACCACTGTATGAGTGAATTGTTTCTTCGAACCGCACGGCGGAGCCACTGACTGGGTTTTCATAACTCAATTTGCTCTGAGGAAGGTCCCTGGATCCCTGGCAGAAAGTGTCGTAGTTTAAGACTACTAGCCTCCACTGTCTTCTCAACACAAGATAGGACGCGTAATTCCTGAGATTCATTTCTTAGGTGCGGATCTTTGAGATTGGTGTGAGTGTATTGGTCAAAGTTAAAGTAATGTGCGTTGATCGATTTATCGACAACTCAACAGGGCCTACTACGAAGAAACTTCTTTTAACTCTTAATTAAAGTAAATTTTTTAATAATTAATTTATTTAAGAGACTTTTAAAAAATAGAGATAATAAAATTTTATTTAAAAATTATTAGATAAAATAATAAAAAATTTTTAGTTGAAATTTTTACCGTCAATTTAATTTTATTTATGATAATATTTTATTTAAATATTCAAAAAAAATTTTTATTATTAAATATAAAAATTTATATATTCGACCTTGTGGTCTTTATTTTATTTTATTTAAGAAAAATGTTTTTTTGTACCCAGTTAAAGTAGTAGTAGTTTTATTTTTAAAAATTATAATATTTAAAAAAATCCGTTAATGTGTTTTTCGCGTAAACGTGTTACGTGCGTTTAAATTGAATTTAAACACGCACGGAAGCGCCAGTTTGGTTGTCGAAACGATCGCTCTGGGAGCTAACGAGCGCACCGAGGGGCGCCAACATATAACATATAAAACACATAACATCACACGGTGAGATCAAATATAATAATAAAAGTCGACCAACAAATAATGCAAAATATTTAAAAACTTGTTGGTATGAGACACCACTCGGTAACAAACTTCCACAAGGTTAATGGGAGTTATTTATGATAACCCAAGTCAATAAATTTTTTTTTCTCACTTTTTCTATGACAACAGACAAATTATTATATATTAATTATTTTAAAAAAACGTCCACGAATTAATTATTCCCCTCTTGTAATTTAAATATAAAGATAACACGTGTATTTTAGCAGCCCCCGTCGACTAATCGATAAATCGCTTTTTCAACTTCCACCGTCTTCTTTAATTTTTGTTCTCCCTACAGGAAGTGTTTTATCGCAATTTCTTTGTCACTAAAATTTTACTTCAGACCCGGGTCGAAAAATTTCTTGGTTTTAAATAAAATATAAATTTTAAATTATTTCTGTTCAATTTGAATTTTTCTTTGTATTCAATTAACATGGAAAATTTAATCGAGTTTTAGTCGTCTGTAGATCGAAATCAAACTTTTTTCTCAAAAGATTTTGACTTTTTTTGTTTTTATTCAGACCAAAATTAGACTATTCCTGTCTATTATTTTTTTTAGTCTATTTTTGATCGTCTTTAGATAAAAAAAAGTTTAAAATTTTCGTACAAATTTAAAAAAACAGATCAATTAGTTCAAATACAGACCAATCAGTCCTAATACAGTCTATTTTCAAATTTTTCGACCCGGGAATTAAATTTAAAAAAAAAATTTGAAATTACCATTTTCGTAAAGTGAAAATTATAGACATGGGTGGTCCGGTATTTTAATAATCACCCACGTTACTTGATATATCTTTTAGATGGAATCGTATCAATGGTAATCGACTGGTACATGTAATACATTAACATGTATGTGAGTAAAGAAATAACTTAAAACAAGACGATGCCGCTGATAAAATCAACCCTCTCAATTCGACGAAGCCGTTGTCAGAGTATAGTTTTATTCTGTTGAGTGTGAGGCCACTGGCATGGGCTACTTTTTAACTACACGACTTACAATACAGCTTTTACCTTGATCACACTCAACTTGCACCTTCACTAGACTATTACCAAAACAAAGACACGTGACAACTAACTTTAAATAATCACTCTCGAGATAATCATCTTAGACATTTATTTATCCAAGGCCTTTCTTTTTAAAATTAAAAATTTATTTATTTAAAAAAAAAAAGTATATATTTTTTCCACTTAACATTTGAATTTAAATATTAAATTAAATTCATAAATGTTTATTAGATAAAAATAATATATTCTATTTCCGAGCTCTTGATTTTGTAATTTATGGTTCAGCTAATTGGCCATATAGGAATAAATAAGTTTAGTCTTCTAATCAGCCGTGAAATTAACAGATTGCATGGGGGATTAGTCAAAAATATATATTATATATATATATATATATCCGTAAAATAAAATTTAAAAAAATAGCTGGGATTTATATTTTCGGATTATTTGTTTTTGATGATTGCGTTGATAAATCAAAGGAAAGTAGTACGAATAATTGAATTTAAAATTTGAGAGGGTAATGAATTTTAAAAATCACCTTTGGCGATTCGGGATATTATATACAAACATTAATATAATATATAATATTTGGCATTATAATATAAATTTTGCGTGTGCGCCTATACAGCAGACTGCCGGTGTGAGATTATTATTCATCGGTATTATAAATAATGACTTGGATTTGCGGGTACGTACTTACATGCTCATCTTTTTATAATATTTAAGTGTGAACGCGATAACTCGATAATATAACTCAAAATATTTATAATAACGATTTATTTAAATTGATTCCTTTATAAAAAATTCCACCAGCACTTAATAATATTTTGTTACACTAAATTACACACCCCGTATGTATATCATATATATTTCAATCAATTGCCTCGTTTAGCTTTTTCTAAAGATCAGATAAATAAACACAAAAAATCTTCATATACATATACATATACATATATATACACATATATCGGACCTTTAGGGCTGGAATTTTTAGTAATCCGATAATCACAGGTCCAAGTAAGATTTATTGTCCTGTATGCAAATTGATCTTTGATCTTTATGAATTTTTTTTTTTCATTTGTAGTAATTTTTTTTATTTAAGATCTTTTTTATTAATGAACGGGATAGTGATGAAGATTTCCTTGGGGATTATAAAATATAAAAGTATCATTCAAGATCCATTAGTCACTTCAGCGGCTCGTCAAGCTAAAACTCGGTAATAAAGACGATGCCTGAGTAATGTTAAATGATAATATAAAATATATATACACGTACCAAGTGCTAGATACATTAATTTCAAATACGTATATGTATATGTATATATATTTATGGATGGTATATTATGTACGAGGATGAAAATTGAATTGCAATGTCATTGGAATATATTTATTTTATTTAATCGGAGTAATGTACGATGTTATTTACTTGTAAACTGTCACCGTCCCTTACATGCTATTTATAATGAAGGCAATATTTTTATTGCTAACAATAGACACCTTGTCAACTTCATTATATATATATATATATATATTAATTTATTTATCTGTTATCAATTATTTATTTAGCGACTTAATTGGTGAGGACTTTTGAGCGAAAATAATTTCAAGTGTTGACAGTGAGAAATTTAAGTAATGAATGGAGTTAAAAAAAAAAGTATAAATAATTTAAAGTCACAAGTGGGTTTTTTGCCGCTCAAATCGATGATGGAGCAGAATTAAAAAATAAGAGAGTGAATAAAAAGGGTAAAGTGGCTTATCGATTGGTCCGAAAGAGGCTTAAACGAGAATGAGTTGAGCAAGTTGAGAGTGAGAAAGGGTGGAGTATGCTCCCGCACCCGGAGGCGTCGAAAACTGGTAACGACTCTCTGGGTTGTCGAGACATGTTAAAAAAAGAACCGGGTAAAGTTGAAGAAAAAAGTTTTAAAAGTAAATGAGAGTGAGAGAAGAGTGAATAAAAGATTTGCGATTTGTTAAATACGGCAGAGCGGTTACACTACAGGGCCCTGGCGTCTCGCGAGTGTCTGCACAGTTGGTCCCATTCCGTGTAAAAGTACGTCTTGTTCTGTTTATATGGTACAGGTAGAGACCCACAGACTCGGGTTGTACCTGGTTCACTTGCATTGATAAAGAGTCTGATCGTGTAGTTGTTACTTTGCTACGCTATATGTCCATTCTTGTCTTTTTTCGCAAATAACATCACTTTATTGTGGTGTCGTCAGAGTGTGCCGCGTTTTCTTTACCCCGATTCGTAAAATCTTACGAGTTTATACATCCGAGTATTTTAGCATCTACGTGAGGTACATACATTAATACATACATGCACGTTAGTTACTATTATTTGTATGTAACTCTGTGATTCTTTGGTTATCTCATTGATGTATCAAGGAAAAGAGATAACTGGTTTTGTATCTTGTCGACTTTTTCCTCTCTCAAGAGTATACGAGAATTAAATGTTGTTTTAAACTAAAAAACTTCTTTTTTTATTTTTTAACATCAAGGCTTTTTAGTTTTATTTTAAGTTTTTATTGTAAATGAAATTCTTCTTGTTTTTACACCGGCACTAAATCGAGAATCGACAACTTTAGTATATTCTCTTTGGGGCATAATATATCTATTGGTTAATATTTAGTTCCGCCCCTAAGTTTGTTTTGGAAGCATAGAGATTAATCGATGATACGGTTTATTAGCCTTTACTAAAATTATATCTTTATTAAATTCTGAGTGGGCTTACATTAGATCCCCACTTACAGAAGGTTTTTTTTTATGTATTATAATTATCCTTCAGGATGTGGTACCTTTAATTATTTATTTTACTGATCATCTTGATTTAAAAAATTTATTATTTTAATTTACATCCGTAAAAAAAATATTTCAATGCAATTTTATTTTTAATAAAATTAAATAAAGTTTCGAATATGCGGTATTTGAGGAAGATAAAAAATAAAATTACCATGTTGATGGGAGTTTACTTTTACGACCGAAAAATTTGTGCTAATTAGCCGTAAGAAGAGAGAATTGAGCATTAAATTTAATAATTTACGAATAATTGAGAGTGACGAAAATAATTAATTTAAATGAAATCAAGTTTTTTTTTCCTTTTTTTTTCATCCATTAAAAGTATTTAAAATAATCCATTTGTAAGCCGAAAAATTGAATAAATTTTATCGGATTGTCATGTTTTCTACTTGATATTCTTATGCCAACCTGCTTTTATTTCTCGCCCATTGCACTCGGTGTTTTTTTAGTTTTTTACACCTGTCTGTCTTATTTCGCGCCTCGTCGACTGCAAGCTGGTTATTCTACATCACTTTAGCACGATCAACATGACGCCCAAAAATTCCGGCCGAGATTTAGCATAATAATATTCACCCTAACGTCTCTTATTAGCGTAATAACTTGTCCATTCACATTTATTCCTTTTTAAAATTTATTTCTATTAAAACAAAATTTTAAAATAAAATCTCTATACCATTTCGAATTTATTTATTTTTTCAACTTAAAATTACACCGTTTTCAAAATAGTAAAGGATACTTTCTTTTAAATTTAAATCGTCTATTCCCAGAATAAATAAAATAATAAAAGTGATAGTAATAACAATAATTTTAGTAAAAAGAGAAGACATTAGTCCCGAAACGATTCAGATCAATGTTCAGTAGGGACATAAACTTTTCCGGCGACACGATCTTAAGAAGCGTTAAAGAATTTCCGGTACAAACTTAAAAATAAATAAAAACAACAAAACCGAGCCCACATAACAAGAGAATATCTTGTTTACTTAATTTTATTTTTTATTAAATAGTAAAACATATAAATTTAAATACTATCAGCTCGAGATAATAAAATTTTTGGTAATGTTGTAAACAATTTTTACAGAATGTTTTACGATCGATTTAACAGACGATAATTATAATAAATTAAAATGATAATAAAATTAAACAATAAATTATTAAGTTTAAGAATTTTACAACAAATGTGTGATAATTTTTACTTAACGACTTTGTAATACTGTTGACACAGATTATGATGAGATATTTCTGTAAAAAAACACGAATATTTATAATTTAAACATTAACTCCATCGCTTATTATTCATAATCTTAAATCCATGGGGCACAAATTTTTTATTTTTAAAAAAGTTACACAAATTCATATATATCTGTATCCATATATACCACCCGTGGTGATGGTTTTAATTTCACGTATATATTTCGGATAATAGAGACATTGCCACACTGTTTTTTAAATTAACCATCGCTTCTATATAACCCACCCAAACAGAAGTTGACGAAATTTTCCATTTTTCATCTCAATGCCCAATTAATTCCTCCCGAAACCGCGTGATGGATGTCGGGGTTAACACTATGGTGCCAGGTTCTATCAAAATATTTTCATTATTAAATAATAGACGTGTCGATAGATACCTTTTCTAAATTAATTACCGTCGCCGCGCGGGAAAAATTAAATCAAAGGCGTATACATACATAATATATAATATATACCCATAAATTATTTTAATGTATCAGGATCTAAAATCAGTTTGAGTTTTAAAATTGAATAGAAATTCAAATCAGACGTTGGCTGCTGCAGAATATAATATATATATATATATATATATATATATATTTAATAATATATATAACAATATATATCTGATCTCTTACTTGTGTTATCTGCGGTGATGATCAAAGTCTTCGCACCAACCAAACGGGCTTGTCTGATTTAGTGAGTCGAAAATTGGTCGGCACAGTCAATGACTTGAGAAAAATATAACGCACATATATATGTATTTATATGTATGTATATATATTTTGCGAAAGGTAAAATTGAAAATTTAAATGTCTACTTATAGTCTTTCACGATACATCGCGTGCAGCATCCTTTCATTTTCTCAAACCTCGTGTTATATATATCGTTTATCCCAAATTACATGTGTTCTTTATCGAAGGCGGAACGGTATTCAATCGGTCTTTACTATCGCTACGCACGTCACATATTATTCCCCAAACAACAAAGTTAACTAAAAATTTATTTAAAAGTATGAAAAAAGGAAACGGAGCTGAAAAAAAAAAACGTGATATGATATATTTTAAAAAATTTTTAAACAATATTTTGACTTTATCGCGATGGCAATGTGTCATCGGACCGCACCGACCTCCACGATAGTGTCTCAGTTTCTTTTTTTTCTTCGCAGAATAAGATGTCTAAATTCACTAGATCCTGTGGCTCCAGGTCACTACTATAAACTTTTTTAAATTATTCCATGAGAATAATAATAAAGCAGTTTAATTTTATTTATTTGTTTAAAATTTTTTTTTATTTTATACCCACTTTAAACGATACACTAATGACGTTTAAATTATGGCCTTTTTTTTCATTTTTTATTTATTTAAACATGAATATTTAGTTTTTGTTAACACAAGACCAAAAAGTATTTAGTTATCGACTTTACGTCTTTATTGAGTTCTTTGTCACTGAAGAATGTCTTGTATCTACCCCTCAGAAATAAAATTAAAAAAATACAACCGTCTTATTTTCTAATCTCCGTGTGTCCCGAGCTAGAAAACATTCCAATTTAAAATTCCACTTTGCTCCGTTTGAAGTAAATTCCAACCGATTTTCCCTTATCTTTTTTTTCCTACATCCTTTTGTTGTCTTCAAAATTATTTTTTCTTCTTCGCTTTTTTTTCGTCAAAGTTTTAATATAGAAATAGAGTAGACCGGGCTAAAATTAATTTATTCATTTCTTTTTTCTCAATTTTATAAAATAATCGAAGTCAAAAAAAACTTGAAAATTTTTTGGAAGAAATTTTTCATGTTTTTGATCATTATTAATTTTTGCCTTCGAAAATTAAAAAAAAATAAATTTTGAATATTGATAATAACAGTATACATAAATATAAATCTACAGTAGCGTGGGACTGACAAAAAGTTTAAAAAATCCTCAATAAATATATATAAATACATATATATTGTCAAGCCGCGGAATGAAAGTGTTGGTGCAAAGGGCAACCGAAAAAATAATGAATCACAGAGTGGAGGTATATATATACAAAGTCGTCGCTTATATATGTATATATATTTATATTTAACAGTAGATATAGAGGATCGACGGCGTGTTTAACGATTTTAAATTCTCTTTCATATATCGCGATGCGGTGGGGCGGATTTTAAGCAGTTTTAGATATTAAAAAAAGGTTTTAAAAAAAAGTATGTTGGTGCCTCTTTTTAGGGACCTTAGAATCTATACGGTAAAAAAGAAAGATGATATTATTTACGATAACTTTGGGTGGCACTGCTTTCTACACAAAAAATAATATTTCAATTTTATTAGTCGATACAATGATAAATTTATTATAATCTTAAATTAATAACGTCTATTTAATTATTTTTTAACCAGACAAAAATGATTGATTTTATTTAAATTGACATCGGTAACTTATAAATACAGTATATATTTAAATAAACTATAATTACTGAAATAAATATTTAATAAATTACTAAAATGTGTTACACGCGTGACTTAACATATTAAATCGCACTTAATAATTATTATTTATCGCGTATTTCAATTCATTGATTCCTATAAATGTCTCATATATCTTTACCACCGTGTTCTTTCGCGTATTCAAAAAAAAAAATAAATAAATAAATAAACTCTAAACTAACGAATGGAATCATTAAAAAACACAAATAATTTATAGGAAATAAAATTTAATAATCAGGCAAGTTCATATGAATTTTTTTTCGCGCCCTATCTCTCCCCTCTATGTCTTCCACTCGCGACTTTTTTCTTTTTAATACTTATCATTATTATTTTTATTATATTTTAGCCCTTCCGCATAAAGTAATTGCTTCTATCCACAATAAAAGTTGATGTAAAAATGATGATTTATATCACAAGCCAATTAGGAGTCGGTTGAGATCTTAAATCAGAGCAACACGTATATTCCATTTAATTCCTCTCGTTTTACTTTGCGCCTCTTGGATGATGAGTTGAGAAATAAAATGAAATGAGAGACCGAGAGAGAGAGAAGGCTTTGAACAAAAATAAAAAGGATAATGACAAATGTATACAAGACAAAGAAAACCGATGTACGAGGGGGTTTATATCATTCCCACCCACGTGGAAGACGTGGCACTCGTTATTATGGGCTCTAATGTATCAACAATCTCTTTAAAGCCTTCAATAATTCCTTTTTATTTTTGTTTCTAGTCGTTATGAACTCTAATTGAAATCAATTTGTATATGAGCGATGCTGTTAATGTCAATAACCCATTGACAACTAATTTTATATACTTGTGTATAAATATATACATTGTATGTGTATGGTTTTTTTTTGAGATGGTTTATGAGCCTTGAGTCTTGAGTGTGATAATTTACCCATGTCATTCGAAAAATTCTTTCGAGTAGTAATAAAATAAAGTAAAGTAGACAGGCGCCATTACTATCTTTGCATTAGCTGGGTGGCAAGTGGGATGCAATGGTCAACATTTCATTGAGTTAGTGTCTTTATTTGATAACTTGAGGTCGCATTTTTATTCAACACATCTCTTTGCGTAGGACGATGATTAATTTTGATTTAGATTTAGATTAACATATTGGCTTTTTTCGGAAATTTATTGGGTTGTGAAATTAAACTCGCTGTCACCTTGACTGTGATAATAAATCATCGCTTTTAAATCGAGTTTTTTTTATTTCGAAACAACGCAATTAATAGTGTATTCATAAAACAATTAGCCGTTAATGGAATTAAACTGATAAAATTTGACTCACTGACTGACGCTAATGGGACAAAATATTACGAGAGGTTATTAGTAAAAGGTTCGTGACCCAAATACGAGGCTCGACTCAGTGATTGACATTTTAGAGTAGAAAAATATAAATTTGGGCGCGCACGTCATTTTTAAATTTAATGTTTCGGAAACACTGATAAGGTGCCATTTGTATAAATTATATTTGAGAGATTTAGTCTGTTATATGTGTACATATATTGATATTTATGCATTTTAGTAAATTAAAAATGTAGAGCCTTAACAAACCGACAAAGAAAATTCAGAGCCAGTACGCTAATTAACGACTTCCTTCTATCGACCACCCGGCGGCGTAAAGTAACCAGCAGTTTAAACATCAAAAGGAAAATACAGTAAATTACAACCTGTTGCGGTTTAAAAAAAAAAAAACATTTATAATAACAACAACAATTCCATGTAGAAAATGATTTTTTCGTGTTCTCGTTGAATTCTAAAAGGTTGTCGTCATTCGAAAAGACATATCAAAAATATATGTGTAATAGGTTTTTATAGCCGTGTTGAGATTGTAGACGAGATTCTATCAGAAAAGACATTAATGAATTTTCCTTCCGAAAGAAATCTCCATTAGAATACTTAATCACTCTTATCTGTTATCTAGAAAGATTTTTTTTTTTTTCGTGTAATTTATTAGAAATATATGTGCGTGATAATCTTTACTTTAAATAAATGATTGAAACCGTTGATTTGAAAACGTCTAATCACGTGTCCTGCGCGCGCATAACGGTGAAAAATCAAATAATTATCAATGTGAGATTGTATGGATTGTTTTTTTGTCCAAGTACAATAATTACAAAGCAATAATTCGCCGATAAAGAGAATATTAATCCACATTACGCAGATAAATAAATGATAATAGTAAATTTAAAATTGTGATAAGATAAATAATAAAAAAAATGTAAAAAGAGAAGACGTTTTCCGGTAAAACTGGATACAAGAAAAGTTACCTTGCGTGGTCGAGCTGCTGCATAGACGACATTGACACTGTGATATTTTTTTCCAGCGTATAATACAATGCCACCGATGGCAATCAACCCAGCACTTGTTTTTATAAATTTAATAACATTGTGGTTACTTTTAAAACTGTAATTACTGTTAACAATGTTGCTGTAACTATTTTTTAGCGGTCGGAATAAACGTCTCGTGATATTCGCCATATTTGTGGCGCAATACCGACACGATAGCTAGTGGTGCTGAGTGTTGTTGGAAAACGATGTGAACTCTGTTTGCGCGCGCGTACTGAACGTACCGAATATCTTTATATAAATATATAAAGTGTACTCACACCACTTAACATGTTTGGATTATAAATAGATTTAGACTGACGATATGTAGATATCTATAGAAACAAATTGTCGTTTTCCTCAATATACTGAGGAACAGCGCTGAGGTAGAGGAAATGTTTACTTGTCTTAAAATTTTTATCGAGTTATTCTTTTACTAATCACAACATATATTTACTATGTCAAATTTAATATCATCAACTCGTGACCTCTTAATCGTTAAGGCAATTACTGATTAATGTTTAAACTTATTTCCCATGTCCATGTCCATGTTTATAAATAGAAATAAAATATTATTTTATTTTCTCATTCTCGAGCAAACAATTTGCAGATATTTTATTTTTTATTTTTATCAGAAACTAGGCATGTGGAGATTTAAAAGTTTGATGATTACGGTTATTTAATGGCACTTCCGTGTTATGAAAAAATAAATATAAATAAAAAGGCTCAAAAATTATAAATAAAAGGGCGCCGGCGGTTGGTTTATTATTTCGTATCCTGGGTGAGGACATTCCAGGAGTGTGGACATAAACTAGTCCTGATCGATCGAACGTAATAGTCGATTAATTACCATTACATCGCGATAGAAAGCGCATAGCTAGATATCTACGAGTCATAATCCGTACAATGAACTTTCAAGGCCAATTATTTTTTAAAAGAAAAACCCTTTGGATTATTATTTCTATTTGTTTTTACCCTACGCGAGTCATACTGACAGTGCAGCCACTGAAAACTGGAAAAAATCCGAAAAAATTTTCCAAACTATCCCATATGAGATCCGAATACTTTTTTTTTTTGTTAATCATCTATTTTGCTTTGATAAATAAAATAATAAATGTAAGATAGTTTATCTGGATGTCGAGTAGGCTGGTGGATTTTTTATCTGCTAAAACGAGAAAAAAATCGGGCTGAATGTTTTAGTTTATCAGTTGCTCGCATCTCTCTCGATCTAACACGGGGCCATATTTCGGTTACTCATTTGAATACAATATCGTTATAAATTATATATTTATTCGTCAGAGAGCTTTAATTTAATTCTCTGAATGCAAACCGAGTTATCAAAATATACTTATATAGATTTATATAAAGACTTGTGTGTAACTAATGGTTATGGTTAATTCTGCAATAAACAGTCGTGATAAGACACTTACGGGATTATTTACATAATTATTATTTGTAATTTTTGTACCGAGTATTTATTATGAAGAACTTAAAGAAACTTCACCAGGTGCCAGGCTGGTCGTTTCCGGTACAGATTTTCCCGGGTCGAAAAATTCGACTTTTTCTTTGTATTCAATTAACTTGAGAAATTCAATCGAGTTTTGCCTGTACTATTCCTTATTTAGACCATTTTCAGACTTGTTTTCAATAATTTTTAGTCTACTTTTGGTCATCTGTAGATCAAAATCAGTCTTCATTCTCAAAATTAGACTATTATTTATTTTTTAGTCTGTTTTTTATTGTCTTTAAATCAAAAACAGCTTAAAATTTTCTTACAAATTTAAAAACAGATCAACTAGTCCTAACAAAGTCTAATTATACTAAAGTCAGATCAAATTTTTCGACCCGGGTTGATTGCTATTTTTGAACGAAATTTAATTAAACCACGATATCAAAAAATTTGAATTTCAATCCCAAATCACAGAATTACTAGATCATCGGAAAATCGATCGTTTTTTCAAATTTTTTTACCAATTTCCGGTGTCAATTTTCCAATTTCTTATTTGACTCCAATGAGTGGTCTAAAAAGTGATCAACAACAGGCGTAACTCTTAGAAAATTGTAACCGTTAGATTTTCCATCCCTCAAATTGAGCCAATAACCATTTAGCTGCATTCACCCGGCCTATTTGCCGACCATAATTAAACTTTTTGCTCATCTTATTATTCCGAGTCTTACTTATTTTTAATTTAAGCTCGTTTCTAGTTTTGCAGGAGCTAAAGTAAAAAAAAATCGTTATAACTATGTTATTGGAAAATTTATTACATATCAATAACATATTACAGTATGGAATAAATGATCTACTGCGTCTATAAGGAATATAATCGTATTGAACCTCGGGCAATATAAATTCAACGCCTCGGGCAGTAATGATACCGGTACCTATGGATAATTGTCTACATTCATATATTACCTCGATGTAAATCACCTTATAAAATGATAAGTGACACTCGATAATTTGCGGCTTCAGGGAACGGACCAAAGAAACAGCTAAAAAAATTTAGTGAAAAACCCGAGCGGGTTTTTGAGCGAATAAATTTTTCGAAACAGAGCAGACATGTGTTGCGTGTAAGAATAATAAGTTGGTTTTAAATCCATAAGGTAAAGGTTGTAACGTGGTAATTCGTAATGTTAGCTGTTAGTTGGTTACCTGTTTGACGATCCATTCAGTTAGCGTCTCGTTACGTTGTTAGAAGAGAAGCATTCTCTTGTATATGCGGGGCTGCCAGGACATAACGAGCCCAGAGAGTTTACGCGTCCTGGTCATAATCGTTAGCCGCGATAAAGCGGGCAATCCACTTGTGTGTGCAACATATTATCCTTCTGGGCTCTTCTATCTTTTGCAAAAATAATTATCCTTTGTAAAAAAAAGTCTGCAAGTTGCCGCAAACAAAAAACTAAACAAATAAACAAACAACTATAACATAGACTACTTTTAATGGCGGAAAACGTATCTCAATGTCTTATAACACACGGATTCGCTGGATAAACGGTGTCTGGATATCCCCTCACTGGTGTTTTGTTTTATATCTCAAGCATCTGTGATTTCCGGTGGTATATTATAACCGATTGCCTCCAACTTACTTCTCTTTAAATAGACAAGATAAAACTGCCCACAACTCTTTGATCTCAGTATTAACTATTTTATGTCATCAAGACAAAGTGTGACCTCGCACAAAATTGCCCATACTTATATATATATATATACCTGTTCAGAAATAATGCTACAACTTAACTTAACTCCACTGAGAGGTGAATTGAGTCGAGTAAAGTCTGACAGTACTGTACGGCACTACTATGGAACGGCAAATTAAAGTTTTCCCAGTTATTTCTTGCGCGAGTTCATACACTATTGATGTCGCGCCGTCCTTCCTTTAAATCGATCTTGACCAGGAAAGTTGAAAAAAGGAATAATACTGCAAAAAGTCAACGTGTAAGACTGCTGCGATCCGAACGAACTGAATAACTCTGATAGCATTTGATCATTTTACAGAATAATTTTTTCATGTTTTTACGGCCCGCGAAACGGTATATTTTCCATGGTAGATCTGGAGCATATATTAGCTATTATAGATAAATATTTAATTGACAGATGGACAGTTGATTTTTACTTCATGACCGGGCCAATGAACTGCTAATTAGAGTCAATTAATAAAAATCATTGAAATAGATTCTGACCGTTAGATTTAGTCACAAAATTATCCACTGGCTCGTTCATTAGAAAAAATAGTTGAGGATAAATAAATAGAGTAGTTTATTATTTTTTTTTTTTTAATAATTATTATTGAATATTTAATTTAAATTTTAAATTCCATTATTGACTCATGAATTTCGATGAAATATCACAAGAATGGCATCTAAATTATAATAATATTTATAATTAATACTAAAAAATAGTTGTAATTTTTTTAAGTCACATGTTGACTCTACATGACATTATTTACATTTATTATTGTTTTAAATTTAAATTCATTTAAAATTATCGACGGTTTCCTACGTCCCCATTGCAATTTTGATATTTATTATTAAATACTCCTTTAACGTTAATATATATATTTTTAGTCGTCAGTCTATGAGATTAAATACATTGTTGCAATTAAATGGCAGTGGGATCTGGCGATATATATATATTTATATGTATACATATAAAAATCATTTAGATCCATGAGAATATTTTTAATCACATTTTCAATTAAGTGTTAACTCTATTTACACATACATTATTGACTTTTTAAATAATTATTTAAAAAAAAAATTGCAATGTTATATATAAATATATATATATATATATGAATAACGTACTCACAATGGGGATAGGAATATTTATATAATCGTTATAAATAATAATCATTGCATTTAAAAATAATAAAATTTAAATAATGTTTTTAAATTACACACCTAAAGACACATGTGATTTTATTCATGCACACAACACATACCGACACACATTAATTAGGATGTAAATAAATAAATGTTTCTTTTTTTATTATTTTTTTAAATAAATAAATCACTACGTTGTAGTTTTATCTGACGAATCCGAGATTCGCAAGGAGAATATCGTCAGCCTCTTGCCATAATGATCATCATACTGTTGCACTTAATTATTTATCTAAAAAAATTAATTAATTAATTAATTATTAAGTCTCTATTATTCTCTTAACGCGAGTACATTCGTTGTCTTTTATTCCGGATACTCGTTATTATTTTGATTAGTAATAAACCGTGCAAAATATTTGGGACATTGTTTTGTTATAAATTACATATATTTATTATTATTAATAATAATAATAATAATATAAATATTAATTATTAATTGCTAATAATTAATATATACACTTTATAAAATAAAGTCTTATTACACGACAAGAGTTTTCACATAGCGAGTCTTCTAAAGGGGAAGGAGGAGTCGATGACAGAGCGATTTAAATAATCAATTAGCGGTCGGCTGGCTTCAATAGACTCAAGAATAGATTGGGTCGTCGTCTTGGCGTAATCTTCGGTCCTCTCTGGCGGCGTGGTGTCCATTGTCGTCATCAGGACCCCGTAGTCCCCGGCATAGGCACTGTCTTCCTCTAGAGTGTCGTCCTCGCTCTCGCTGGAGCCATCGGTCAGCAGGTTTTCTGTTTCCAAAGCCGATAGACTAGTATCATCAACATTCGAAGTTTCCGTGGCATTTCCCTTGACATCTGGATCCGAAACTTGAGCGTCTTTGTCCCCAGGTATTCTCTTTGGATTGTCAATTAATTTTATCGCGCGACTGGTCGGTGGTGATGGCGATGATGATGATCGCTTCATAAAAATCTCCCAAGATGACTGAGTCGTCGATGTCGCCCCGGTGAACCAAGAAGCCAATGTCGCGTTGGAATTCTCCGATGATGGAGCTGGCACAGTTGTTCTTATCGATCTTCCAGGAAATTTCTTCTTTACCAAGCTTGAATTCTCTTTAAAAACCAGTCCCTTGAGCTGCTGCTCCTCCTGATGCGGCTGCTCCTGCTGATGCTGGACGTCCGTAGCCGCTGTTGTGCCCGTACCGTCGACAAAGCCGACTTTTCTCATAAGTTTCTTATTATTTTTCCCTTCCTTCTTTTTACTCGTGTGGTTATTATGATTACTATTATTATTATTATTATTATTATTATTATTCCTATCATCATTTTTATTATTAATTACATCTATCCGTGACTTTCTTTTTATCACGAGGCTCGTATTTAATAACTGTCGCCTGGATAATTCATCAGCGGAGGTTGAATAATTGCATGACGATCTTTTACCCGAACTGTCATCGCTCCCATTAATATTGTCTTCCGTATCCGGACAAGGTCTATCCTCTTTAATATTTATGTTTGTTTCACAGTTCGAATCAACTTTATCATTTTTCTCGCATCTCCGCTTGCGTTTTTTCCGTTTTCTCCGTTTCCTGCAGCGGAACCTGTCGCGGCCGTCTTTTTCCTGGCTGGGAAAACTCGGACAGACGGACTGCTGTAGATTTTGGTGATGCTGCTGCTGATGATGGTGGTGTTGAGTTTGATGATGAGTTACATGGTGGTGTCTGACTTTATGCTGGACACCCATCATTCTCGCTTGTAGATTTTCCACCCGATCTGGTGATACCACGACAGTCATAACTCGTGCGTAACTTGACAGTCTGCCTAAATTATGACCACGTGCCTGAACTCTTCGGGGTTGTCCGTGACGATTTAACCCGACGTAAAGCGTTTTTCGGGGCGTCGACCACCTTATCGAGCTATAGGTATTGTAGTTATGTGCCTCCAGTGTCTCGTTAAATACACAGTCTTCGGTGTACTCGCGCTGAAATCAGATAAAACAAAATGACATTATAAACAAGGCATAAAATTAAACCTTTTTATCTTATTCCCAATAAATTTACTTTATTCGAATCATTAATATTAATGCTGCAGTTGAAGTTTTTTACAGAATATCTAACCGATTAGATGGTAAATAAAATTTGTTGAGAATAATTTTAGTTTATTTTATCAACGGAATTCAACAATAAATTTATTTCAATGTGATAGATTGTTTTTAGATATCGGGAATCGCACACTTTTCCTTCCTGCATTCTTTGTAATGCAATGTAATGGTCATCTTATTCTAGTGTACAGACGAGTGTACCTGCTCACGATAATATGTACAAGCCGAGATGTTGAATCGATCACGTAACTCTCTAACGAGACTCTTCCGCTGTCACGCGTCCTATTACTTGCTGGTTTTATTTATTTGACCGAGCAATAAGACATTTATGGAACCACTGAAATGTCCAAGTTCAAGATAAAGAACTTTAACTAACGCAAATACATTGCCAGTCAATTTCCTCCGAGCTCTTTTATATATATGTATATATATATATATATAAACCGGTGATTCATTAGTTTCAAAGCAAAAGTAAAATCAATCTTATAAATTGCAAAAAATAAACACAAGGGCATTGAAAATTTATATTTTTATTATAAATGTGAATATATGGGGAGGGTAAAAAAAATTTATAGACATGTCTGAGAATTTTTTGTCTTGTTATTAAATCGCCACGCGAACGTAAGGGGTAAAAAAAGGTATGAGGACAGCAGGCATAGTCGCGTCATCGTCTTGGTCTTGCTCGTGGTAGTGAGTGTAGTCTTGTCTGCAGTGTTATGTAGCTCTGGCATGGCATCGCACACTTTATAACTATCCTACACGTGGGTGATCGTATTGCTTAGAGATGCTGCTGCCAGGCAGTCGTAACTTTCATCAGACATGATTTATCGTTAAATACCTACTCTTCTATACTCATGGTTAAATTAAGGTAAATGTACCAGCGAAATGAAATATTCAAGTGTAATTTTAGAATTTGAATTTGTTAATCTTGTAACCATCGATATAAATAAATTTCAAAGAGCAATTTTTGTTTGGTTGCCCTGCATTTAAAGAGGAGAGTATGTTTTATGGATGAGAAACAGATTTTTTTAAACGATTTTGTTTAATTTTTTATAAATATGATTTTTCATTGAAATTTAAAAAAAAATTTTTTTGCCATCAAAATGTTTTTTTGAAAATTTGATAAAATAAAATAAAATATTGAGTGACAGCCAAAATAGAAGGGATACTTTGTAATTATAAAATAAAAAAAAATTGATACTGAAGTTAGCTGACGTATAATAATTTTTGGATTTTTAAAATGTGATAAATTATAAAAAAAAAAATATTATAAAAAATCGCACTTATAGTCTTTCAAATTCTCTAGATGTGCATATTTTTAGTTTTTTATTTTCTTAAAATTTAATTGTTGAAAAACAAATCCAAATTTTTTAATTGACTGCTAACTTCGGGATCGTAAAAAAAAGTTTTGAGTCAAAATTTTGAATTACAAAAAAAAATTATTGCTGATTAGAACAAATTGATTATTTACAATTTTCAGTCAGTAATCTATCAGTCATCTCGATGGACAGTCTGTCAAAAGTCCGTCTGTAATTTATTTTATCAAAAATTTGATAAAATAAAATATGAAGCGACTCAGCCAAAATATGAGGGATACTTTATAATTATAAAAGAAAAAAAAAAAATTAATTACTGATAAGAATAAATTTGAAAGTCAATAAAGATTTTTGTTAAGGATAAAAAAAAGTGAAATAAAATTTTACAAGTCCTAATTAATGTTTATCTACTTTAGGACGTGTATCCAAATAGAGAAATTTATAAACGGTGAAGGAATTCGTAAAATAAACAGTGTTAGCAAGTCTACAAATGAAATTTATGATACACAGGAAAGTGTGTTGATAAAAAGAAGGCTAATAATAAAAATCCATATTAATTATTATTCCCGTAAATTTAGCGGCTAGTGTAATTTAGAAAATTGTATCGTGATTTAGAGAGTATTAAATAATGGTCACATGTTAAGTGTTAATAGGCAAACTGCTGTCGAAATAATTTTGTTCGGGATATACATATAAGGCATTATATATAATACAAACGCGCCGAGATCATAAAGTTACGAAGAATACGATGTCGATGGCGTCGAAAGACTTGCCAAAGATTGTCAGATTCTCCCGGCTACACATTCATTTATTTTTTATCTTCCGTAGATATAAAATCTACATCTTTATATTTTTTTATTTCTACTCCAACCTTTAATCCCCGGAATAAACTTATAACGTCATAACTTTATAACCGCCACGTACCAAAAAGGGCAAAAAAAAATATATCCCATTTAATTTATATCCGAATATTTAGAAAATTGATTCGTAAAACATGACATGTATTTGGTCCTCTTTATTTTAATTTTATTTAGTTATAAATATATACATATATATATACTCTTCCTTTTTTCTCTCTTTACACGAGTGTTTACCGTACGTTAAACAGATTACCACCCGTACAGTGTCGACTCGTATTTCAATCTGAAGCCTCCTAGCCTTTTATAAAAATTTATACTCTTTTATTTCTCTATTTTATCCCGAGTTAAGTTTCCACACTGTCACGTGCTGGTTTTAGCGTAACAAGTTAAAAGCTAAGCCAAAAGGATACCGATACCGATGATACTGTATCCTCGTCCTTATCCTTTTAAGCCACGTCAGGCTCCAGGAGTGCAAAAAAAAAACATTATATATATATATATAAAACTTCAGTAGAGAGTGAACGCGGATTATTTAAAAGCATTCTCTTTTACGAAACCTAAACCCTTTCATTTATTTTTGTTCCCATCAGCATCAACATATCAACATATAATCCTTGCTCGCGTCATTTTATTTAGTTTTTATTATCTATACCGTGGTATATTATACCACTAGTCTCCACGAGACGTGTCTCAATGGAATGAGTACCACGTTAAACCGTCCATCATAATATTTGTGCACGTGTCAACGGTTTGAATTATATCGTTAGTATCCATATCCATCATATCCTTTACTTATAATACTTAAAGTTAGGCCTCAGCTTTACTTGCTGTGTGTAAGCTTTACTGGCTGCTATATATATATATATATATATAATATCTGACTCACAAACCTTTTTACCTTTAATGTGTAATGTTACTTTGAACACGGACATCTCGACGAAAGCTTTAGGTATTTCTTTTTTACTTACAATACATTCTTATATATATATTTTCTCTTCCTACTCGTACATTTTTATCTTTATATATATATATATGGATATATATAGTACGGAGTTTGTGCACATATGTGTATAGAAATAATATATATCTGAGAGCCAACACTAGTCTATAAGTACGGAGAGAATTCCAAATAACCAACTGGTGATGTACGACCACAGAGACGAGCTCGACGTGTTAACTTTAACGAGACTTTCATTCAGGAGATCTCCAGCAGATAAAACCACCAGATAATATATATATATGGATGCTGGCAATTTATTATAATCATAATAATTGCAATAACTGAGGTGCCGATAGAAAAATTTTTTTTATATTATTATAGAATTTGATTGATTGATAGAAGAGTCCCGTAATATTTTCATAGATCTCTATAGTGTACAATAGATGCTTGTTAGGGTAGATTGGGGTAAGATGACAGGCGGAAGAAAATATATTCATGATTTTAGTTGATGATTATCGAGACTAATTGGAATTAAATCCTGTAGATTTTTGTCATTTTTCGGACGTGTTTCTATAAATTTCTAGGATTTTTGCGTGACTGGGCCATCAGATGATCCTGTTACCTTTCGAGAAAACAATGAGAAAATATGTGAAAAATTAGCAAGTCGCAATTATTGTTGAACATCTCTGAGGAAAAATACTTGATACTATTCAGAATAACGTTCTGCAGATTATATAATTTGATTTCGTAACTATAACAAATTCAGTCGCTTTGTTGTATTCAACGGAACTGTTTTTCTGCGTGTATGAAAGAAATTCCTCAAGAATTGTTGCCATGGGAAATTATTTATATAGATTCTCATACGATTACACGTTATTAGAATGGATTATCATAGGAATTTATAAGTTCTTCATAATTTATTACATTCTCCTGAGGTTTTCCGTCAATTTCTCTGGAATTTTTATTTTTTTCCAAAGATCAGAGCTAATGCTTCTTCTAAGTCTTTCTATACCGTCCGTACTTGATTAATCGGTACAATTATTCCAATAATTAAGCAATGTAATTAAGTCACTTAAACTTTAATCAACTTGCAGACCGCAAAAGAACTTAAAAGTAATAATTTAAATCGAGTAAAAAACTTGATTCTGAAGCCGTTTGCTAAAGGGCTGAAAATGATTATACTCCAAAGCATAAAATTCTCATTAATATATCTTCGATTAATTAATCATGTTAGAGCATTAATTTAAATTTCTTCATTAAATCGACAAAAAAAATAAAAATAGAACAAAAATATTTGCAATTTTCTCCCTGCCTATTTTGCCAGTTAACTTCATATATTTTCTCTATGATATGAAAACATACTAACGAGCATCTGTTTAAAACGGTTATATTTTGTAAAACATCACCTGCCTATTGCACAAAATACGGGTCACTATTTATAGCCAAAGTCACGCATTATTTTATTTAAGTATTCAAATTATTTAATATATTTGAAATATTTCGGTGCAGTTTTGTTTTCACTTAAAAAAAAAAAATTGAAAAAAATGAATATATAAATTTGTTTAAAATGATTTATTGAAATATGTAATTTGAGATCGCATTTAACAAAAACGAATTCGAGAAAAAAATTTTAATTAAGTCGTTGGCGTTTGGAATAAAACAAAATTGTTGATTCTTATCGTCGTGTCAAGGAATGAAAATTTTTTACGAAGCAATTTTACGACAGCATATACATATATATATATATATATATATATATATATATATATATATTATAAATGGATATAGAATTAATTTATAACTTTAAAACAAGCGTAGTCGATATATAGGATTATTATCAAGATTTTTTTCTAACAGATCCTTAAACGATATAATAAATTAAACATTTATGCTATTAGAAGACGATATATATTAACGTTGGAATTTATGATCGCGATATAAGACGCGTATATTTATATTTATATGTATATTTATATACATATGTTCGAACTTGAGTTGAGTTGACTAGTAAATGTTGAGTATCGCGATTAAATCTAAGTCAAGTTCAACACGCGTGGGTGTAAGTCTCACAATTTAAATTCATAGCAACTCAACCGTGAGAAAATTCCAACCAAACAATGGGAAATTTTTTTACCCCTCATTATTAACTCAAATCAAATATTTTTGTCTATATTAATAACAAAAAAAAAAAAAAAAGTTAAACTATTACCATTGGCATCAACAAGCCCGCGAGTTACCGCTAAGAATTTCAAAATAAATCTCACGGTCGAGAAAATTTCAAAAAATCAAACGCGAATAATTTATCCGCGATGCCTCCGCGTTCTCGAGAAAACGCCGAGCGATATCTGTCTCGGCGAACGTCTCGATCCTCGATCATTACCCCAATGAATAATGTCAAGTATATAAGCCCCCAGGGATTAAATGGCTCATCTATCCTTTGAGCCAGCTGCCAGCAAGCGGTGGGTTTAACTTACTGCTATTGCTTCACGGAAAATAATCTACAAGTATCATACATATATATATATATATATATATATATATATATATATTTATAAATACTAACATATTTAGTCAACAGATGAGTTCCAGCCGGGATTACCAGAATCAGTTTCAAGGAGCTCTAAATCTTATCTATCAATTCCAAATTAGACTGACGATCTTATTTTTCTTTCGGTCCATTTGTCACATGCTCAAAAATAAATGACTTTACTCATCTTCCCTTTTATCTATAAAAATATATTTATAAATATAAATATACATATACATATATGTATTAATAAAGTATAAAAATGAAATAAAGTTATTTCTGCGCGTAAGAATATCAGATAAAGTTTGCACGTAAAGTGATGTGACCTCTTATTAAGTATCTCTCATATGACTTCCCGTGAAACTGAAGCACGTATGTGCACGCGACGCGCGTGGCTCGCGTCTGCTCCGGTAGTGTGTATAATACAGTTTAGTTGACTTGAGGCAATGTGCACACGGTGTGGCCTAGCGTGGAATTTCCTTCGGGCGTTATGCAAGCAGACCAATACATAACCAGCTATATCCAATACATTTATATATATATATATATATATATGTAACATATATAAAAGCAAGTAAAATAAGAAAACAACTTGTGCCCTCAAGTCTCAAAGTCTCTTAAGTCGCGGGACAACTTCACCGGTAGCAACAGCCAGAGCATCTGGTCGATCATGTCGTTATCTCTCTTTCATTTTCTTTACTTATTCTATACTTCTTTATAAAACACTGCTAGTAAAGCAAAACAGTCTTCACTGGTTTATAATTACAAAAGTCGATACAAAGTACGGCTTGAAAAATTCTTTACATTTTTATTTTTTTTTATTTTTTAAATCCTGTTTTTTAACTCCGATATCCTGTTTATCTGCCCCTAGTATTTTATTTTAGGAGATTTATATTTAGTATACCGATGATATAAATCTCAATAAGCGTTTAGTTATTATAAGGTCATGGCGAATAAATGCCAGTGACACTTTTGGTGGTACCGGTATAGATCAATTCATGGAAGTTACAGCAGAGAAAGAGTTTAAGTCGGGGTATAAATTAAGTCCCGCGTAATAAAGAATTAAAGATACAAGGAAGCTGAGCTGACGCTAAAGCCGAAGCCAATGACATTTAATTTAATTCTTGGGCGTATTTTTTTATTTATTCATTTTAATTATATAATTTTTTTTTTTTTCACCACTGAAAAAGGTGATTGGATGAATTCTGGGAATTCATTGAGACATATGGCTGGTTGTAATTCTTGTACAAGCTACTGAGTCTGATTAGGAGTCATGAGTCTTATTGGCATTCACCTTGCAATCCAAAGCGTCAATTAGACGTGAACTAAGTCATGTTAAAACGTATTTTTTATTTTTCACCTTTTTTTTTAACGAACGTCCTTGCAGATATTTTTCTGCGGCGCGGCTGTCGAGCCATTTATATTAATTTTTAAATTAAGTATCGACTACTTAACTTAACTGTTATTACGCCAGTTCTTTTTTTACTCCATGTTACACTTCCTGTTAGGGCTGTGTTTATAGTGATTAAGTAGTAAAATACTCACAGATCCGTAAAGAAGACCGCAGGAATCCATGCAGAGGTACAGACATGTCGCGACTCCTTGGATCTTCAGTTGACCACTTGATACGGAAATCCTTTGGAATATATCTAAAAGCAGTGTGATATCAATATTATTATTATTTTCATCATATCGGATCGCGAATTTTAAATAAACAGGTTTTACAGTAGGGCAAAATGGGCCTTCATTAAAAAAAAATTCTGCAATTATAAATTTTTCCTTTTCAGCCGCGAAATTATTTTTTAAATGACCCAGACATTGAAACAAATTCAGTGCGGGGTAAAATGAGACCAGAAGACCTATTTTGCCCCCTTTTCCCCTACTTGGAGGTTCATTAAATAAAAAGAAGTATAAAACTGTTGATTAATCGATTGCGGGAATTAATCAAGTAATCAAAGCAAGTTAATATATGTCATATGTTATGGACATCTGTGAGTTGTGTAGGAACGTGTGTATATAAAAATCTATGAGGGATAGTACAGGCACGCTTCTTGAGAATCAACTGGACATTTTGCTCGTGTTGCAGTTAACGACCTCACTGTTAACAAACTACGACCGGTCTAATTAGTCTCCAGATCGTTTAGTCTCCAGGCTGTATGCAAACACCCGTACACAATATATTGACTGATTTTCAATTATATTATTCGTTATTGTTTATTCTTTTTGTTAATAAAGATAATTAATGGAATTAGTTGATAACCGTACGAAAAAAGAGAGGATAAAAAAATCATAAGAATTTAATGGATTTATTATATATACAGATTTTAAATTTCTCACGTGCTGAAGGTTCTCATGCAATATTCATTAGACTTAATCGCTAATTAAGGCGCCTTGATACAGATTTAACGTGTTAGGCTTATCGTTAAATTACGCAAACTCTTTGCCTGTTTTTACATGATAATACAAACGGTACTTTTTTACTTTTTTTTTTTTTTATTGCTAATCAACTTATTATGGCTTAAATTAAAATTAATTGAATTTCACCGTGAGATTATAGATTTTTTTTGTCATTAAATTTTTAGTTATGAAATTTTTTTAAATAATTTTTTTTTACCATGAAATTACAGACTTAAATTTTAGCGATTAAAATAAAAAAGTAAAAAAAAAAATGTGAATTTTAATTTTTTAAATTCAAGAGATATTTTAACAATATTTTATTATTCCCGAAATTAAAATTTATGTAATTTAACCGTTAGATAATGGATTCAAATATCCGCGATAGATAAAAAAAAAAAAAAACATCCGCGAATTTGGATTTTGAAATAAAAATTAAGGAAAAATATAAAGTTTCTCATTAAAAAAATAAATTATGCTAATAAATATATATGTTTTGATGATAAAAATTAAATAAATATGTTAATACGTTACATCGTGCGAAATTTTATGCTGATTACCCGAGTTATGTAATAAATTAATAAGTATGAAATGGCAAAAAAATCTTCTAAGACGAATAAATTATGGACAATAAAATAGCGCGTAGTGTAATTTAATAAAATACATAAATATATATTAAAGATTTGAATATTGATTAGTTTAAAATAATTTAAATTGAGAGTAGTGTCACGAGAAGGCCACTAACCCGGGGTTATGTCACTGGTCGCGTCGTTTTCTTATTCACCTCACCGAAATAGAAACTACGTCTACTTAACTTTAGTTGTCTTACTCTTATATTGTCGGGCATCACGGCTTCTCTTCCTGATATTTTCAGAGAATTAGTTCATCTGTCTTGTCAGTCGCTCACTCAAATCATCAAACTACCTATTGTCCATTGGTCATCGACCACCAAATAAAATATCCCCGTTTTCGGGTAGATTTGCTTTCATTCATTGCTCCCACACATTTTATCCCATATCGCATACATGTAAGCTTCAATACAAATTTACAATCACTGTAAAAAATTTGCGGAGTGATTGGGGAACAGAAGACTGTTTATTTATTTAATCTTCTCGGAATGAGGTAATTAAATAGAGATAAAACTCCCTATTTACTCCTATGTGGAGAGTTTTTTAAAAACTCCGTAAATCTGAGTGACGGAATGAATTCAAATTTAAATGAAATCCGTAATCACTCCGAGTTCACTCTCAATTTTTTACGGTGCACGTGTACGCAAAAAATTTTTACTCTCCCCAATAAAATTTTTGCATTATGAATTAAGAAAAAAAAAAAATAATTGGGGCAAGAATAAATTTATTATATACATTTATAATGAAATCTTAATAGGGTTATTAGGGAGCATTGTCGCAATCAGGGAGATAAGTTATCTCAGATTAATGACACTAAAAATTTATTTACTCGGAAGAAAGTAACAGTTTGGTCTAGGTGTGGCTTGTTTTCGGTACTTTACAAACAAACCGACAGAGATACCGATCTTTTGCGGAGTTCCCAACAAATTTGTGTTGCTAAATTGCCAACTGTTGTGTCCAAACATTTAGTTACCACGTATTTTAACTTTTTATTTTATTTTATTAACATTTTAGTTTTTTTCTATTCAACACTGTCCAATTGACGACACGTATATGTTAATGACGCGATATAAAAAATTTCTCGCACAAATTATTGACATTAAATTCATGGTTCGTCAATTAAGCGAAGTAAAAAAAAATCTAAATATATAAATATATGTGATATAAAAATTCAGGACATCTTATTTTCTCTTTCTCCTTGTTAGGCAGTAGTTTTTTAAAATTTTTTTATTTTCTCGTCATTCATAAATGAATATTCGGCGACCGTGAGGCCCAGCGTGGCGTCAAGCGTTTTGGGACAAGACAAGATGAAGTATAAAATAAAGTTAAAAAAAAATAAATAAATATAAATATATATATTTATATTTATACATCATATATATATATATATATATATATATATATATATATATATATATATATGTGTGTATATGTACAATAAAATAAAAGAATAAGGTATTAAAATAAAAATTCAAAGGCTTAGATATTCTACTGAGGAAAAGAAATGTATGTGGAGAAGGAGAATCGGTGGTTCTTAAAACGCGGGACGCAATAAACGTTGATTTACAGGACGTATCAGTGTCATTTGTATGAGCTATGGCGACGTTAAATTCCTATATGAAAAAGTAGTACTTGAAGAAGAAGAAACCCATGGTTTAAAAATTCATGCAATATCATCTGCGATATTTTGCTGTCCGTTAAATGGCTATAATACATATATACATATACATACACTCAAATAAATATATGTAGATATTAAAGAATTAGGCAGAGTATAGAGGATTATACGGGGAATTCGAATCACCGATCGTTCAAGGACTAAGTCTTTGAATATTTTTTTTACTCGTATCTAATTTACGATAATCAAGGATTAAATTTTTATGTTTTTGTTTTTTTAAATTTTTATCGGGACTTAAAATGAGATAATAAATGGATATGCCAGTGCCAATACTGATAATCGATCTCGAGGATTTTTAATACGAAAACATTTTTTTTTTTCACATAGAGCGTGTCGGTGAACGGATAATACAGACACGCAATTAATGTCCCAGAAGCGTAAATTGCGTGTAATGAGAGCATTCGTAATGCGTCAGATACGTCTCGAGTCTTTACGTATTATTTTATCAGCAGCTAATGCCTAAGATACATATTATATATATATATATATTTCGCCGGCTGCTCGAGTTGATACAAGTGCGAAGAGCTAAACTATTTTTACTATCACTTGTATTAGTCAGTTAATTGCAATTAGATAGTAATTTATTTAGTGTATCAGTAAATTAACAGTAATATTAAATAAAATAATATATAATTAGTATTGAAATTTAAACGCCGTGATAAATGGATTTCGCACTTAATTAATCTTAATAATTATTTTGAAAAATAATAAATGTCTTACAGGAAGTTTTCGCAGGAGTGTTAACTAATAATTAAAATCGTTTGTCACTGCAATGGCAAATTGAATAATTAACAACAAAGAGTCAGGGGGAGAGCGAAGGACGGTCCCTCGGTCCTCGGAGGATCAATTAGGCAGACCCTTAGCTCGTGAAAAAAAGATTAGGTATAGATTTAATTGATGCCCTCGTCGGCAGCCAGTGCCTCCTCCGCATTTTCGGGGTATAGTCCACCTACTCGTTATGTCGATCCGTCTTGTCGATACTCAACCGGTGATTTAGCATTCGAACACACCGTCCTTAATATAATTGCCGGTGGAAAAGGTGTGCGGTGTGTCAGAGAAGAGGAACGAGGGCATAAATTTTATTGAATAAATTAAATAGCGAGTATTAAAAAATAAAATTAATGGAAAAAAATATTTAATGAGAAATGAGGTCCCCTACAAAGAAGATTTTATTTTAAATCTCTCTCTACTCGGCATCCTCAGCAGGTTCAGTGTAAAAAAAAAAGTAAAATTGTCCAAGATGTTAGCGGCGGTGTGTGTAAGGAAGGGGAGATTGATCGGTATCTTGATCAGAGATAAGTGAGCACATTAATTGACCGGAGCATTGATATTCTTGTTGACTAAACGTAAAATCACACGTAATTATCGTGTTGGGTTGATTGCCTGGAGATAATTAATTTTAGGACATCCTCGAATTGGCGCTTTATTAACACCGCGATGCATCAACGAGCGAATTTGCTGGGGGATGGGAGACGAGAGATGTCGATGATTAATATTAACTTAACATTTAAGTTTGCTGGATTAAATAACTTGAGTAGATAGGTGCTGAGTGACAAGAGGATAAGTGCAGACAACCTGATTGCTCGGATGACGGATAATCTAGGCGCATTATTATATATATCGATTTAACGTCAGATAGCTTGTCATTATCAATTTTGTACTGATTAAAGGCCACCACCTTCTCCTTTCTTATCGCGGATTAAAACTACTGGATCGATACTTGTGATCACAACTAACAGTTTGTTGCAAACAGGTGTATATTTCAATAGAGATTATTGTTGTATGGTGTTGATGCTGGTACTGGTGGTGATGGTGGTGCGGTGCTAGTGTTAGTGATGATTGGTTGTGCATTAACTGTTGCCCGTAGGTTAATTCGATGTATCAGCTATAAAATTCAATGAGCCATTTTATCATGGACCATGAAAACGCGAAAACGGGTTTTAGCAGCCAGTATAATAATCATTAAAATAGTTTGCTAAATTGCTTGTGGAATTATTCAACTACTTGAATTTACTTTTGTTGATATTTGTTATCGAGATAATTATTTTTATGAGATTTATTATTTTATTTTTTAGGGCAAGGTAAAGTTGGTAATTTGTTTACTTTACACATTTTATTTTAAATTATACGTCATTAATTTTTTATTGAAAACATTTTTTTTTCGATGCGTAATAAATTGTGGGGTAAAATGAACTAATAAATTTTTTTTTTTAATTTTTCAAAAAAGTTTAATTACTAAAAAATATAAAAATTTTGATATTTTTTGAGGAGCTCGATTTTGCTCCAATCTGTTCTAAGACTTGAAGTTTTATTATAAAAAATTTTGACATTTTCCTGAGAGTTGATGAAAATGAGTAACTTTGAATACGAAAGTAAATTAATAAATTTTCAGAATAACGTTTTATTGAGTTTATTTAATGTATAAATATATATATATATATCAGCGTATTAATTTCTTGAATTTTAGTGCGGTCAATTGTGCGGTCAATTTATACTTATTTCGCAAGGAATTTCTCACGCTATTCATAGCTCACAATGTACACATATGAATGAAATCGGTGGCTAATTTCATTCCGGCGTCTCACCGAACCTTTGAATATATTCTATAAATAAACAAAATTTATAGTAAACTCTACAAATAAATATTAAAAAATTCATGTAATTATAAATCGTAAAAAAAATTTTTTTGGCATTTTACACGCGTGCGATATCTATATCTACGCATATTTAACCGCAGAAAAATATGCGAAGATATCGATATATAAATCGGAGTAGAAAAAAAAGAGAACGCGAGGCGCCAGAATTGTTGATTTGAAACCTCCGTCGTGGAGATGTCTTAATCTCAGTAATGAACGAGTTTGCCTTCGAAGAGGGTCCGAATCGGAGTTCGCGTGTCCGTGGGTGTTCTTGATAATTCATTCTCAATATATACATATATTTATACACATGTTACATAAAATATAACATCAGAGATGTTAATAAATTTAATAATTATAATATATCTGGGTCACTAGAAAATTATGGCTCAGTCATGTGATTTACCCAACTTTCTTTGTACAAAAAATTAATCTGATAATTTAGTCGTCTTATACATTCATATTATTTAATTTTTAATCAAAATATTGGGGAGAAAAAAAATAAATAATTTTTCGCGTTAACCAGAACTCATAAATAATTATTTTCAAGTGTCTAATGACGCTAATTTAGAAAGTAGCTCTTCATTTTTCGTAACGGAAAATAATTTTTTTTTTTTATTAATAATAATAATAATAATAATAATAGTTTATAATATGTGCCTATGATTTGTAATAGGGAGAGACAATAATTGTTTGCTGTTAATTAATACAAAAATGATATTTATGGGGGTAAAAAAAAATAGCAAATGATTTTCAGTCCCCTGACATTCCGACTGCTTTGTGATGGCCTGCGGTAGTATCACGGCCGTTATATTAGCTCTTTTCCAGGTATCAAAGTGACATTTAGCGTACTTTCATTAAATACGTGCTAGAGAGCTAATGAACTAAGACGGAGTCATAGTCGAGCTTTCAGCGTCATAATGACTTTTCTTTTATTCTAACAAATGCTCTCTCGGCTAACGCGCAGCAGTCACTGCACACTATTATGTTCTACTGTACAGTAGTAACAGACAACGCACTTTATATATCTAAAACCGTCGTAAAGAAGTCCAGTGTCTGTTTTCTCATTAAGCTGATGAGGGCGGAAGAGCACGAAAAACTGGACAACCGAGTTGTTTATCTAACGATCACTCAACGAATCCAAGAAAAATATCAGACATCGCGAGACATTCTTGAAGAAAGGAAACAAAAACTAAAAATATATAGATATTTAATAATAAAAAAAAAATCTTTTTAAATTCTGATAAAGTTCTAATGAATCTCTTTTAAATAGATTTACTTTTATTAAAAAAATTTTTAGAGCAGATTTTTACAAAAAATTAAAAAAAAAATTTCCTTTAATTTTTTTACAGAAAAAAAATTTTAATAGCGAATTTTAATAAAAAATTTTGGAGTGGGAAATTTAAAAATAAATATATATATATATATATATTTTTTTTTTTTTTTTTTTTTTTTTTTTTTTTTTTTTCAAGTAAATATTTATCATAAATCATCTAATGATTCTAAAATAACTGGATTATAAGTCTTAATTGATGATAAAAATATCAGCAAGAATAAAATAAAATGTATGAGAATTTCAGGTTAAAAAGTTCCTGACATTTGAGTACATCAAAGTGCATTACATTGTCTACTATAAAAGTCCATACTTACTCGGTAATTGCAATTAGTGAGATGAGATAAATAATGAAAGAATAAATACTTGAATTCTTCATGACAATATTATTTTTTAAAAATATTTTTTATTCAACGCTTCTTATTTTATGTTCACCAGACAGTAACATACAATCATTTCGCAGATGCCTTACTAAATTCCGCAATCAAACAAACATATATGTTTTTTTTATTTTTTTTCAACATTCAAGTCGGTAATAAAATGTATGACGCGAATGGATGTTTTTAAATTTGCTCAAGTTTTATTAATAACGGATCGAAGTAAAATATATATAGATATACATCAGACCGTCATTTCACTCAGAAATTTATCACATTCATGATTTAAAATACATAAATAAATTTTTTTCGTTTATTGTTTTTGTGTAATTAAATAATTATTTTCCGGCCTTGTAAATCGTACCAGCATACAATTATCTACAAAAACGCCCTCTGAGTAAAATATGTACCCCAGATAATTTTAAAATCGAGTATGGAATTAATTTTTTATAAAAATTCCTTTATAATAATTCAACAAATAGCCACTGTCTGATTTAAATTTCCATTAAAAAAAAACTAATGTAAGTTACAATGTTGCAAAGGATATCCTGGTCTATAAAAAGGCGTCAAGTTATAAATTAATAAATAAATGACTTATAAAGCTAAAGCTTTTAAATAAAACAATTCTCAAGTAATTCAAAATCTTTTCAATTTAAAATTTACTGGTCAACTTTTTCATCAAATTCCATACAATTATTTTGAAAATAATTTGATTAAAGACAAATATATATGTATATAGACACAGGAAAAAAAAATTTCTTGGCGGAAGAAATATTTTGTATTATAAATTGAAGGCAAAAATTTTTCTTGGCTCAAGAATTTTTTTCTCGCCTAAAAAATTTTTTTCATGTTCCAAGAAAATTTTTCCTCACCTCAAGAAAATTTTTGTTTTCACTTTATAATACAAAAAATTTCTTGGGTCAAGTAAAAATTTTTTGCGCCAAGAAATCCTTTTTTACTGCGTATAAAAAAAAAATTATTTATTCAAAAATATTTAAAAAAATTTTAAACACTTGGACCCTGACATCTGTCATGCAAAAAATTTATCAATGAAATTGCCGTGAACTCTGTCAATGAACTATCTATTAACATTCAAATGTCTCGTGTAATGTCATGGGTGCAATGATTGTCAAGATTAATGATAGACAATAGACTAATGTACAGATAAAAAAGAAAATGATTTCATTGCTAACAATAATAAATATATATTAATTTGATTGATCGCCACTGTAGGTTTGGCTTAATGTCGCTCGATCCGATGACACACAGCAATAAAAGTAAAGGGTTTAAAATAAATGGATATAAATTCGACGTGATGCAGCATTGTCGCGGTAATAAAATTAATCATCCGTGTTATTATTATTGTGTATAAGCTATCAACGCTTATATATATTACATCACATAAAGAGTGTAAGGGTCAATGGTACTACTCCGCTGATTAAGAATATTTACTATTCAATTGATCTAGATATCGGGGTTATTGACTCGGGCTTCAATTGTGTGTTATTTGTTTGATGCGTACGTGCAAAATTACACGTTCTCAAAAGACGTTACGTTTATTATTATTATCCACCAGGAAACTCATTGTTTTTTTATTTCATTTTATTTTTCAACTTCTACTTATTTTGTAACTGATATTTTTAAGCGAGTCTGCGTTGCCGTATTTTTAGTCTTTATAATATTATTTATATATATATATATATATACATTTTTATCTTGGACCCTTTACTTTCTATCTGCAGATTGTAGTACAGTACGTAGCAGACCATCCGGGATATTTCAATTACAATAAAGCGTCGGGTTAATCAACTATGTAGTACAGGCGAAAGCTACTTACTTCCGTACTCCGGGATACCGTAATCGAGCCACAGAATAATACTTGTCACATTGTATTTTAATATATGCTGCAGAATACAGACTATATAAATAAATATATATCAGACCTCGACCTAGTCCATTCAGTATGAAATCGACAATAAATAAAATTTCTAATGCTTTTTATTGGTCTCACTTCAATAGTTTAAATTGCGTAATTGGAATCTAGGATAGACATAAATTTTTTAGCCGATGACTCTGCAATAACGTGATAAGTTTATAATTTATTTAAATTAGTAACGTTGTCATGCGTAATCGTTAATTTTGCTGAGTGTGAAATAATAAAAAAATCTTATACTTTTATATATATACATATGTAAGAAGTACACTTGACTTTAAAAAGTATACGCAACTGCCTGCATTGAGGTAGGTCAATACTCAATGGTATGGCAACTTTATATGCAGAGTACGTTACTTTATCTTTTGATGTACGCCCACATATTTATTTTAAAATATGAAAGTCATTTTTTAAATAAAATATTTGCCGACAATTCAAATAATTTTTTTTCACATCTCACTTGCCATTTTTTTTATTACAAAGCAATTAAAAGCTGATTAATTAATTAAATAGACTCAAGGATAATAATAATATTTTTTTTTACCGGTAACCTGGACCTATTTGCATTGCGTAGTGTATTATAAATATTTATCTATAATTTTTTTTTAAATTTATTTTTCTGGGTACCAGGAATTATTTAAAAATTTAATCAAGTAGAGGATTCGCGTGACTAGATATAATTCGCAGTAGATCAATTGGTGTAAGCAAGATGAGGAGCATGAGTAGATAGAATTAAAGGATAGAGAAGCTTGAGGAGTACAAGTATATAAATAGGAATGGAAGTACAGAGAGTAAGAAGAAAAATAATAAGAGCAAAAAGACGAGTCAAGGGTGGGTCAGACCCTGAAGGAAAACCGAAGGAAACATGGAGGAGGAGCGGAACGATGAATGCTGCCTCGATGTACGTGATGCGTCCGTTCTGATCCCATGTAACCCTTGAACTATCAATCCAGTTCCGGCTTTAGCTAATCGCGCGTTATAATACCCCCTTATTCACCAATACCAGTATGCCTGCATCAGTTGAATCTGCTTACATCTCTTGATCTTTTTCCTAGATATGACTCTCAAGCCTGGTAGCATTATCTTGATATTTAATCGAAATTACACGACACCATTCAAATTTACTCATTTATTTATTGCTTTTTATTCATTTAAATTGCACACAATTACTCATAATTTTCATTATTAATTTTTTTTTTTTTTTTTTTTGCAAACTCAATTAATCTCAACCCATAAATTTCACGCAGCAATTTAAATTACTAAAGTACTCTGTTATTTATAATTTATAAACTAATAAAGGAAATGTATATAATTAATATTTTTTTATGAATGTCAGGCATTAAAATAATGAGAAAAATAAAAACCGCGCGAATTTTTATTTTTTTAAATATTAATTTTATGAAAGAAAATAATTTTCATAGCAGGAATGTAGCTTTAACAAGTTTAAAAAAAAACAGGTTACAACTAAAAATTCTCAGAAGAAATAATATCAAATTATCAAGTAGTTTTCTCACTTGTAATTTGCATACGTATGAGTACGTAAAACCAATAACTATTTGAAGTATACAGTACCCAGTAAATGTAACTATTTGTATCGGAATATATTACAGACAATTAAAACGGGTTAAATAATACCGTCTACTCAATGTAATAATATCAATAAAAATAAATAACAGAGAGAGAGAGAGAAAGATGAAACGATGAAGATCAGTTGGTTGCAATAGACGTTTGAAGAAAATAACGACGCGTGATCAATGCTGGTAAATCTAAATAAGTACAGGAATGAAGAATCACGTATCCAGGTAGGAGAGGCCAATTAAGTAGGCCGGATTCCACGATGATTGATATCCAAAGCGATCTGGTCGTCTTCGTCACTGAACAGGGATTGCGAACCGCCGCCACTGCCACTATCATCATCATCATCATCATCATCATCATCGTCATCATACCTTCCGTCTGTCTACACTGGATCGAAAGGTCCAGTGTGCACGTGGCCGGCGTTTAATCCTCGGGTCTTTAGACCTAAACTCACCAGAACACGAGTAATCTAAACTCCAATCCAGCTAATTTAATCTGGCTGCTTTGGTACGATTCAAGTTAAGTGCTCAGTACCGAGCCTCGTAATCGCGGTATACTATTCCCGTATTGCTTACTTTACTACTGGTGCTCTCAGCTGTGTATGCAGATGCATACATACTAAACTCTAGGCTAGAGTACCGGCACCAGCACCAGCACCAGCGATAGCACTAAAGTGAAAGAGAAACAAAGTCGCAGCGCAGTCGGTGCATCGTTGGTAAGCTTCCAAGTGAATGTTGTTATCCAATATAACGTTTTATGGTTTATAATACTACCACACTGGCCATCCAACGGATAATCATTTAGCATAATTTCCTCTGCAATTTACACCGTCAACCCCAGGCTCCAAGCGGTATAACTTTTTTGATTACTTCGAGCTCTTACAATGTAGCGAGCAATGAGTGCTGAGAAATTAAGTCTGTATTAGTGTTAGTCTTAGTTTTTATTTGTTTAACACGAGTAAGTAAGTAAGTAAGCAACCAAGGATAAGTAAAATGGTTTAATGTAAAAGGAATATGGAGTGCAAGAAAAGTTTTTACTCCTACAAATGCTAAAAATGTGTAGTTTTTTTTTTGGCTTTCCATTAGTGAGAATGTTGTCGGAGGTATAGCCAGTAATTAGTTGATTGATTTATTTTTTTTTTTTTTTAACAAACGTGTACGTGTGAGAAGTCAAGCGAGTAATTAGGATGAGGGAGGTTGATGGAAAGGTTATTCTACAGTGGACTAGTTTAACACAAGTTGTGAGTAGTCAGTATATTCTTGGATCGCACCGCTGGCCAAGAATACACGTCAATCGTTCAATTTGTTTATTCTCAAAAGCTCTTTTTTAAATCTTCAGGTAACAAGATCAGTTTTTTTCTTTAAACTGTATAATTAATTAATTTATTTAATTATTTATTCGCCTGTCGTTTTGTAACTTTATTTAAATGCTAATTTTTTTTGCTCAATTATTTATTTATGATTTCTTTTTAAATTTATCATTTACCGAATAATTAGACAGCTATTAATTTAATTTTTTAAATATTTATAGCCATCAGGGCAAAATGGCCAGCTGTTAAAATTTAATTAACTTTATGACGAAAACTTTCGCTTTAATTAATTAATAATTTTTTTTTTTTAATTTATAACAACTGGCCATTTGACCCTTGCGGTTTCGGGTAAAAATTACTGTAATTATAAAAATATTAATAAAAAAAAAAAAAAAAACTCACTGTAATCAGCAGTAAAATTCTCAGTCCCATTAACGGTGCCATCGGGTAAAATTTGCAGATATTTATTTTTAATAAACATGAGTATCTTTCTCGAGGTACCAGTGAGATGAGATAAATTAGCAGAGCGTTCAGCCCTGATGCCAGCATCACCCAAGTCAACTGGCGCAGCTTTAACGCCGCTCACACCGAACATCGTACCCACGGTAATAATCCCAAGTACACTTGATCTAGGTACACCAATCCCAATACCGGCTCCGACACCCGTCTGTCCACCAAATGCAATCAAGAATAATAAAAACGCAAATTGGAGATAAAACCGTCTGCATGGGATTCTCCGGTCGCACTTGTCTTTCAATTTGTAGCTTTTGCCGCTCCTACCGCTGCTCCGAAAGCTACTGCTGTCATTATCGCTACTGTTACTATTACTAATATTAATATTATTGTTAAAACTATAATTATTAATACAAATATTGTTTTCCAAGTTGCACTCGTCACTTTTATAACTCACGAACCATTCATTCTCCACTCTACTTTGCTTTTCACTGTCAATACTGCCTCTTCCTTTGGAATCTCCCAATTTGCGGAAGCGTTGACTAGACTCGACCGGAGACTCAGCAAAACTATTACTAACCCTACTACTATTTAACACTGACTTTTTAACATCCTTATCATGATTATCGGAGTAATTATTATATAAATGCGTCTCACAGTTAACTCTCGACTCTGCACTATTTATCGATTCGTTATCGTCGTCAATGAAATAGTAATCCATTGAAGTATTTTCGGTAAAAAGTTTTTTCTTACACAATTTACGGGTGCAGTGGTCTCTCCCTCGTCCGGAGGGTCCACTAAATAAAAATTCATTGTTACAACAATTGTTAATATTATTATTATAAATATCGGAGTCTCCTCGGTGATAAAAAGCTTGAGTAGAACTGGAGATGGGTCGTGAACTATCGGTATTAGTCTTCACCACTTTTGGATCGCCCGTGTCGATCTCACCGAGCATGACGCTCTCATCTAAACTCTTTATTGCAATCTCCTTCTTCCTTATTATCTTTATTACTATTACAGCAATTACAACTTATATATATATATTTATTATTTTTATATTATCTTGCTGGTTTAAAATTTTTATAAATTTTATCTCTATTATTATTTGCTACAAATAATAATTACCGGCGAGGATTACCAAGTCGATTATTCTCGCTTCTTCCATCAGACAGCCGTGCTGTCGGCTGGCAATCCACCTAGCCTCACAGTATTTTTTATTTTTTACCGTCATGATACATTTATAAAGTAACAAATAAAATTACCCGGTAGTAATAAGACACTAGGCGACAGGTAATAGACGAAGATTGACCGAAAAAAATAAAAAACCAATAAAATATGTAGCTCACTTTATTATTTTGTAAGTGAAAAAATAATTGAGCTGTCGCTGGTAAAAGCATAATGAAGACACCTCACCGTTATCACCATAATCAGAATCCTTTAGCTCGCGATTAAACGAATTCATGCTCTGCTGGAGCTATTGTGTCTCGTGGTCTACCTTTTATTAAAACTATTTCTTCCCGCTGCGTACTATTCTTTACTTTCTTCCTTATTCTTATTCTTATTCTTATTTCAATTCTTGCTCTTGCTCTTATTTCCTCTATAGAGATATACTGAATAAGAAGAAACTTATCCGTGAGCTTCCTCTTCTTCTCCTTCTTCTTCTTTCCTCGCCGTTTTATTTCGCGGTCGTTTTCTCGGTCTATCAATCCCACTCTGACGGATCGCCTTAACGGGTCTTGTATATCTTTTTACCACCTTAGTTAAAATCCGCCCGATTATTATCGCGGTCAGCCCTACTTAACAAATTCATTTATTAATTAATTAATTAATATTATTATTTAAACTTTCACTAAAACAATTTACTTAAATTCATATTTTTTTACTCAATTCAAGTAATGTGTACCACATTGTCCCGGTATAAAGTCATCATGATTACCTCAACACACACGTCACTACTTTATTACAAGCACATCCAATTATAAAATGAAATTTACATAATTCACTGTCCGGCTCCAATCCATTTGAATTAATACGGCTCATTTGTGAAAAATTTTTCATCGACTTGCTCGAAATTAGTGAATAAAAAAAAGTAAACAAATAAACAAATTTTGCGACAGTGTAATTTATAATTTTGTGTGATGATAAATGCCATAAGTTGGAGTCACGTGTAGCTGATTCATTTAAAAAATTCCATGTGATAAGGGTGGGAAACACACACATGTATTTATTTATTTTCTGTCGTACTAACAAGTGTATTTACTAATACATGTAATTATGTATTTATTTATGGATGTATTAATGAATAATTATTAAGTCCAGAGGGTTATCTCTGGTATGTTATTGGAGGTCGGATGATGCCGGTGCGCCGTCCGAGAAACTACTGAACGAGTGCCGCGGTTGTCTTCTTCGGCTTGGCTCGGCCACTTGGTCGGTTCACTCTCGTGTCGGGCCACATAGTCAGGCGCACAGACAGATCACAAGTACACTAATACACTCGTACATATATGTATATATATATAAATATATACATATACATATATATAAAGTATAAGTACAGCGACAGCGATAAAGACGACGTTAGAGCAGACGTTGGATGAAGGAAGCATACAACGAGTACATAAGTATGGGTATAAGTGTAACCAGTGTATAGAGAAGAGTAACCACACTCGTCGGCACTCTCAAGACTCAAGATCGACCGTGTGCCAACGCCACCGGGAGCATCAACAGCACCAGTATCCACGCCACCACCGTCCTTATTATTTGCAACCAGTATCCGACTAATATCCTTGCGTTTCTCATAACTACTGATTTTAACCATAACCCTTGTGAACTAGTTATACAAGTTTTAATGGTGAAAGTTGCTTCTTGCATTGTTGGTTGACGTTACGCGGTTTATTTTTTGGATTTTTAGTTTTAATCTTTCCGAGGGTTATTATTATTGTTATTATTATTTTCAAGCGTTTTGTATAAATTTTTGTTACGAGTAGATTAAATCTTTTGAGATTCCATCTCGTGTGACAGTAACATCGATCACTAATAACAATGCGCCTTGTTTAGGTGATCCTTTCAACCAGCTTTTTACTTTTTTTACGTCTCCGAAAGGTTGTCTGTCAAAGTGTTTTCAGAACAAGTTTCTTTATATTATGAGCTCATGTGTATGTTCTAGTTCTTTTATCCGAGTATTATACATAACTGTGATGCTATTTTTTTTTCACCGCATTTTTTTTTTCACCAGCCCGTCGGGTGTTTCCGCATATGCAGTCAATCTGTGGGCAGAAAAAAAATAATATTTTTATTTGGTGCCAGATTTATTAATATTTTTATATTTTACTTACGGCTAAATAATTATTTTTATTTCAATGTGACAGGTAAAAAAAAATTTCTGGTTGAATTGATTGGAGGTCGTGGGTTCAAAAGAACTTATGAAAAAATATGTTTTTTTTTTAGATTTATTCTCACACACTTTGATAATACTTTGAGATAAGAGTTACGTTGGAGCCGCTTTAGATGAGAGAAAAAAAAAGTTTCGACAAATTCTAAGCGGGGTATTTTATTTTTTTGTTTTTATAAAAGACCACTACACCTTTTTTTAGGGCTACGTGCCAAATGGTGTCTCTATTACGTATCTCAAAACCCGTGGGGTATGGGTAGGAATTCATACATGAGTTTTGGTGCCAAAAAATTTTTCGGTCACTGAACACGTTTTTTGTCGGAGTTTATTATTAAAAATACTTGAAGAATTTTTTCTAGTTTGCCAAAGATTTTTTACAGAAGCCTATAATTTAATAACGAGTTTTTACTTCACCAAATACGTTTCATCATTAAGTAAAAATTCTCTGTGAAGTTTTTTTGTGCTTAAAAGAAGAATTCTAGGCAGGTTATTCAGCGAATCGCTTCATCCGATTCGAAAGGATGAGATGAGACGGCTGACGACGGTTTTTCCATCTTATCTCATACACTTGCCCCTCGAGCTGCTCTATACGCAGCTTTTACTTCTTTGTCGCACACTAACGACCTGCGTAACGTCTTTCTATTTCACTTTAAATTGACATTAAATTTACATTCGATTCGTTTATATTAGGGTGGGCTCGGGAAAATACGAGGGTCTAACAGACTTCAAAGGATAACGTACTACTTCGCGAGCCAAAAGAAATCTAATAAAGGGGAAGTCAAAGGACTTTGTTCAATAACTTTATTCAATTGAATATAATGTTGAGCAAATAATAAAAAAATTCTATTCTACATTTCGCTCCAAAATGAAATTTTTTTTTTTTACTCCAAAAAGAAAATTTTTCTATTGCTTTTTTGCTTAAAAGCAGAATTTTCAAAGCATGGTATTCTTTATTTTAATTTTCAAAAAAAAATTTTTTTCAAAGTTTTCGAAAAACGGCAATTGCCGGTTTATTCCGAAATATTTCTTGAACCGCAGAGCCCGGTTGCCTCAGTTGCCTGGCTAGCTCAGTCGGTAGAGCATGAGACTCTTAATCTCAGGGTCGTGGGTTCGAGCCCCACGTTGGGCGGAATTTTTTGATTTTGGTACTCCAAAAACTCAAAATTTCGATAAAAAACATTTTTTCTTAAAATTTTTGCAATATTTTACCTTTTTCGCCGACTTTGTACCTTACAAAGTCGAATTTTTTGCCAAAAAACATCCTAATCATTGAATAAACAATTTCATTTTCGAGCAGTTTCATGAAAATCCAATTTTTCATTCCAAATTGACATCCCCTTATCCATAATTCCAAAAACATACATTTTCACAACAATTTTCACAAAAAAATGTTGTATGACAACATTTTCACTGAAAATTATCATTCACTTCAAAAATTACTATCATTAAGTCCGAAACTTAAGAATAGTCCTATGCAAACACAGACACTAGCACCCCTAGTGGAATTACCCTAAACATCTGTCTAATTTCCATAATCCCTCTCCATAAACACATTTCCTTGTTATTACATGCCAGACAAAAGAAAACTTGAAAAATCACAATTCAAATACCAAAAACAATGTTTTCGAACCCAAAAATGTAAAAATTGCACCGTATTCTGTAATTTTTACAGTATTGCCTAAAAATTACAGAATAACTTACAATTTTTTCACTTTTTCATTCCAGAAGTTTGTTTTTGCTATTCACACCATAAGTTTCCATGCATGATGAAACTAAGCCAGCTATTACACAAAAAATATAAAAAATGGACTAAATTCTCCTTTTCACATTCAAAAACAATGTCGACACACAATGAATTAACCGTCTTTTCAATTCAAAAATATCATTCGCATCATACTTAACATTAAAATTGATCCAAATGAACGATACACATATTATTATTATTATTATTATTATTATTTTTATATAGCAATCAATGTCAATCTTGATTTAAGACTTAACTTGATTAATCTAGTCATAATGATGCCTTTTGATTGTGATAAACGAGGCAGCTGTTATTTATCTCCTTAACAAGCATTTCTGTCATGCACTTGCAATTTTTTATCAAAACAAATTTATTTTTTCATACCAAAGGTGCGTATACCTTTTCAGCAGTACCCTCGTTTTTCACATCAACATCAACACATCCCATACACAGAAGCACACATACACACATTTGCCCTTATTATAAATGTGTAATGCATATTATTCCACAAATATCGTCGTTTTGTAATTTCTCTAACAAGTTCCTCGATAAAATTTTTTTAGTACCACATGCATGAATCGATTGGCCATCATAAAAAGACCGATTTACACGTGGAAGATACGCGAAACCCTTGGATTTTATAGTATAATAATAGAGCGGTATGGTAAAAGTGTTTGCTTATCGGATACACCTTGTTTGCTCGGGCGTTTGATTTTGACTCTGCCAACTTTTATTAACTCAATATACATATATTGCCTTCATGCAACCAACTTAATATTGAGAATATACAAAGTGTCTTGAAAGGAATAGGTTAAGGTATTCCCGGATAATAATCGGCCATTATTTCGTCTGGATACTTGCTGGAGTACACGCCGCTTAAGGCATTAAAAATACATTTTTTTTATTACCATGATTATTATTATTATTATTATCATTATCATTACGGGAGCTTTTTTTTTTAACATTTAGATTAACTCTCATGACGACAATCTGTTCTCTTTATACCGGAGTAAATAAGTGCGTTTGCATAACGATGCAAAGTAATTTACATGCCTCCTTATACTTATTGCTACGGTCACTTTTATTTCTATTTCAAACTTGTAAACGTGTCATCACCGTAATAACGATCATTATTATCCAGCAAAGCGGATATTTGAAAACCTCAAGGTTTTGTTTTTATTATTTTTTTTTTTCCAAGATTCACGAGGCCCGAACAAAAAATCTCATTAAGTGGTTTTCTGAAATGGAAACGAATTCAAATTTGATTGTTAAAAAAAATGTGAGACATGCACAATTTAGTTGCAAGCCTTTTTATAAGGACTATCTGTATCATCGTGGCAATAAATTTTGAAACGAGGACACATGTTTTAGGTGATTAATTGATAGGACATAAAAATAATCCGTAGGTGGATTAACAGCGACATGTTGATCAGAGTTTAAAAATTAGCATTAAATAATATTATTTAAAATAAATCGTCGACATTTAAAATGATGATGTCACATTTAGTGTAAATATAAATAACGTATAGATAAGAGATAATATATAATACTGGAGTTCACACGCTGTTAGTGTCTCAAAATTATAATAATTTCGTTGTTAATTTTTTTCGTAAGAGAGGTAGACACTTAACTGATCCCACTGTCAGATATAATCCCATCCCGCATCCCGCATCGGCTTAAAACCCTTTGGGTCCTGGATCCGTGATGGATGAAACCAATCTCTCATCCCGATAGTCATAGTCACTATACTCCCAGCAGACATATATATATGTACTGTGTAATCAAAATCATACTAAATAATAAGAGTCATGGCATGATGACTGTGGGTGGCAATTCCCCATTTCCCCGATCAAACGTCAAAATTTTTATTTTTTATTATTGCTTTTTAAAATTTATTTTAACACTAATAGCTGTATTTTACGTCTAGAATAAATTTATAGCGCAGAATATAAAAAAATTTTGTGTAAACATAATAAATATAAATAGGGCATTAGAAGTTTAACTGAAACTCTTTAAATTAACGAGATATGTACTAGCGAGTGACGATTCACACAACTATTTGTTCTTTTTTTTTGGTGATTAATGTCGCGAAGATATATTTATATATGTGTGTGTGTGTGCTGTTGTGTGTAGAGATGTATATGTATATATACGCATATATATTTATATATTTAATGGTGAGGCGCGTGAGCCCCGACAAGGCGCCCGGTGCCTCGTGTCGCTTCGCCAAAGGATCTCCCAGCCCGAAAGAAAGACCAGAAAGAAAGCCATTGTAAAAAAAAGTTAAATAAATATAAAAGGACGAGTACAATGCTTGTTTGTTATAAATCCTTTTGTATTTTATTGTTACATCCTTGTAGGTGTGCCTGTGCCATTATTCCGATTTAAATATTATTATTTTCAAAATTATTATTACCAAATTTATTTTACGTTTAAAATTATCATTGTAATTTTTTTTGTACCGCAACGAAAACTCTGTGATTTATGTGGACAATACAATTTTTGTTGTCATGTTGCGCTGGTATTAAATTTTTTTGTTCTGTCGTACATAACGACAAAGAATGTGATAGAAGGTTGAAAGGGTCACGGTGATATCGATACGTTTCAATCAAATCTCACACACGCTGTTGTCTAGTCTAGCCAAAAAAAAACTAGACGGAATTTATTTCATTACGTTCTTTCATGTCACAACAAAAAAACAAATGGCTCGTAAAAAATATAAAACTCGTCACAAATCAATAGCTTTAGAAAAAAACTAAAAAGTTATAAATAAAAATAATATTTTGTTAAATGTAATAAATTAACCGTAAAGATTAGGATTAAAACGGTAAAAAATATAAAAATTTTCATCAGAAATTTATATTGACGTAACATGAATATAAATTACAATCTTTAATTCTCACGGTTAAATTGGTTATGAAAAGGATCTAATGAAATTTGGGTGAATGGCATGTACGCAGATGTTTGTCTGTTGATTAATATTGAAGTCAATCATCATACCAATATTGAATTGGACTTTAGATAAAATAAATTTAAAAAACATTTGTTCAACACATTTTGACGTAACGCGCGTGGCAACTGCTAACGTATCGAACAAGGACAGAAATAAGTTGCCAAGTGTCGGGATATATCGTTTATCGTCTGAATTGCAAATAGGTCATCGCAGTGTCAAGTCATTTGTCGTCGCAACTGATCGCCACCACGCGTCAGTTCGAGGACCTTTACAAATTAATCACCCCTGGAATTTCCATTTCCGATAGAAACAGCTAAATAACCTAGACCAGAGAGTGCTCTTGGTCCTTCGAGCCCTGCATATTTTGCATTCTCTGCCCTATCGGACCCCTATATTCCGCGTTTCCATTTAAAGTTCTTTTGTCAGCGAACACCGATAGCCGCCAATTGGTCTTGGATTCGGATAAGAGTAAAAATTGATTCTTTATCTTATCGAGCCGAGGTCATGAAACAAATTGTACAAACATCCGATCCCTTTGTTCCGCGCTTACATTTATTATTTATTTCTTAACTTATTTATACATCTATATACATTTATAGGTATATTATTCTAGAATACAAGGCTTATATTCCTCACCAAGATCCACGGAATTCAACTCGTGCGGGCATTGATCAAAGGGGAGATAAAATTTTTGCATTTTAATGTCATTCTTCATTAAACCAATGTCCGCTTGCTTTTGTCCTATTATTTTATAGTCAGCCGGTTGTTTCCAGGACAAAAGTTTTATCCAGACACATAACTTACCACTTTAGTTATAGTATAGCTCTACTATATTATACATAAATAAAAATGTACATATATATATATATATAGTTCTTAAATAACCATTAACCATTTCTTCCTGGCAATAACTTTTTCACTTACACATTTTTAATTTTCATAACAAAGGCCCTCCGGCAAATAAATAAAATAGACGCGACTGGCTCCTAATCCTGATTAACAAACCTGAAAAAGCGGCTGTGTGCTGTATATTGTGTAGCCATATGTAGAATAAAAAGGCATAAATCAACCCTTGACACGTGTTAAGTAGGCGTTAATGGCCGATGGCCTCCCGGATGCTACGGTTAATTAAAGGAACATAACCCAGTAATGAGTCTGGTTCGATTAGACTATAGATCCTGTATTAAATCATATTAAATTCAGACACCGTCAGCATTTAAGTTCACGCCGGACAAATTACTTTGTTTAAGTCTCTATAGTCTGGATTTTTTTTACTTTTATTTTCACTCGGTGTAATTCGACATTGGGTTCTTCGCCGAATATTTTTTATCACCCGCAGCCTTGGCCCAAAAAAAATACATTAGACAGATCTGATTGGCGCAAAGTGTCTCATTGCTCTTTTGAACAGTGTCCCATGTAAATTTATTCTTACAGAGGTGTGGTGCTGTCTTGTTGCATTGTGTATCTCGTGTGTTAAGATTGTACGGGTACACTACACACCACTGGGACTAACAAAACCCTGATGGCTCCTCGAACATCCGTATAAGTTATATATGCTCCTGCTGGTGGTGATCCTAAGGCTTGAGCTGGAGCTGGAGCTGATGCCGGTGCTCGTTGCCTGCTGCCAGATATCCAGTCACCATTAAAAGGGACAGTATAGAAGAGATAGAGAGAGAGAAAGAGACCAAAAGAATTGTGGTTACTTTTGCTTTCGACGAGAGATCGGCAGCGGGAAAAAACAACGCCGACATGGGTCAGAAAAAGATGGAGTTTCTACTGTACTTTATTTCTCCTTCCTTCTCTTCCTTTTATATACTTTATGTATATATATGCTATTTAGCTTTTTTATTTTTATTTATTCTTATTATTTTATTTACAACTCTCCCTTTTTAAATTCAACCATCCAACGAAAATCATGTTCAATCAGCGGCCAATTCGTTTCGAGGATCAGTATCAAATTAGCGATCAACGATATTTTTTTACTCATTTTATATAAAGAATATTTATCGACGAATTAGCCACAACAAATGTTTATCAAATAGTCTCTGAGTACATTATTGCTAATCCTTTTTTTATTATTTTTAAACATTTCTCGGAGATGATTAAACCAAAGGAACCAACAAACCCTTTTTATTTAATTTACCCGCAAAAACTTGCTGCACAATATTTTAAAAACTGTTTATCTTTAAATATTTCTTTGAAATAATATAATATACCCACAAACTAACAAAATATTTCTCAAGTTATTATATTTAATAGATCAAGAGCATTTTCTCAGACAAATAAAATAACAAACTTCCGTGAAATATTAAACTTGAGCACTTGAGAAAACGATTTGACGAGTTGAGCTGAGACTCACATCACTCGCCACTAAACAAAACATGAAAAATTAATGAAACATTACATAACTCATTGGCTATAAACCCACACCTATTCTCTCATATCAGTAAATTTCTTTCATTAAACACATAATATTTAATATTTCTCTTTCTCCAGATAGCCTTTGCTCTCCTCTGGCTAATTCCTAGAACTCTAAAACTATATCTATATACACACATACATATATTATTCATACGAACACCGCAGAACATAAACATCGGCGCCAACATATTACGCCTTGATTTCTTTTGAACCTACAGCCAGTTAGTAAATATATATTCCGGCGTTCTGTTAAGTCGTTTCTTATGGATCCAGTTTAGTTGCTCGTCGTTTCATTCTCTCGTACCATTCGCTCTGACCCGAATTTCTTATTGCACAGAAAACCCATTTAAAACGGAAATAAAATTAGTCTGAATAATCAATTCCTACGACAACTACCAAAAGGTTACTTTGTACACATATATATATATTTAATGGCTGACATTCTTATAGCCATACCTTACACGTACGCACTAAAACTAAAAACACGTGTACTTGTTACTTTTATCTTTTATTATAGTTCCGAGTAGGATAATACCGTGGGTGTATCAAAACGGGGATCTAGTCAGTAATGCTCGCTCACAGATCCAGACATCATCGCCAATTAATTAAAATAGATGCTACAAATCACATCTAGATGGCTACACGGGCTCGTAGGAGGTTCTCTCATATTAATACTACACTATATTTTCTATGAATGGCTCAGGCTAAAGTCAAGTTCATAACCACGTTGCTTGTTGTGTATTCATTGCCATTGCCAATGCCATTGCCGTACCCATAATCACCACATATATATATACTACATACTTATTTACCAGTTTATTTCCTCGGTTAGTGCACACGAGATTCCAGTAATCTTCAGACTTACGAAAAATCCGTAAAGTAACTTCCTCACAGAACCGGTTAAATTTTTTTACTGCTGCGTTTTTCTCATATATCACCCGTTCTTTGCCATTTCAAAACTCATTCCCCATTAATCATTTTATAATTTTTTCGTCTAATCTCGTTTATAAAAATTAAGCTATTGGTGTAACCGAATGATATTACTTACATCTGCGTGCTTCGGAGATTGGGTGAGAACGGGCAGAAAAGTCCAGAGCGTATGTAGGAAATTTGAATTTAAATAATCGGAATCGGCGGCTAATGACCTAATAACGACTCGAAGGACAGGGTTGGACACACGGTGATGCAGAGACCCTGGGTCCATTTTCTGTCTGATGATCATCTCAAATTATAGCTCTGCAACGACTTAATCCGGCATTTGAGTAAACGCCCCGAGGGATCAGGAATATCTGTTAGCCGTGGCATGCCCGCGATTAAGCGATGGTTATTGTGGGCGGACGTGAGGACGTTGGTAGCACTCGTTTAACCCGCTCGATTAGCAACACCTCGCATTTACTTCCATTCCCAACCCGCGTCCGTGGAATACGCTCGCTCTTGTGCACCTATATAGTATGCGTATATGTATATATATTTTATATACAATAACCCCCGGGGGTTTATGACAAGCCGCTTTCACACTTTAGTTACGCGTGTCATGAAACTCTCTCGTTATCATGCATTACTTGTTCATTCAATGAACAATTGTTATTTATTTACCTCTCGGATTCATATCTCCATATCTGCTTCGCTCAATATAAATAAATAAATACATATATGTATACCTGCACATATACAAGTAATGAGGACCGTTAGGTGCAAAGTAAATTAATGAAAATAATTTCCCATTAATTTTTTCAGCGAAACGAATATTGAAATAATAATTAATAATATCCCTGGACTTTGATCTCTCGGTAGGGTAAAAAAATTTACTTTAATATGAAAATATCAATCATAAGATGGAAAAAAATTTTAATAAAAGCTTTATGAAAATCATACGTGAATTACTCTTGATCCTGTGGAAGATTACAAAAAGTGTTCTTAGGGAGGAACTGGTTTTCAATCTGTTTATCTCAGACATGCACTTTAGTATTCACGACACCTGCTAAGATCTTGAGATCGTTAACGAGTCCACTAAATCTACTTTGGTGTAATTTTTATTCAAAATATCATTCGATATTTTTATCTTTAATTAGTGAAGTAATCAAAAAAATTTTTCAAACAATTGACCAGTAGAAAATTTATCAACGTAAATTTTTAAATTTAATACCAGCTCCCGCGCCAACTTTACTTTGACCAAATTATTTTATAAAAAATTGACCCAAAAGTTTACCAAGGAAATTTTTAACGTAATTTCGCATCTCAATAAAAATGCGGGAAATTTAAAAAAAATTTTTGAAGAAACAATCGGTCGTCATGTTCAGTGATACATAATAGCAGATAAAATTATTTTTAAAAAAATTTACCGAATAATTTTTGACGTCAATTGTCAGTAAATTTATCGCCACTTGACTGAATACAAAAACTACAGAAATGTCGCATCTCTATCTCTAATATTATTATACCCAACTAAAAAATCCAAGAAAATCTTTATTTTAGTTTGCTAACTAACTAACGAACCAAAGCCAATTTAGTGGATAGATTTTAACAGATAGTTTATCCGATTACCCAAATGTTAATTTCTGTATACCGTTACTTTTTCAGTTCCCATCACTCTCTCTCTCTCCCTCTCTGTCTACATTGATAAACACATACCCACACACGTCTCATAAGTGTGTGTCTGTACACACGTGTTGTAAAATAATCATGACAAAATTTTAATATTCGTAAGTAATTAAGTACACACAAGCAAAACCGTTTGGCAGCAAAGAATGCGGACTTAGGATCAAAGTCGACAGATAACATTTTAAAATAAATAAAAAAAAATAAACCGAGAAACTTAATGAAATAAACGTTGAAAAGCTATTCCAGCATTAATTTTTTTCAACGTCCACATGCTTTTTATTTTACAATATACAAGACACACATTAATATACACTCAGCTTTTATCAACATATTACAAGTTATTACTTACTAAACGCACTTAATGAGTCTCAATGTTTGATTATACGCTCGCCAGATATATTTATACCAGATTTTAATTTAATTCATACTACTTAATTAAATAAACGTACTACAGACTACACCGGCATCCATTAGTTATTAAACTATTTATTTATTATTATTCACATGCTCGCGATCCCGTATTTTTATACATCAGCTTTCACTTTCCGATGAAACCACAGCGGGCTTTCCATCTTCCACTCACTCAATACAAATTAAATAATCATTCGATTTTAAATACTTCCCGCCATTGGATATTTCAACTTTTAGATGCACGCACATTTAACTTTCGTAATCGGGCATTAAAAAAAGAGCAATTGTTTATGCGATACCACGGAATAGTTTAGCTAAGGTCTATGCTACACAATATTTAAGTTACTGTGCAATAAAACTAAAACGGGTAGAAAAAATTGCAACTACTCATTAGAGGCCGAGAAGATCAGCCTCTACTTCACAGTGCGCTAGCAATATACCCGGGTATCAAGTGCATCTGAGATAATCTCTGTACACGTAAAACCGAAGGCCAAGAAACCTTCTTTAATTAATCGTCTTATTGCACGGCTAGGGATGATTATTATTATCATTATTATGATGGAAATGACCTCATGTAGATTTTTAATCATCTAGCTTTGGCTTTTTTCATTTTTATTTATACCTAACATCTTCAACATATTTACTTAAATTGTTATTTATCGTGAACCTCGGTAATTAATGAAGTAATAAAATTATATATATATATATATATAAGAAAATTAATAAATTTGTTATTTAATCACAAATATTGCCTATTCTTAATCGCGAAAGATACTTTTATATATTTAAAAGATATCTTATCTGAAACTATGATTATAGTTCAATGAGGAGAATTAATTATCGATCATATTTACAGATCCATATTCATATATACAAATATATGTGTGTATGTATGAGTGCGATCGTCGATAGTAAATTAATGAGGATACAATGTTAATAAGCCGAAAAAAAATAACTGGATAGCAAAATAAAAATATAAAACATATATATATATATATATATATATATATATATATATATATATGTATGTATAGATAGATAGATATATGATATATCACATGAAATTTATCGTAATTAAATACAACACGTAAGTCAATATATTACCATAAACTAAATCGATTACATTACAGTAAATAAAATATAAAATATTATTATTTATTAAAAGTTCAAAAAATATATTCTTGCCTCTAATAGATCCCATGTTACCGGATCTTCCTTCACTCAGTGTTCAAATAGTTTATTTTATTTATTTACTGATCGCGGAGTGTTTTTAAATTTTTTAAAATAAAAGTTAAACTGCCGCTGAAGTAATTGAGCTGTAGTTAAACCCAGGACTTGCAATCCATCTATAAACAGCTGAATAAAATACCACAGACAATAAAAAAACTTTCACAAAATAATTTATCCCGTACTGACAAATATATTTTATCGAGAAGCTGTAGCTGTATCAGGTCTGATACACATTTATTTATACCGTTATTATATATAAAATAACTGCGCATGCTCATCCGTGACATTGTATCAAATCAGGTGAAACTAACTGATAATATTTCATTTAAATTTAAATATATATTATAATAACTCAGCATACATTTCGCACCGCATTTATCATAAACTTTTATTTGAATTAAATTGGCTTAACTTCGTGAAGATAAACCGGCAATCGGCGGTAAAATTTAACGGACGCAACTCGCGGAAGGATCCGGCCGCGTGATGAAACGAAAATTTTTTAATGATAGTGACAGAAATCGTTGACAAACGGTCCTATCAGGTTGAGTGTGCACGGGGTACTGAACTGCGATTTACTCGTTTCTTGACGTCGTCGTCGTTCCTCGTACACTTGCTCTGTGTCTACAACTCGCTTCTGTATGTACTCTATAGAGAAGTTATTTTATATATACATAAGATATACATACATAAAATACGAGATGTATGAGCGTGTAAGTTGAGGAGTAAAGTAGTGGGACAGGTGGTTTGGTTTTCTGTCTGTTACGACGATTCAACCGAGTATGAGTACGAGCTGACTGATAATGACGATGTGTACGTGACACTGCACAGCTTTCGCGCTGCTGCACAACCACCAGCATCACCACCAGTACCAGCATCACTGGTAACAGTAACAGTAATAGGGACCGCAGATCTGATACAGATACAGATACAGATACAGATACAGATACGCCACAGCCACAGCCACTGGATCAGGCACATCTCTAAACGATCTTTTATTTCTTATCTCCATTTCTTACTCGCTGGTGTTCGTTACCCCATTAATACACATTTATAAACCTAACGCATCCTCTGAAATATCCTCGCGTTCGTGTCGCTTAATGATTTATTGCTTTGAATTAAAACTGGACCACCGTGACGTAAAATCGAAATAAAAAATTTTTATTCAATTTTTTTTTTTACTCACGCACACGAAAAGATCGTGAGTAAATATGAATTTTATTCAAATCCATTTGGAGTTCCGGAGTTTAAAAAAAATCACTTCGCATACGGAGTAAATGGGATTTTTTTTTGGAATGATGTAGATTTGATTCAAATCCTCAGCGACTTGAATCCGAATCAGTGTAATTATAAAAATTTTTAATTGCTAAATTTCGGTCGGGTGGTTTTGACTTTACTATTATTATTCAAATCCGTCGCGACTAGATTAAATCACATGCTATCAATGAAAATAATGAATAATATTAACAAAGATTAACATTTAGCATAAAACTATATAGTTATGATGTCCAAAGAGGTTTACATTTGTGGGCGTAGCGAGACGTGAAATTAATTTATACCATCTTGGACTCACCCTTGTCAGTTAACGCAATGGCATTTCTCTATAATAATTTAAGACTGAAACAGAGAGCTCGCGATTTAAATACTTTTAATTATTATTATATTAGTCCCTATATTAAAGCACCCTTGTCATATTTAATATACTAAATATCTGCTGATACGCTTTCATTTCATTCCGTATACTATTTTTATTTTTTATTTGTTTATTTTTTTTTTTTATGTATATCGACTATTATAATAAAACTGCTCAGCTTTCTCCGCAGAAAATGTTTAAGCACATTTGGGTTATTATGTTAACGCCTACATAAAATATTTTAAAAATCCACCTGCAAAACGAGCTTGAGCTGTTTCACTTCTCACTCAACATATATATAATTTTCTTTACAACTTATACACCGCGGCTGTCTAAGACTCGCGTCAACAAGACATAAAACTCAGATATGGTATTTAAATTATCTACTATTTTACAATCTACAATTTGCAATATTACAATTCATAACACTGCGCTTATTATTATAATTTAAATTTGAAATTAATAAACTAAACCGACAGGTTAAGTGCCGCTTTGAAGATGCCTACAAATAAAATAAAGTCTTGTGCAACTGTTTAAAGGGCAATAAATTATTTATTTGATACTTGGCAATTTAAAAACACTTAACTAAAATAATAAACTATTTAAATTACCTTAATTATTTAATTTTTTTTATTAATATCGATTTACAAGTAGCAGTATTATTATTATTAATTATTATTTTTTTTTTTTTTTCATAATTTAAGTCTGCCGTACAGATTAACTAACTGAATATAAGTGAATACAGTAATCGACTTTTTGTTTATTAATAATTTATTAAATCCTCCCAGGAAATCTCCCCTCTGCAATCTGCTCGTCCCACTTTTCAGTCCACACTTTTGGGCACATGATTGTGTAAATACGTTTGAAATATTTACAAGCTTCATATTCTTCCCCGCGGACTTTCTTACATCGGTGGAAGTCCAAATAATATTGGTAGCAATGTCTGTTTAAAAAAATTGTTATTATTATTTTTGTTTATTTACTTGTTATCGGTTACAAATATCGTGGGAACATTAAACTTTTTTTCTGATAGTTTTTATCGACAAAAAAAAAATATTTCTGATGATAATGAAGTTAGTAGACAATTAAAAATTTTTGAATTTTTTTTTATCAATCGATTACAGAAAAAAACTAAAACTAAAAAAATTCACATGTAGGAAATTAAAAGAATTATAAGTGCAATTTTTTCAAATATTTTTTTTTATAATTTAGTATTTTAAAAATAAATTCAAAAATTAAATATCATGATTTCTTATGATACTGAAATTTATCGAAGTCTCATAATTTTTTAATTTATTTTTAAAATACTAAATTATAAAAAAAAAAAGATATTTGAAAAAATTGCACCGGTAGTTTTTTAAATTTTCTACATGTGCATATTTTTATTTATTTTTTTTTTTTTTTCTGTAATCGATTGATTAAAAAAAAATTCAAAATTTTTAATTGTCTTCTAATTTCAGGATCATGATTTCTTGGCGCAAGAATTTTTTTTTCTCGCCCCGAGAAAATTTTTTTTTTTTCAATTTATGATGCAAAAAATTTCTTAAGGTGAATAAAAATTTTTTGCACCAAAAAACCATTTTTTTCTGTGTAGTTTAAAAAAAAATAATAATTTTTAATAAAATTTTTCAACTTGTAGATAAAAAAAGTAATTCGATAATCAGAAAAAAAAAATTGTATGCCCCTACGGCATCCATAAAACGATTAAATTATTAATTAATTAAAATAATTACCTAGTTTGATTTGTGTTCGGGAACCGTGGATCGTACGGTGCTGACTGATAATTCTCAATATCTTCTGGAATTCCACCGTAAGCCATTGTAGCTGTACTTATCTATCTAATAATTACCCATACAAATTAAATTTATTAATACTAATAATAACAGTAAAAAAAAAATTAACAAAACTAAAATCCTACTTGACAAATAATAAATTGTTTTAGTACACTTATATATTTATTATTATTTTTCTTAAACTTAATCCAAAGGTTCAACCTTTCGCTCAATCAAAATAATTATCTCTCATTGTTTATTTGTCAGTTAATTAATTATCAAATTAGTAAAATAATAATAAGATTAATTTTATGTATTCACTTAACATTTAGACTCATAGTAAGTGAAAATAAAAATAATTATACGCACTTTGAGTGGTAGAAAATAATAATAAACAGAAGTAAAATTAAATAGTAAATACTAAAACTAAACAAATATAAAATGTTAAATAAATAAACCGAAAAAAATTATTTTACAAGAGGTCTCGTATTATCTTCTTCTTGGCAGCAGACTTCGCGATATTTTTTAACCTCGGCCATGTAGAGTGACCATGCGTCTTTCGGCTGCTCAACGACCTGTTCAGTTTTAGCTTTTGCGACCATTCCAGTCTTGAGGATTCTTCCTCCGCGTCGCTTTCCGACCATCAGCGGGGGCGGAACGACGGGTTTATCTTCGAGTACAGAAGTCGCCGGTTGATCAGCACTGGGCTGCATTTTCTCCTGCATTTTCTTGAACATCTCCATGAAACTCCCGTCGTTTTTAAACGCGTTCGACTGGATGGGAATCACCGGCTGGGTGACCTGAGTGGGTGGCATTCCCATTTGCTGATCAATAATATCAGGAATATAATCCGAGTCATGCGAGGAAGTGCGATAGTGACGGCTACGACTGTCACGGTATCTTGAATCACGTCCAGAATCACGAGGTCTACTGGTGTGTCCGTTGCTTCTGCTTCTACTACGACTCCGACTTTGGCTACGACTATAACCCCGACTATGCTGACTTGGACTACGACTATAACTGCGACTGTAACTATTATTGCGATACCGTTCCCGTGATTTAGATCTACCTCCCCGAGACCTTGATCTTACTCCCCGTGATCTCGATCTGACAGCTGGTGATCTCGACCTATTACCCCGAGATCTCGATCTGGCTCCCCGGGATTTAGATCTCGGACGTGAGCTCGACTTGGACCTACGCCGCCGTGAATATTTACGTGACCCATCACTGGAGCCTTCACGTGACCGCTTATGTCTCTTGCGTCGTTTATCGTGTGAAGACGACGACGACGAGGAGGTCGTCGTGCCAACTTCCTGGGCTGATCTCACTGTATTATGCTTATTACTGTACTCAGTGTAAGAAGGTGATTGTCGTGAATTAGCTTTATAACTTCTCTGTGTAGATAACTCACAGCTTATCCTGGACTGGGTGGAATAGCTCGGAGGCGAGGGTGGCTCGGGAGGCGAGTCACAGATCGTCCTGCCCCGGTCATACCGTCTTGACTCCATTAGTACTGACACGCCACCTCTTTACTTAAATCTTTCTTTATGATTTCTCTCACCCGATGATTGACTGACGTCGACGTTGTTGCTCTCCAACGCAACTGGTGACAGGTTACCTACAAGGATAGAAACTGCCTTCTATAAGTACACAGCCCACTCTCAATACCCTACGCCATTATCGAATTGTATTTTTATTAATAATTTTATCATTGTCATTATTATCGACAAGTACAATAAGAGATTTTTTTTTTTAATTGAGCGACATTTTATTTTATGCTTTTAATATTTTCTGACCCTGAAGTACTTAAATTATTTTAAAAATTAAATATTTAGTCAGGACTTTCAATATGTAAAAATAATTATTAATTTTTTAAAAAAACAATTTATATATTTATCAAGTAAATATAAAAATATAATTTTTCGCAAATTTATCCCATTGTAATAAATTGTAATTTATAAATTTATTACAATGCAATAAATATGTGAATGATAAGTAAAATACGCAAAAAAAATTGCGACTCTATGGTACCAAGTAAAATGTTTTACACACGACAGATAATTTTAATCAATAAAATATCAACACAAATTACTTTTAATAATTATAATTATAATTTTAATTAGTTTATTTATAAATAAAAATGGTTTATTAGTTGTACTTACTCGATAAACTTTAAGAGAAACAAAATGGCTACGGTTATAAAATTGTTCTGCTTTTGATGCTCGGTAATTTCTTGTTACGTCATGGATCTGAAGTGTGCGGACATTCGCTGCCTCCTAGTGCCATCTGTCATTTTTCATTAAATTTCATCTTACCGACACTCAGTAATTGTCTACTGCCGCAATTATCCACGAAATTTAAAAAAAACAAATTGGCGCGAAATTTGAATGAGTTTTTTTACCGGTCACTTTTTAAAATGAATATTAAACAGTTTAAATTTAAATAAATCATATTATCATGTTATTATTCAATGAATATTTATTCTACTTTATATTTTTTATTTTTTTTTTATTATTATTTTTATTATTTAGCGACTTGTCAGTATTATATAAGAGTTACATAAACAATTTAGTTTTATTTCCAGCTGATAATAATTTTTTCAATGACTTATCTATAATTACTTAATTATTTGTTACATATTTTAAAAATATTTAGAAGAGTAATAAAAAAAAATAATTTAATCGCGGGTAAAATAGTCAACAAAAAAAAAAACAATCATTATTCTAGATTAGTCATATTAAAAATATAAATTAACAGTCACAAGAAGTTAAAGATTATCAAATTCTCGAGTAACATAAACATTATTAAAATACCATCTCGTACCAGTCGTATAGTGACGTCACCTCTATATTATTTTTCTCGATTCATTTAAATACAGGTGTTTATATGCGTAGGATTATTTTTTTCTCGGTATAATATATTCATCTCAAGTTCATTTATTCGTTAAATTAAATTAAATCATCATTAGTTTGAAATTTGTTGCGCAACATCTAGGAAATAAGAGGTATAGATGCTGGTATTGGTGCTGATAATTGATAAAAATAATGGAAAGGCATCTGCAGAATGTCGATTTAGTATGTGCATCTTATAATGCTATTTGTTATATTACGTTAGGTTTAGTTACCAGAGGTTACATTGTTGTCTCGATGGAAGGCGCAGCGATCTCGCCGCGTTTTCTGTGCGCTTACAAGTGACCTTGTGGCATTCGGTACCTGGCTGTACCAGGCATCGTGTGCACACCACTGATTGTAAGAGCCGTAAACGATCCCACGAGCACACGGGATTATATGAACGACCGGCTTTATATATATATATATATATAACTAAATAACATATATAGCATCAACTTCGGGGTACTAATTTAGATTTTCATTTTACCTTTTTACATAACTTTTAATTAATATATAAAACCGCTAAATTAAACAACTAAATGCTTTCATTTTCTCTTTTATTTTAGATGACAATTTAGTCTTTTAAATTAATAATATACATTTGGAGTCATTAAATTTCTCAAAAAAATAATATATATTTTTACTTATGTCATAAATTATTTGCACTTGAATAGATTGAAATATTTAAAAAAAAAAAAAAAAAAACATGAGGCACAAAATGATAATATTTATTTTACGGCGAAAAACACCTGCAAGATCCTAGATCTGTAGATTTAGGGCCTGGACAGAAAAAGGAAAGGTAGGAGTTATAAATTCCTTGGGAAATTCTTTTGTGTTTTTCACTTTCCATAGCATGGGGCTAAGGTATGACTGAAATACAAGCAAAAGAAAAAAAAAGAAAAATGTTTATCCTTGATTCCAAACAAATGCATAATTGAAAAACAAGAACCAGCCCAATTTGAACAGCATGGATCCATGATGAAGGTCAAGTGAAGCAAAATAATTTCTATACGGCGTAAAAAAGGCCGCAAAAAAATGATTCAATAAAATTTAAAAAAGGATAAAAATAAATAGTGGGATGAAAGAGCGTAGTGGCGACGGGCGAAAAGGGGGCCTCATGTCGTCGATGGGCCTAAAAACTTTCATGTCACAGACACAAATATAGGAGCACCAAATAAAATAACACCTAACTGCACACGAACTCGTGTACAGGATCAGGAGTGGGGCCTCAAGGAGGTGAGGGATTGGTCGAACGGAGGTGCCAGCGTGGACGTCGTCTTCGTCTACTTCTTATTCTTCTTCTTCTTCTTCTTCTGGTTCCTCTACACTACATGTTTACTTGGTCTCCAGTGCAGACTGGTCTTGGTCTTGGTCTCGCTGTTAGTCTTGGTGTTGATGTTGGTGTTGGTGTCGGTTTTCTGTGTACCAGTCTCTCCTTTAGATGGTAGTGGTAGACGGTGTCTTTAGTTAATCGTGTAGGTAACAACACACTCAATCCAACTGGTAGTTGGATGGATGATGTCGCGATGAATCCTGTGTGTACCAGAACAGAAAGAGACGATTACCATCACACTGGGTCTCTCTTATTTGCTGCGCCAGTATAACCAGACCAGTATATGTTGGTTGCCAGTCGCCCAGTGACCGCGATCGGATTTATATCGTTCGTGTTTGTGTACAGAGACCATGGATTTGTTTATTTATTATAATTATTCATAAACTTTTTGTTTTTTAATCGAAAAATTTTAATCTTTATCAATAAATTTATTTAAATATAAATATAGATATATATATATACATATATGTGTTGCCACAATAGATAAATAAATTAATTGCCAGTGAACTACATGCTTGGCGGTAGCAATTTTAAAAGTGAATGAAAGAGAAGAGGTGATCTAGTTTGGAGCTAATTGCTAGATATATATTTTTAAAAATTATTGGAGCAGGATTAAATTTATTAAGCCTGAGGAAATAATATTTATTGTCTGTTTAGGTGAAATAAAATAATAAAACTGACACAATACGTGGGTTTAAAAGTGTATGTTGACTGACTACACGATGCCGGTGGCCGAAATGCTGCCGGTTATCACTTCCGGTCTTCTTAATTTTCGGAGCAGAGGTGCACGATTTCGTCGTAGACTTTCGACGACGACTATCAATAAAGTGTTTATATTTACTGTTATTCTCACAACTTTTACGCAGGTCCGTCTTGCTGATGCGGCTAACGGCTCTGGTATGCATTTTTAAATATTCAAATTTTTTTAACTCTTCACGACACCGTAACTTCGTTAACAAGAAAAAAGAAAACACTTAAATACTTAACTCAACAATGAGGATCGAGGTTTACTTACTTAAATGATTAATGAACATTAAATTATCCTATTTTAAATTTAGCTATTATTGTATTGTACATATTAATTTATTACCTGCTCATATATCTATATATATACCATTTTATTAATCATAATCACAACAATATTTAACAGACACTTAAATTAACTTACTCAGACGTTATTTATTTATTTAATTTATTTTTATTATCGTAAATGACAATTAAAAAGGAGGTAAATCAAGATTTTTAAAAAACAACGATAATTCAAACCGGAAAACAATTCAGTTATCGTGTTTTTGTTACCGAAAATATATTTTTATGTCGAGTAGAGGATGAAAGGCTTTGTCGTTTTTCTTTCTTTCTTTTATATTTTTTCTTTATTCGTTTTGTAATAGTAACGGTATATTTTATCGAAGGGAAAAAAAAGCTTAAATATAGTTCTGGAAAGCCGACAAAAAATTCTATTATCTCTTTAAATTAAATCCCGTGGATTAATACTATGACAAAGTAGATTAATCATTGAATTATTATTACGTTTTTTTAAATTAATGGGTACCTATACATAATTACTTGATAATAATAACAATAATTATTATTTAAACTTCATGTGTGTACACTAGACATGTACTGAGACACTTATGTAAAAATAATCTCGAAAATCGGTACGATTTCCTAATAATTTTTTAATTTTCTCAGCAGTATTTGTAATTTTTTTTTTTAAATCATCGATTTATTTAAAACAAGTAAATCTTTATGGTAATTATTATTGATAGCGTGTTCATATCGAATGAATATTATATTAAAAAGCTCTAAAAAAAATTAATCGCAATTTATAACCCAGAATTTAGCTTATCAGCTATCGAATTATAAATTTATAAAATAATCTGTTCCACACATAAAGTAAATATTTTTAAATTTTTAGAGCAAATACTGGTGGTAAAAATATTTTATATATTAGCAAATTAACAGAATAACACATGGTGACGTTTAATATTATCTAGACTAGTGTACATGTTCATAAAGTGACCGTGACACACCCGAGTGTAAAGCAATGACCCGACTTGGCGGCCAATCGCGCCGGAACTTTATTTTACTGCTAATCATTAGCATAATTTCGCGATCGTCTTACTATCGGGTTTATTATTTAAGTTTAATTAATTATTTTTATAAAATTTACGTCCGTCTTAACTTTGCCATGAAACTAAAGTAAAAAAAAAATACATTATTTATTTATTTATCTATCTGGATAATTAACATTTGAAATTTTTCAGTATCAAAGATTTTTTATCAGCTGAGGAATAATAAAAGATGATGTAACGTCAATACAATAGATCTATTGACAATAGCCAATGTCATGAAAAATAATACAATTATGAATGAGAGTAATTTTTTATGAATTATCGTTATTACTGTGATTATAAATAATAATTTTATTTTTAAAAAATGAAAAAATTTAATTACTTATGGATAATGTGGATGGGTATTGATGATATAGGACATTGAGTAAAGTAGTTAATCGAAAGAGAAGGGCAAAAGCGAGTCGGGTTTATAAAAGACACAAGTTGTTGGATTGCTGGCACCCGTACTACCGGCAATGCAAGTTAAGTATTATAAAGAGGAATAAATATATATGTATATATATATATATATATATATATATATATATATAAACGTAGGCTCGGGGGTACCACGTAGTAGTTGGGAAGGTAGGCGGACCAAGTTTAGTTCATTGACCTCGTATATACACTAGCGGCCGCGAACGAATAGCGGAACCCTGATGGCTTCCCGCAATGGTCCCGTCCGATTACGCTTTGCTCCGGTCTTGAGCTCAGACTCAACGTATATCAATATTCCGAGTGGCTTTCTTCAACACACATGACACCCACAAAGCCCTAGCTCTTTATTTTCCTCTGACCTATTTTCTGTACTACCGCCCGAGCCCGGGTGATTTCCTATTGCTGTCCACCGATCCAATTCCAGCTCTTTCATCAAACTAAACTTTTTTTCGTGACCCAATTACCTCAGCTTTGTAATTATCACTCATTTATTGCCTATAATTTATAATATGATTAATTTAATACCTCAGCGAACATGCATACACTTATATCTATATCTATATCTATATCTATGCTACTTGTGTTTGAAAGTCCTACGCGTTCTTGACTTACATTTGTAATGATGGCATCTGCAGCAATGTGACAACTCGAACAACAATGTCCCACCTGTTGATGTTCTGGAATTAGCTTACCTCGATATATATTTATATCTGTATATATACTTAAATGTTATCAACTTTTAAGATACTTCAACCTTGACCTACGCAACAAGTGTCTCGATTACGTTATTTAAACTTTAGCCGCATATTTATTTCACATTTAACACTTTACTCCAATAAATTTAACCTTACACGTAACACGTGAAACAGCCGACACGTGATAATGAACTTATCTCAAGATAATTATTATTATGCTTATTTTAATTAATATTTCTGACAAGTTGATTAAACTTTTAATTATTCCCAGCTTTATTTTCTTTATCAAAAAAATTTTAATGTTAAATTAAAAATATTATATAGGACATAAACGATATATCGGTGAAAGTGTAAAACCTTTCACACAATTTAGCTGATGAGAATCCAGTCATCGTGAATTGCACATCAATGCTTTAGTAAGTCATAGACAGACTACAGTACAGTAGCCATTTGTATGCCTCACTTTTCTTTATTCAAATCTAAATATTTATTTAAATACCAGCCTACGTATTTTTAAATTAAATTTAAAATTTAAATCGGCATTGAGACTGGACGGCAGCCGATTAATGAAATTAGGTAACCAATGACGAGACCAGTCATAGAAAAATGAGTACTTGGATTGAATGACGCCGGAGAAATAAAATATTGAGATGACATATATAATTTGAGAGTAATTTTTAGCGCAATTTAAAGCTGTATATGACCTTTATACATTGATAAATCAAGCTCGTTAAACTATGGCAAGTGTAATGTATAGTGTACAATGTATTTAGTGTATAGTACTATAGAGGCATGCACGATGTAGGTAATATCTGTATGTATAGCCATCGGGCGAATGTTCCCGCGGTACCAGGCCACACGGCTGCACGGCCTGGCACGATCGCTGCACTTTAGAAGACGGAACATCCGTATTTTCTATCCCACTTGCTCTCACCACCGACTTATTCATCACATTTACCATTTGCCTACTATTATATACTACTACTATAACACAATAATGCATATTTGTACATAATATAAATATATAACTACACTACTACTCATAGACATGCATATACATATACATATACATATACATGGATGCAAATGTCTACACTACAGCATAATTCATTTACGCACAATCTGTAAAATAAAAAAAAGTATAGAAAAAGAAAACGTATATATGTATATATTTTTTTTACTTTATTGTTTTGTATAAACACCATATTTATTTTAAAAGTTAACTTCATTTTCAACAAATTCAAAGTAAAAGTATTAATGCCAGCGAATAAAATTTCTAAATTTAATGAAATTTTTCTTTTCTTTTTCTATTAAGCTTGAGATTATTTATTTATTTTTAATGGTTTTAATAGAAATTATAGATACCTCAAAAGTCACATGCCATGGACTGTCATTCAGGTGTCCTGAAGGAAAGTGTATTCCTCCGTCGTGGGTCTGCAATTATCAGAAGGATTGCGAAAATGGCGAGGATGAAATGCAATCGTGTCGTAAGTAGTTTTTTTTTTTTATTTAATTTTTTTTTCTTGGGTTTTTGCTAATTTATATTCATGCATTTATATATTTATTTATTTATTTATATCGCCCATGAACGAATTTAACGACGCAGCGAATTTTTAAAGAATTGCTGGCTATCGTTTATGTTTAATAACTTGTTGCTGGTTAAGAATTATAAATTTCAAAGCAAATTTATTTTGGGAGGTGGAATTAAATTATTGCGGGTGTTGGATAAGCAGAATAGAAATTGTCCAATCCGCTGATTTTTTTAGACATTTTTTTTTTTAAAAATCAGTTTATTTTATTGTATTATTGGTGTAATTTTTATTCAGACTTTAGAAATATTTTTATTTTAAAAATGAGGACAATGTACACTGAGAGAAAACAATACTTTTACTACAAAATACTTGTTGAAAATTGTAAAATAAAAATATATATTTACTTTTTTCAAGAATTTAATCACCAAAACTTTTTTTTACCTCGAGTTAAATTATTTATCGATCTATTCGTCATAAAAATATCAATTTTTTTCTGATGAAATTTTTTTTCCTCAAAATACACAAGATAAAAAACTCAAATATTGACAGAGTATCAACTATTGATACTTTATTTTATTTAATTATTTGCTAAACTTTCAAAATTTTCAAAAAATTCGAATCCTAGAAATAGACTTTTAGTTTTCCATTAAAAAAAAATTGGGAATCCCACAGAAATTTTATGGAATTTCAATAACTGGTACACCTGTACGTCATGTGACATATTTTTTATTTAAAAATTTTTTTTTATCTAGAAAAAACTACTGATAAAATTAGCGGAAGCTAAAAAAATAAAATGCCAAAAAACTCATCAATTTTAAATATAATTTTCATACTGTCAATAATTGAGACTTTTATCAAATTAATAATAAAATTCAATCCATAAAAAAAATATTATTTACTATCGTGTGCCCGATTGCCAGCTTCTATAGATTTTACTAAAAAATTTATTTTAATCCCGACAATTATTCAGTTTTTTTTTATAATAAATGAATTTCTTGTTAAACCTGTTGTCTTTAATCGATTAAATTTTATATTTAAAAAAAAATTCAAGGATATTTAATAATAATAAGCGTAAATATAAAAATTAATTATTCGAAAAAAAAATCTGTCACTAAAAAAGTGGTTATTGAAATAAATATTAAATAAAAATAAAAAAAAAGCAATAAACTAATAAACAATAAATATAAAAATTTTAGCGCCTCCCGAATGTGATGCAAATCAGTTTTCATGTACACAATATATTTTTAACAAAACATATTGCATACCAAAATATCAAAATTGTGATATGACTGTCGACTGCATAGACGGCTCGGACGAGGCTAATTGTCGTGAGTAATTAAATCGCAATAACTAATTATTAATAATTCTTTTGTTGGATGACAAAAAAAAATAAATATACTGATTTAAAAAATTTCAGCGGAAATAAAATGTCATTCCGATGATTTCAAATGCGGCGGGACAGTACCCGAGCACTGCATAAGAAAGGAGAAGAAGTGTGACGGGTATTTGGACTGCAGGAACGGCAAAGACGAAGAGAATTGTCCTCTGCTGATGAAGCAACCGTGTACATTAGACCAATTTAGATGTAATTCAACCCAACAATGCATCGAAGAAAGCGCTCGGTGTAATTACAAAGACGACTGCGGAGATAATAGTGATGAAGAAGGCTGCAATTTTCCCCCGTGCTCGAGCGACCAAATTAGGTGCGCAAATTCCCTCTGTGTACCCAAGGGCTACCCCTGCGAGGAGTACATTAATTGTCATGACAATTCAAATGACAAGCAGTGCAAGCTCACCGTCTGTCCGGGAAATAAATTCATGTGTCCTAAGGGTGCCGAGGGAAAGCCGCTTTGTATTGAGCGGGCCCAAGTCTGCGACGGTAAGCAAGATTGCACTGACGGAGCTGACGAGGGAGCTGCCTGCTGTAAGTATTTTTATTTAATTTTAAAAAATTACATATAATTAATTAAATGTCACTTTTATTTTTTATAGCAATAAGTAACTGCCCGAGTTTAAATTGCCAGCACAAATGTCAAGCATCACCAACCGGCGGTATTTGTTCGTGTCCGGAGGGTAGAGTTCTCATGAATAATACAGGAATTTGTGTGGACAGAGATGAGTGCAGTGAATGGGGATTTTGTGAACAGCTTTGTGTAAACACTAATGGATCTTATATTTGTCGTTGTGCACCAGGTTACAATCTCGTTGGTCGTCACAAGTGTCGAGTCCAAGACAATCAAAGACCTGTCCAGTTACTGTTAGCCCAAGATCGTGCTCTCTGGCGAATGGAAGCCACGGGAGAAAAACGCAGATTGATTGTCAATACCACCGGTGCCAGTGGTATCGATTACTTGTACACTGATAATTTAATATTTTGGAGTGACTTGAAGACACGTAAAATTTATTCGCAATCATTGACACAGACAGACAGTGATCAACAGATAGACATTTCGCTGCCGGGCTCCTGGGCCCCGGTGGCGATTGCCATTGATTTTATTGGAAGAAAATTGTACGTCGTGGACTCGATGGTCCAGAAGATTGACGTGTTCGAGTTGGACGGACGTTTTCACGGTATTGTTCTGAGCACAAATCTCACTAGTCCAGTGGACATTGCGCTGGATCCTACGGTGGGATTGATGTTCATCGCTGACAGCAAACAAGTTGTAAGAGCTAACATGGACGGTACGTCAGTTACTTCTATTATTTCGGAAGCGGCTTACAAAGTCTCTGGTGTTGCTGTCGACTTGATTGCCAAAAGAATCTACTGGTGCGATTACCTGCTGGATTATATCGAGACCGCTGACTACAAAGGAGACAAAAGAGTTATTATTTTACGTGGACTCCACGTCCCAGCGCCAATACGTCTTGCTGTTTTTGAGAATCGTGTTTACTGGACTGACAGCACCAAGCAGGCGCTGATGAGTGTCGATAAGAATGACGGAGAGTACTCGATACAGACTCTGTTTAAAGTACGAGACGCAAAAGCTGTCAAAGTCCTGCACCCGATGGCTCAAATAGGCGCCAAGAATATTAAGAACCCTTGCGGAAATAACAACGGGGGCTGTCAGCACATGTGCATCGTCACCGCGGCGGGTGGACGAGAAAGTGGTTTAGGTTACCGCTGCGCTTGTAATATCGGGTGGAGATTGTCAACGGACTTGCGTAATTGTATTTTGGTCCAGGAATTTTTAATGTACTCCCAGCAAAGGTTCATCAAAGGACGGATCCTGGATCCCGTGATGGACAGCTTCAGCGACGCGATACTTCCAGTTGTTTCACGGCGGGCGAGATTCGTTGGACTGGACTACGACGCTCATGATAAATATATTTACTACAGTGATGTACTGCAGGATGTAATTTATCGTGTGCATCAGAATGGGACGGGAAGAGAAATTGTCTTAGCTAGTCAGAATGAAGGCGTCGAGGGTCTTGCCGTTGATTGGGCAGCTAAAAATCTCTATTACATAGACTCGCGTAAAGGAACGCTAAATGTACTGAGCACGAGGAATTTCACATACCGGCGAACGCTTTTGAAGAATTTAAAACGACCAAGAGCCATTGTCATACATCCTAATCATGGTTACATATTTTTCTCCGAGTGGGATCGCCCGGCAAACATCAGTCGTGCTCACGCAGACGGATCTAATTTAGTTATATTTAAAAACCTCACGCTTGGCTGGCCGAATGGTCTGGCTATTGATTTCGAGAAAGACCGTTTGTATTGGTGTGACGCTTTGTTAGATCACATACAACACTCGAATCTTGATGGTGGTGATGTCAAGAGTCTCAGTCCGAGATTACTTCGTCATCCATTCTCAATTGCCATTCATGAGCAGTGGATGTACATCACCGACTGGCGTCTAGATGCTATAATAAGACTACACAAAGAAACTGGGGAACAAGAGAATATTTTAGTGCGCGAGCCGGCGACCAATCGTCTCTACGGCGTTAAAGTATTTAGCCGTGCGATACAACAATTATTAGATCATCCGTGTTCAATTAATAATGGAGGATGTGAAAAGTTATGCTTTGGCATTCCCAAGAACTCGACGGCCATCGCGATACTTAACGACGAGGAAGAAGAATATGAAAAGAACAAACTGGTGCGAGTCTGCGGCTGTCCTTACGGCGAACGTTTAGCGGCGAACGGACTATCCTGTACTTTGGATCCTGATTCAGAACCACCGGTGCAAGCCTGCTCGAACCCTTGGGACTTTACTTGCGCGAACCAACGCTGCGTGCCCCAGTCCTGGGTCTGCGACGGCGATGACGACTGTCTTGATAACAGCGACGAGATGCAAAATTGCACAAAGCCCACCTGCAGTCCCAATCAGTTCCAATGCAAATCAGGCAAATGTATTCGCAACACCTTCAGATGTGACGCTGAGAATGACTGCGGCGACTACAGCGACGAGATGGGATGTCCGAATGTCACTTGCAGCGCGAGTCAATTCACCTGCGACAACAATCGGTGCATTCCGGCATCCTGGAAATGCGACTCTGAAAACGATTGCGGTGACAGCTCTGACGAGGGACAATTTTGCGCAGCTAAAACTTGTTCATACTTTCAGTTTACTTGTCCCAGATCCGGACACTGTATTCCCCAGTCCTGGGTCTGTGATGGAGATAACGATTGCTTTGATCACGCGGATGAGCATGACTGTCCACCTGTCACTTGTCTCAGCAGCCAGTTCAGATGCGCTGATCGCAAGACTTGTGTCTTAGAATCCTACAAATGCGACGGGCTGCCAGATTGTAATGACGGGAGTGACGAAGTCGGGTGTCCTTCACTCGGACCTGACCAATGTAATCCTGAAAAACAATTCCAGTGTGTCAGTACGGGCAATTGTATACCCAAAAGTTGGTACTGTGACAGTACACCAGACTGCAGTGATAAATCTGACGAGCCAGAGTCATGCAGTCAGTACACATCACCTGACAAGTGTGGCGACGGCTTCTTCAAATGTATTTACCCAGTTAATAAAACCTGTGTATTCAAAACGTACATTTGCGACGGCAAAGATGACTGCGGTGATGGTTCAGATGAAGACCCACTGATCCACGCTTGTGGACCACCGCCATTTAAATGCGAGTCTGGTCAATGGAAGTGTCCGAATGTCACCAACAGATGTGTCAATATGACAAATGTATGTGACGGAAAACCAGACTGTCCTAATGGCGCTGACGAAGGAATCGGCTGTGATCTGGCCGAGTGCAGTCATCAAGGAGGACTATGCAGCAACGGATGTATCCAGACGCCTCTGGGAGCTCAGTGCACCTGCCCACCAGGAGAAGAACTACAAAAAGACGGATTTACTTGTCAAGATGTAAACGAATGCGACCCACCGGGTCGTTGTTCTCAAGACTGCATCAACACCAAAGGCAGCTATGTTTGTAATTGCGTTGATGGTTACACGCTGGAGCTAGACAACCGTACATGCAAAGCCTTCAATCACAGCGCGGCATTTTTAATTATCTCAAATCGGCATACGATCTTGGTAGCCGATCTTCAGGATCAAGCTTTGGAAAGAGTACCGATAAATGTTGAAAATGTTGTTGCGACAGCTAGTAATATGCACACGGGAACGATATTCTGGTCTGACATGAAGTTAAAGAAGATTTCACGATTAGAGAGAGGTGGAGATCCGCAAGATGTTATCTCAACTGGTCTTGACTTGGTCGAGGGACTTGCTTACGACTGGATTGGAAAAAACTTATACTGGTTAGACTCCAAATTAAATACTATCGAGGTTGTAAAAGAAACTGGAGAAAATCGTATGATTTTAGTTAAAGAAAATATAACTCAGCCACGTGGAATGTGCTTGGACCCAAGTCCAGGTGCACGATATTTATTCTGGACCGACTGGGGCGAAAATCCGCGGATTGAACGAGTTGGCATGGACGGAAAAGATCGCTCGACAATTATCAGCACTAAAATATACTGGCCGAATGGTCTGGCACTTGATATTGCTAACAAAAGAATTTATTTCGCTGACAGTAAATTAGATTTCATTGACACCTGCAAGTACGACGGCTCGGAACGTATCCAAGTTCTCGCTGGCTCACACTATCTGCTGCATCCTCACTCGCTCACGCTCTTCGAGGACACGATGTACTGGACTGACCGTCAACTGAATCGAGTCCTATCTGCCCACAAATTCTACGGCGGCAACCAGACAGTCGTTTCACATTTGATATCTCATCCGCTGTCTATCCACGTTCATCACCCAGTTCTCCAACCGATCACACCGAACCCCTGCGCCAATGCATCCTGCGATCATCTCTGTCTCCTGTCGGCCAGTGACCCTCGCGGCTACAGCTGCAAGTGTCTCAGTGGCTTTAAATTATCGTCAACCGGCGCATGTGTTGAAGACGACATGCCGTACCTGATGGTACTGCGCGGCTCTCAGATCGTTGACATGTCTCTGATACCAGGAGAAAGTAAAAGTGGATTTATTACACCTGTCGTGGGCATTGAAGGCGGCACAGTAATTGATTATGACAGAAGAGATCGTAAGATCTACTGGCTGCAGAGTAAAGACGAAGACAATGAGAACGGAACGATTTATACTATTTCAATAAAAGGCGGAAACAAGACTGAGTTTCCCAATCCACGCGGTGATTCAGGTATCGTTGGATCAGCATCAACACTGGCCTTTGATTGGCTCGGAAGAAATCTCTTTATTGGAAATAAATTTGCCGCCAATATTGAAGCAATAAAAGTAGACGGCGAGCCGCGGTACCGTACAGTTGTGCTGGCTAACGACGGAAATAGAACATCAGTCGCAAAACCAAAAGCCATGTGCGTTGATCCTCTCGAGGGACAGATCTTCTGGATCGACGAGGGAGACTTTGGAGTGCCACATAAAATAGGCCGAGTGAATATGGACGGAACAAATTCAATCGTTCTCATTGAAAATGTAGCGCATCTTGAGGCTCTGACTATCGACATACCCAACAAAATGATTTACTTCAGCTCTCAGTATCCCACTTTTATAAAAGCCATGACAACAGAAGGCCAGAATGTCCGCACATTATTGACCGAAGCTAATAACATTAATTTACCAAAAGCTTTGGCTGTTCATGAGTACAAGCTCTACTACTTGGATCCAGTTTACGATAAAATAGAACGCATTGACTTGATTAAGGACAACCCAAGTCCCGTGACAATTGTCGACAATGACTCAACACTAAAGACACTTATTATTTACAAGAAACGAGCAGCGGGATCCCATCCTTGTCAGAAGAACAATGGAGGCTGTGAGCAACTGTGCTTGCCTTCAACCGGTGGAACACGACAGTGCGCATGCAGTATGGAGTACAGAATGGTCGGTGGCACTAAATGTGAGCCATACAGGACCTTTGCAATAGTGTCCCAACTTGATGTCGTACGTGGGTACAGTCTGAGTGACACCAAGGAAGCCATGATCCCGATTGCCGGCACAGGACATCATATCCTCCACGTAGACATGCATTACAAAGACAACTGGATCTACTGGGTCGAATTCAACCGGGGAATTTGGAACGGTATCTTCCGCATACGTCCAAATGGCACTGAACTAACGACAATTATCAAAAATGGTATCGGGTCTAATGGAATACGCGGACTGACGATAGATTGGATTGCCGGTAATTTGTATTTCTCAAATGTCTTTCCGCATGACAATTACATCGAGGTCTGCCGGCTTGACGGCAATCATCGGAAGGTCCTGATTAAAACCACCACAGATGCGCCACGTGAGCTAGCGGTCAATCCGATAAAGCGGATGCTCTACTGGATCGACAACGGACAGTATCCGAAGATAGGAAAGGCCAACTTGGACGGCAGCGCATGGACGCCGATTGTCACCTCGGGAATAAGCACCCCGAGAGATTTAACCATCGATCCTATTAGTCATGACGTTTATTGGGTTGACTCCAAGTTGGATATGATTCAAAAAGTATCTTGGACAGGCGGAAATCAACAGGTGATACGCAGAAACCTTCCAAACCCCATGGGTGTCGCAATATACGGCTCCAATGTTTACTGGGTTGATCGTAATCTCCAGACTGTTTTCAGCGCAAGTAAATTGCCCAACAATACTTTGCCAACGCGGGTGCGTACGAACTTGCCAAAACTACGAGACATTGTTATATTTGACCCCAGTAACCAGCCGCCTGATGATTTAAATCCTTGCTCGCGTGATAACGGCGGCTGCCAGCAACTCTGCTTCGCTTTTCCTTTAGACAATGAACCCAAGTGCGACTGTGTGACTGGGAAATTAGCCAACGACCGACGGAAATGTGATAATGTCGACGAGTACCTGATTTTTGCAACACGAACAGAGTTGAGAGCCATAAATATTGACCCACAATCAACAAGTGTACCATTCAAGCCAGTTGGAAACTTGACAAATGTCGTGGGTATTGATTTCGATTACCAAGACAATAAAATTCTATTCACTCAAATAAGACCTTGGGCTAAAATAGCCTGGATGTCTGCAGACAACCCGCTGTCAACTGACATCCACACGATTATCGGCAAAGGAATAAATCCCGAGGGAATTTCATACGACTGGACTCAGAAGAAAATATACTGGACTGATTCATCAAACAACAGCATCTACGCGATGAATTTAGACGGTACGTCTCTCGTGATGATTGCCCGCGTCGACCGACCGCGAGCCATTGTCGTGGATCCTTGCAACGGGTCTCTCTACTTCACCGACTGGGGGCGTTTCGGGACTTCGGGTAAAATATTCCGCACTACCATGGCCGGTTCGCTGAAAAAAGCCATAATCGACAAAGATTTATCACAACCAAGTGGTCTGGCAATCGACTACGAGGACCGGATGCTCTACTGGACGGATGCAGTTCGAGAAAAAATAGAACGATCTGATTTGGACGGTAAAAATCGTCAAGTTCTTATCACCGCGACAATATATCCATTTGCAATAACGGTGTTCCGTGAGCACATTTACTGGACAGATTTACAGCTACGCGGTGTTTATCGAGCGGAAAAATATACCGGTGCTGATAAAGTTGAAATGGTTAAACGTTTAGAGGATTCGCCGCGTGATCTCCATATCTATTCACCAGCTAAACAACAATGCAAAGTAAATCCATGCAATATAAATAACGGTGGGTGTGATCAGTCTTGTCATCCGGGTGCTAATGGAAAACCCGAGTGCAAGTGCGATGACAACAGCAGACTGGTTAATGAAGGAAGAATGTGTGTGTCGAAGAATGTTACCTGTGACGCCAGTAAATTTTCATGCAAGAATGGAAGATGTATATCGCGTATATGGGCGTGTGATGGTGATGATGATTGCGGTGACGGTACTGATGAAGATAAAAATTACTGTTCTTATCATTCGTGCAGTCCCAATGAATTCCGGTGTAACAATGGACGCTGTATATTTAAATCATGGAAATGCGATCATGAGAACGATTGTCGGGATGGTAGTGACGAGGAAGGCTGCAAGTATCCACCATGCGCCCCAGGAGAGTTCACTTGTGCCAATTATCGCTGTATACCTCAAGCCCAAGTCTGTAATGGAGTTAATGATTGCAAAGATAATGTCACCTCCGACGAGACCCACGAACGCTGTCCCAGAAATAATACCTGCCATCCAAATCATCTGCAGTGCAAGACAACGAACATCTGCGTGGAGCCTTACTGGCTGTGCGACGGAGACAACGACTGTGGTGACAACAGCGACGAGGACCCACTGCACTGCGCTCAGCGAACCTGTCCACAAAACAGCTTCCGCTGTCCCAATCATCGCTGCATACCCGCGACCTGGTACTGCGACGGCGACGACGACTGTCTTGACGGCAGTGATGAACCCGCGGGCTACTGTCAGTCCGAAGGACGCACCTGCTTCGGTGACCTGTTCACTTGCGACAACGGCAACTGTATCCCAAGAATTTATATTTGTGACGGGGACAATGACTGCTTGGATAATTCCGACGAAGACGAGCGGCATCAGTGCAACGACCGCAAGTGCGACGAAGAAACAGAATTTACTTGCGATGCCAATAAACTGTGGAATCGTGCTCAATGTATACCGAAGAAATGGCTCTGTGATGGTGATCCTGATTGTGTTGATGGCGCGGATGAAAATGTCACATTGCATCACTGCCCGCCACCGGTTCCCTGCGCTGAGAATCAATTTACCTGCGATAATGGGAGATGTCTCAATCGTAAATGGCTCTGTGATCACGATAATGATTGCGGTGATGGCAGCGACGAGGGCAAGTTTTGCAACAGCCAATACAAGCCTTGTTCGGTAAATGAATTTACGTGCCAGAATTTCCGATGTCTGCGTAAACAGTTCAGATGCGACGGGCAAGATGACTGCGGCGATCACTCTGATGAAGTTGACTGTCCCATTATTGGCTACAACCGCAATAACACATGCGCGAATCCCAATGATTTCCAGTGTGCAAATGGTAATTGCATTAATCAGCAATTAGTGTGTAATAAGGAGCCAGATTGCGCGGATGAAAGTGACGAACCGGCTCACTGCAATGTCGACGAGTGCGCAAGAGTTGAATTGAACCAGTGCGGCCATAGATGCGTTGATACACCGACCAGCTATTACTGCGAATGCAATCCCGGTTACAAATTACTCAGCGACGGCAAAGCCTGCGCAGACATTGACGAGTGCATCGAATCACCTCAGGTTTGTAGTCAGCAGTGTGAAAATACACCTGGTAGCTTCTACTGCAAATGCAATGAGCATTGGTACGAGCGGGCCGCTGACGAGCACACTTGCAAGCGACGAGATAACATTGAGCCCTGGATCATTTTCACAAATAAATATTACGTTCGTAACATGTCAATCGAGGCATCACGTTACAGTATCATGCATCAGGATTTAGTAAATGTCGTAGCACTTGACGCGGATTATGCTAATGAGACTCTCTACTTCTGCGATGTCACGGCTAAAACAATTTACCGCGCGTCTCTAAAAGGCGGTGACAAGGAACCGATAATAAAACACGACAGTCTCGGGCTTGAAGGCATCGCCGTAGACTGGGTGGGACGTAAACTCTACTGGCTTGATCGTCACGCAAAGCATTTGGATGTCGCTGAATTGGACGGATCAAATCGTAAAACATTATTAAATAGCATCGCAGATCCACGTGCTATTGTCGTACACCCGGGTACTGGTTCATTGTACTTTACTTCGTGGCATTTGCAAGCGTACATTGGTAAAATGGGTATGGATGGAAGTAATTTTACTAGAATATTAACCTGGGAAGACAACATTGCTTGGCCTAATGCATTGACTATTGATTACTTTACGGACCGTATATTTTGGGCGGATGCTCATCTTGATTACATCGCATTTGCGGATTTAGAAGGTCATAACCATCGGATTGTATTGTCTGGGGTTAAAGTACCCCACGTGTTTGCAATAACGGTATTTGATGATCATATTTACTGGACGGATTGGAATTTAAAGGCGATTATGAAAGCGGAAAAATTCTCTGGTGCAAATATCAAAGTGTTGCGTAACACAACACATCGACCTTATGACATTCATGTATATCATCCGCTCCGTCAATTACCATTTGCTAATCCTTGCAAAGAAAACAATGGCGGATGCTCACATTTATGCTTGATCGCACCACCAGCAAGCTCTTATTTACTCGAGGGCTACGGGCAACCCGGGATTACGTCATACAAATGCGCCTGTCCGAATCAATTCTACCTGGACAATGATGGAAAAACTTGTATTGCAAACTGCACGACGGGCCAGCACCGTTGCGGTCCACCGGAGGAAAAATGCGTCCCATGGTTCTGGAAGTGCGACGGCGAGAAAGACTGCAAAGATGGATCTGATGAACCGAGCACGTGTCCGAACCGCGTATGCCAGCCTAGTCAATTTCAGTGCAAGAATGGCAACTGTACACCTAGTGTCACCGTTTGTGACGGCACTGACGACTGCGGTGACCTGAGCGATGAGTCAAACTGCTCTGGCGAGTGTCCGGAGCTCGAATTCAAGTGCAAATCAAACGGTCGCTGTATTCACGCATCGTGGAAGTGTGACGGTGACGCTGACTGCAAAGACGGCAGTGACGAAGACCCAGCGATTTGTCACAACAGAACGTGCGACCCCAGCACTGAATTCAGCTGCAAAAACGGTAAATGTATTCCGAAATTATGGATGTGCGACTTTGATGACGACTGCGGAGACGACAGCGACGAGCCGGCTTACATGTGCCGTCAAAAGAACTGTACTACCGGGTGGCAGCGTTGTCCAGGTCACGCAAACTACCGTTGCATCCCCAAGTGGCTGTTCTGCGACGGCAAAGACGATTGTCGCGACAACTCTGACGAGTTGCCCGATAGTTGTCCAGTCTGTGATCCGTCAACGGAATTCAAGTGCTCAAACAACCGGTGCGTGCCTAAACAATGGATGTGTGACTTTGCCGACGACTGCGGGGACGGTAGCGACGAAGTGGAGGCCATCTGCAAGGGCAAGTATCGATCATGCTCCGAGTCCGAGTTCCATTGCAGCAACGGAAAATGTATTGCTTCGCGCTGGCGATGCGATAACGAAGACGACTGCGGAGATAACAGCGACGAAGTCGATTGTCAAGTATTCCCATGCAAAAATGATACATTCAAATGCGCTTCCGGTCATTGTATAGCCTCATTTCTTCACTGCGACGGCACACGAGATTGCCGCGACGCCAGTGACGAGATTGGATGTCCGCCTCGATATCCTGACGGACGTTACTGTCCGAAATCACGATTCCAATGCAAAAACAATTTATGTGTGTCGCTGTTTGACCGGTGCGACGGTAACGACGACTGTGGTGACAACTCCGACGAGGACTCAACTCTCTGTGCAAACTTTACCTGCGATGTATTGCGTCGGTTCCAATGCAACAATCACAAATGTATACCAAGATATCAATTGTGCGACGGTATCGACAACTGCGGTGACGGCTCTGATGAAAATAATCTGACAATGTGTGCCAAGAGAATACGTTCGTGTGACCCGACCACCGAGTTCCAGTGCGCTAATAAAAACTGTATCGATCGCAGCAAGATATGCGACTTTGCCGATGACTGCGGTGACGAGTCTGATGAATTGGGTTGTCATCCATACAAACACTGCGACACAGCGACCAAAGGCGGGTGCTCTCATCTCTGCCACAATGTAACTGACGGCGGCTATATCTGTACCTGTTACACCGGGTACATTGCGTCCAGGGAAAATAATAAATTGTGCGAAGACGTCAACGAATGTACGACTGCGAGCCATCACTGCTCCCAAATATGTATAAACGTCAAAGGCGGTTACTCGTGTGATTGCCGTGACGGTTTCCGGCTGATAGACAACCAAAGTGGAGTCTGTCAGCTGCTGCACGAAGACGCTGTATTGCTGTTCGGAAATGGACCGGAAATACGCGGGTACAATATACACAAGCGGGAGGAAATAGACGTAGTGGTTGATGAGAAACGTGTTAAGACTATTGATTTTGACCCAGTATTGGAGTTCGTATACTGGATAGACAGCCATGACAATACAATAAAACGCTCGTACATGGTCGACGCCAAAGAGGGACGAGCTAAAATTGGGTACGCACAGGATTTAAATATCAGAAGCAGTGATACTGAACCGGTGAGTTTGGCTGTCGATTGGCTATCAAATAATCTTTATTGGGGCGAAGTCAATAGCACTGGACTCCAACAGTACGGCAGAATACTCGTAGCGAAAGCTGACGGCAGATATAGAAGGAGTTTAATAACAATTGGACTTGAAAATCCATCCGCGATAGCACTTGATCCCGAGTACGGGCGTATTGTGTGGTCGGATATTGGTAATCAGCCTAAAATAGAAACAGCTTGGATGGATGGCAGCAAGAGACGTATTCTGGTTGAAGATAAACTGGGCAAGCCGACGGCAATTGCTATTGACTATGGAATGGATCACACTATTTACTGGGCAGACACCAAACTCAACACCATCGAGTCGGTATCGCTCGACGGGTCTAATCGCAAGGTGATACTTCGCGGGGAGGCGCTCAAACACCCGGCATCGCTCGACGTTTTCGAGCACTACTTGTTCTGGGCGTCAAAGTATGCGGGTGAGATTATAAAGCAGGACAAATTTGGACGCGGGGTCCCGGAAATAATTGTCAAGGGAATCCAGACTGCGGGAGGTGTTAAACTTTATCACCAATTGAAGTACAACACAAGTGCACGGGATCCTTGTAACAGCGCGCGATGTAGCCATCTGTGTGTGGGCGTTCCTTCGGGGTATCGGTGTCTCTGTCCCGACAGCACCGGCCCGAGACTGTCTCAGACCAGCGAGAGAGTCTGCGACGCCTCTATTGAACGTCCGAAACCTTCGCCCTGGGTTTGTCCCTGCGAGCATGGGGGACAGTGTCAACAGACGGATGACAAACTCGAGTGCGTTTGTCCCAGTAATTATCACGGCGAGCACTGCGAGATTAGTCTTATCACCTCGAGGCTGTCAAACTCCACGACGACTATTGTCATACCTATTGTTGTTTGCCTGCTGGTCCTCCTTATCGCGGCTGCTGTTATTCTTGTCGTCAAAAAACGTCCATTGTAAGGATTCTGTTTCTTTTTATTATTTATTTTTTTGATTATCATAATTTTTAATGTGGAAATTTTTTATTAGCGGGAAACCCGGTGGTCTCGGTAGTCTCACTGCTCAAAGTGTATCATTCAGACAAGGCAGCAATGTAGAATTCGGTACACCAGCTCATGAAAGAATGGTGAGTTTTTTTATTTATTTAAATAAAATAAAATTTTATTTATTTTTTAAATAAATTAAGAGATAAGTTTCCGTTAGTGACTACACGTTTAACTTTTTAACGACCGCTGGGAATACGTATTCCCATCCACACTTTATTACTTTTTTTTTATTTTTGTTTACGAAACGGGTGGATTTGAATAATGAACTCAAGAGATAAATAAATATAAATATATAAATATTATTTTATTTATTCTTGTGAGTAAGAAGTAAATGAGGACATTTTTAATGCGGTCATTAACTTGGTAATTCTTTTTTGTAAGTATGTCGATACAACGCAATCAAATAATTGCAATCTAAATTTGTTGTCGGTATTAATTAATTCATTTATTGGTGAAATAAATTACTTATTAATTTTCAAATAATAATTACAGTTTATTTTTTAATCATTACTGTAATCAACAATTACGATTTTAATTGTAAAATTTTAATCAAACATTAAAAATATTTTTTTTTAATTAATATTTGAATTTTTTTTAATTTGAAAAAAATTCAATTATAAAAATTAACAACTCAATTTCTGGACAGTTGTAATTATTTATATTTTTTTTATCCGTAATTTAGGAGCCACTTGATGTAGAATACAGCTTGGGGGAAGTGACGGATAAAAACCGCGACTTCAGTAACCCGATGTACGACGCAGTGAATTTAGAAACAACAAATGGCACAAGTGGGAGCTCAATATACGAAGTCCCTGCAGAAATGAAACCCTCTAGTATGCAGCACAAAGAATTACCGCAGCTGCATCATAAAAGACGCGAGCTAGATCCCACGACAATAGATTCTGGCAAAGATACTCAGCAATTAGTCGAGGAGGATAAATCCGAAAGCTAAATTGTTTATGTCTCAATTATATTTTTATAAATACAAATATAAATATATATAGATATAAATATTGTTTTTGTTTCTGTACAATGCAGAGTTGAATATTTTAATAACTATATTGACTATTGTAAATTATAAATCTCAATGTATTTTTACAACCGATTACCGTAAGGAAAAATTATGTGATTTTTTCATCAACATTTATTATAATTAAATATTTTAAATATTATTACTATTAATTACTACGATCATGATTGTTTTTTTTTTTTTACATCAAGAGATTTATTAGACAAGTCATGAATGTGTCATTTATTATTTGTTGGATGTTATTTGTACGTAAGATTTGTAAATATTCAATCAATAATCAAGTATTAACATTTTTTTTCATGGTTCGTGTGTACTATAGATAAAAAAAAACTATTTTAATTAGTGGATAATGATTTACTTAATGATAAGAAGAACAAAAAATCTAAGATTTAATGATTATAATTATAAAAATGTAGAGAATTTATATAAATTGTTACGTTATATGCAATTTTAGGTAGCTAAATATTATTTTTAAAGTTTTAATGGATATTAATTACCGTAATTAATGTACACTGGGGCCAACTTTTTATAAAAACATTTTTTACAATCTACTTTTCTACGTATATATTTAAAATATAAAATATATTTATATATGAAAATTTAATAAGCACCCTTTGTTGTATTCGAGACAAAAGACCGACAATGGAAGATGTAATGTGAAATTTATAATTGTATAATTGTAATGAGATTTATATATATAAGTGTATAGATTTTTTAATTGAATCTTACTTATTTTCAAGCGATTGATTGGTTTATTTGAATTTTTAAGTTGACGATGACCATTATACGATTTATATAAATATATATTTTGTTATGGAGGCAAAATTTTAAAAAAAATTTAATTGTCAGGGAAAAGAGCAATTAAATAAAATAATAATAGGGGTGTGCGAGTAATTTAAATTGAAAAATTATTTTTCAGTATTTGAATTACTGAAAATTTTCTAATTTTTCATAAATTTTCTAGTTAGTGATAAATTTTAAAATAATTGGAAAATTTACTAATTATCCGAAAATTATCTAATTACTCATAAATTATAAAAATATTCGAAAATTTTCTTCTAAACAATTTAAAATTGTGAAATTTTTTCTCATAATTCAAATTTTTTTCAGAAAAAAATATAACTTAGACACAAATCTACGAAATAATTACTTTTGGTTACTCAAAAAAAAACTTATTTAAAAATTCAATATGTGAAAGTTGACCCGAATCTTTAAAAATTCGACATTCGAATTATTCGATCCGAACACGACTCAGACACCCCTAAGTAATAAAATTTTTAGTAAGTACTCAAAAATTCTCAATTACCTGGGCCGGTCTCCAGCGTTTTTTTAAAAAATATTTCTTTACGATACAAGTTAATATAAATATATGTATATGAATATATATGCATATGTATATGATGCAATTACTGCTAATTAAAGCCGTCCACGTAATTCTAAAAAATATTCTAACAATAGTTATTATTATTACATTCCTAAATATTGCATACTTAGTTAGTAAATTTAATTTAAAGGAAAGAAAAATAAATGACGATGATGATGAATTTAAAAACGCGACAAACCGGCAATGAGAATTTTTTTTATTTAAAATATTGTTTGTAAAAGATAATAAATAAAGTTGAATTATTATTTAAATATTTTTATTTATTTAAATTTATATTATGTTATTTCTTTAGTATTTACATTTCTTTGATATATTTTTATTTCAGTCTCTTATTTAAATTTACCCTTATTTTAGGTTTAAGACCTGTCTTCTTTAAGTGATATCATTTATTATTTTTTATTTTATAAAGTGAAAAAATAAAAAAATAATAATAATGTTCTCAATGAAAAATATATTTAATATTTTTAAAAGTGCGGGACTATAAACTTGGTCAGAATTTTCACTTCCGTTCACTTTATTCTGTTAAATTCTTGAATTTATTTTTTCGATTCGCAAAGAAAAATTTGAATAATTTATTCTTTTGTTAAATTCTTATTCGAAATAAAATTTAATTTTTTTTTTTATTGGCAGTCTTCATTTTTTATAAAAATTTTTAAACTCTTAGATTTTTTAATTTTTAGTTTTTTTCTTTGGTAAATTTTAATCTATGAGAAATTGATACATATATATATATATATATAAATCTTAAATAAATAATAATAATAACAATAAATTAATTTTTATCTGTAACAATTTCAAAATTTCAAATATAAACCCGCCAATTATTATTTTTTTCAGTAACAAAAACTAGTCATAAATTTTATAAGATCTTAAGAATACTAATCAATAATTATTTGGCAGCTATCGTAATTAATTAACTACAACAATTACACTCGATTTCAGCTCGAATAATTAAAAAAAAACTATTAAAAAACAATTAATATCAAGTGTAATGTATCAGTTCAAAAAGCGCATCGACATTTTCCTTCTCCGAGTTCTCATGATTTATCTGATTTTGATTGTCATGACCAACGAGATCAACATCTTCAATAAACATATCATCCCCCACAGTAACGTGATTTAATATATCATCCGAGTTAATTATAATAATTTGATCATTACTTTTAACATACTCACTGTCATTATCATTCTCATGATCATTCTCATTAATAACACCATCACTACCACCGGCATCATCAACAGCACTACTGACATTTACATCAACAATTAAATCATCATTATTTTTCTTACGTTTGTACTTTGGTTTGTCGCAATGACTCTTCATGTGTCTCTTCAACTCGTACCTCCCGACGAATTTAGCGTTGCACTTATCACAGCCAAAAGGTTTGTTATCAGCATGGCTCCACATGTGTCTCCTCAACGCCGCGCTGAATGTGAATGCGATACCGCAGACATTGCACACATAAGGTTTCTCTCCCGTGTGCAGAACCGCGTGATCGCGCAACGTAGACCTCTGATTAAATTTTTTACCGCAAATTTCACATCTGTAATTACGCGGATTCAAATGAAGTTTTATGTGATTAACAAGATTACCTTGTTGTGAAAATGATCTGTTGCAAATGTCACAAGTGAAGGGTTTCTCGCCCGTGTGAACTCTCATGTGTGTTTGGACAGTTCGGTTGTTGGGAAAACGTTTACCGCATATGTAACACGGGTACTTGGGTAAACATAAACCACGTGGGTCTAGATGTGTCATTAAATGACGTTTGTAATTTGCTTTGTGATTAAATACTCTAGTGCACTGGCTGCAGGAGTAACTCGTGTTATTACCGTGAGTTTTGACATGACCCTCTAATTCGCATTTGGTTTTGAATCTCATTGCGCATCGAGTGCACCGGTGACGGGGAAAATCAGTGTGACAAATCATGTGTCGCTTCAAATATCTCTTAGTCGTGTAGCCTTTCCTGCAAATGAAACAAATGTACGGACTCGCCCCGGTGTGGACTTTAATGTGAGACCGGAGCTCGCGGTTGCTGTCGCAGTCCTTCTCGCAGACGACGCAGAAAAATGGACCGTTGCTGGGCACATGGTTGTCGACAGTATGAATCAATATCTCGGACAGATCTGTGTAATTATGCATGCACAGGGTGCACTGATACTGCATCGTACCGTCCTGACATTTGATGTCTCTTATTCTAACAACTGTGTCATTAATGCTGCCCAGTAAATTGTTACCGCAATTGTAGCCGTCAGAGTCCGAAGCGTTGTCATAACTTTTGGTATCGATTTCTCTAACCGCGTAAGCGCCAGCGTTAATATCCGGATCCTCATCTGCATCTTCTTTATCCTCATCATTATTTTTATCTCCTACTTGGTCCTGCTTTAATAAATCATTGGGCATCGCCATGGGGTTAAGCTCCAAACTCTCGTCTATTTCTTCGTAATTTATGTATGACAGAAACATGTAGTCCAGAGATGGATCGATTGCCGTTATCGGTTCATTTTTAATGTCTAATGTTAAATTCTCAGGATCGTATTCTGCGAATAGCGGATCTGAGTGCTTTTCATCCAGCAAATTAACATCTACATCATCATTATTTGTTTTAATTTTTGCCACCTCAATTGATGCTGCTTCCTCGATCAATCTTATATCCGAACCCTGTAATTTAAAATTTTTAAATTAATTATGTATCAAGTCATTACTTTTTTTGGATTTCTTTGACTTACTGATGGATCGGTTTTTTTTAACATGTCCCGGAAAATTTTATCGGACTTTTGTACTTGTATTTTAAAGTCATAAAATGATACCGTACGATAAGCACATTTTGGACATAATGTTGTTGGCATGCCATCATTTTTACTGATCTGTAAAATAAATTAATTTATTAATTACAAAATAATAAAACTCAGTATTAATTTTTTGATTTTCAAGTTAACTGTGAATAAACAATTTTTGAATTTTCAACTAATTAATTTAAAAAAATAAAAAATCTAAAAATATGCACATGTAGAAAACTTAAAAAACTACAAGTGCAATTTTTAAAAAATATTTTTATTTTGTAATTTATTGCTTTTAAAAAATTCAAAAATTATTAGACGTCGGCTAACTTTAGTGTCATTATCCTGACAGTTTAAATAAAAACTTTTTTGAATAATTAAATAAAAAAAAATTTACGTCAATATCAGCGATATCCGCCAGCTTATCTGGTAATTTCTTATCGTTAACATCAGCATCAAACATTGACAGCAAAAATCCACCTGTTTTCATACACCCCCGACAAATATCACTCTTGCTCATAATTTATCACCAATTAAAATAAATCCCGGCATTAAAAAATTTAAATAAAAAGAAAATGAAATATTTTTCACCCCAAAGTTCGTAAAATCCGGATTATTTGTTTATTACTTTTAATTAACCAACAAAGTTAAACTTCAATTATTAAGTGTCACAATAAAACCAGAGCAACCTCAACTTTTCTCATTAGCAAAGTTAATATCTCGTACAACAAGCTTATTATTATTTTTAAATTATTAATCAATCATTTGAAAATATATAACAAATATGACCAACAACTTGTTCCTCAGCACACAATTTATAACAAATAACAAAATTGTAAACCTGAAGTTGGCTGCTAGTTCGAACTAACCCTCCCCCCACCCTTGCGCGCCGGCCAATCGGAAGCGCGGGAAATTATAAACTCGCCAATAGATTGGGCGGTAAATTTTTTTCCATCGCGGGAATATTCAATAATGGAGTTTAAATTGAAAATATATATATATATATATATAAATGTTGACATATATGCATATTCATCTACATCCACACACATATATGTCGTATATATATATATATAATATATGGTATGTATATGGAAATATATGATATATGACATAACAGAGAATATCATATGGACGTGTGCTACTTTATAGATTTTTATTTTGATCGCAGACCTCAAGAGCACCCGCCTGCTATTCTTTTATGGACCGAGTGCACTCATAGAGTGAAGAGAACTGAAAATCATAGAATCCAATTACCAAGGGAGACAAAAGATGTTTAATCTTTTGATGTATATTTAAATTAAACCCGAAAATTAAATTTTTATAAATATATTCACTCAATTATAAAATCAATTAAATAAATGAATATCAATTATATTAAACCATATTTTTATTTTATCACAATCCGTTCATTTTATCAATTATAAATTTAAAATTATTAATCCCCGGATTGGATAATTTGAATTTATAATTCACTCATAAATATATACTAAAGTCTATACCGATATTATTTATTTTATTTAAATTGATGACATTTATTATTGGATACTAAAATTACTGTTTATTTTCAGTGTTTGTTGTTTGTTGGATAGATAGCTTCGTTATTTAATTTGGTAATGTGCAAGTACGGTGTGCGGATTATGATTGTGTGGAAGTTGATGTGTCGATGCGCTGGAAATGTTCATACTCTGGATGTACGCTTGTATTTCTCTGTGTATTAGATAAATTATACGCTACGGTGAATAAAATACCAGCTTCAGGATATGTACCTGGTGAAATAGAAGTAAAATAGAGTCAAAAAAATAAAAAAACAATGATCCCATTTGCGCAAACTCGGTGATTTTGGTACAACAAAACGAGAATCCCGATGAGCGCAGCATCAGTTTGCTCCACGAATTTCTGTGTTACGGTACATACTTGTTATATATATATATTAAATTCTATTCGATATCCTTCGTAACCTTCATCCTTTTTTTTATTATTATCAGTTTTTTTTAGAACAAGTGATTATGTATATCATGTATGTGATCAAGTGGACATTCCACATGTGAACAGTCTAATTTATGTCTTTACCGCGGTATTTTAAAAATAAAGAAAATTATTTGAAACTTGGCTCCAAGTATTTTTTTTATTTACGATAAATAGAAATTTTGCTATTGATAAAAAAAATTAATGAGTGGAAGTAATTAAAATTTTATATGAAATTTGAAAGTATGACAAGACAGGAATTTTAATTATGTTAGAAAAAAAAATTTATAATTAATGTCAATGTAAAATAATAATTGTAAAAAAAAATAAATAAGGGTAGAAAAAAAGTTTTGATGGATAAATGAGAATAAAGATAAAAAATGAAGAAAAAAAAATAAAAATAATAACAAGGTGATTTATATTCGCAAAATGATCAGGAGCTACTTGAATTGAATTTAAATAAAGTGTCGATAAGAGTTTTTATAAAGAGGAGCGCTCAATAAAATTTATCTTCTTTACAAAAAGAAAAAAAAAAAAAAAAAAAAAAAAAAAAAAAAAAATAAGCAATCAAGTGCATGATGTTTTTGAATAATTTATAAATTTTTATTAGTGCGAATAAAATATAATAAAAAATAAAATATTTAACTTGAATAATAATAAAAATATTTATAAATGATGAAGAATCAGAAACGCCGTAGCCCGATGAGTGCGCTAATAAGGACCTCGATAATATTGCTATGGATATTTTTGATATTTTCCGTTTTCCCATTTACGGAGGGTTACAGCAGTGCAAGGAGTGATTACAACGGAGCAAACAGCTCAAAACTAATTAGAATTGATGGGGACATTATTTTTGGCGGGATTTTTCCGATGCACGAACAGGTGATTATAATAATAATAATTAATAATTAATTTACCCTCGGTATTAATTAATACATCAATCAGTTCGCCAGAGTTTAATTGATTGGGAATTAATTAAATTTACTGTTATAATTATTATTGATAAATTGATGATGCTATTACTATAATAATTATTGTTATTAGTATTGAATATTAATGTCATTATTATAATTATTGATTACTGTGGTATATATACATATATATATATATATATAGACAAAATATTGAATTTGGGAATATAGATTGTCGGATTGAGTGGTGAATTACCGTGCGGAGCAGTAAAAGAGGAAAAAGGAGTCCAGCGTTTAGAGGCAATGCTTTTTGCGATCGATGAGATCAATAGAAATGACGAGTTGTTACCAAATACCACCCTCGGAGCACTTATCCTCGATTCATGTAGTAGTGATACATATGCTTTGGATCAAAGCATGGAATTCGTACGTTCCTACATGAATCAGGTATTTTTATATACATTAATATTAATATACTAAATATCAAATCGATATATCTTTATATATTCACTGTGCGTCACCATCACCATATACATACATATATATACATATACATATACATATACATATACACTGACACTGTCAAGAATCTTCGGCACTCCACTGTGCAGACTACATTACAGAATGATAATAAAATTTAAATTTAAATTTGCATATACATATATTTATGCATACGAAAGTTTTCGAAAATATTAACATTGATTTTTTTAAGGACATGTCGGAGTATAAGTGCGAGGATGGCAAGGCACCTCTTTACGTGCCTCATAAATCCGTCACGGGAGTTATCGGAGCATCTTTCAGTGTCGTTTCGATAATGGTCGCTAACATATTAAGACTCTTCAAGGTAGAGGAGATACGATATATATTTATATGAGATAACAAACGACAAACCCTAAGATGTTATTTTAACTTATGAAACTCTAATACTTGTTAAAGTTGTTTTATTTCTCGGTCTTATTCTTCAGCTTCGGCTTTGGCTTTAGCTTACCCTCAGCTCTGTAGTGTCTCCTATCTATCAAAAGCTAGGAACTAGTTCTAGGCTTGCTTACAGCATATTTTTGTTATATTTTTTATGTTTTACTTTTATTTTTAGTACTTTAATGTATCTACTCGGCGATTCCTTTTGACAGATACCACAATTGAGCTACGCATCGACGAGCACAGAGCTCTCGGACAAAAGTCGTTTTGAATACTTCAGCAGAGTCGTACCACCGGATAATTTTCAAGCCCAGGCAATGGTTGAAGTGGTACACCAGCTCGGATGGAAGTACGTTTCAACGGTCGCTGTTGAAGGGGATTACGGTGAAAAAGTAAGATATATATATATGCACCATCAAGTAGTGCGCTGATAAATTAAACCTGCTAATGGAATAAAGTTTAATAAAATAAATTAACAAAATTACTTGTGATTAAATTATTAAGTTTAATTTATGACGAGTTATTAAATTTAAGTGTGCGCTATAATTTAATTTACCTTTATATCCTCAAGGGAATAGCTCGCTTCATTGGTCTCGCGTCAGAGTACAACATATGTGTTGCAATAAGTGAAAAAATCCTTCGTAATTCACGTGCCGAAGATTTTGATAGAATTATTGAACGGCTCGGATCCAAGCATAATGCCAGAGGCGTTATTTTATTTGTCGACGAGGATAACGTCAGGTATTTTCATCATTACTATTACTATTGCTCTGCTTTAGTCCCTTTTATATATATATATATATATATTTATACATATATTTACCAAATGAACGTATTCCGCATCGTTAAATTCTCAAACAAGTTCCACCTGATAAATAAAAGTTTTACTGTCATTGCTGTTATTATTAACGTAGTAAAGTATTTATTGTTATTAGTTTACATCGTTATCTTCATATATATCTTTATGTATTTATCTAGTAACAACATAATATTTTTTATTAGAAAACTTTTGCAAGCAACTGTTCGTGCCAACAGAACCGGGCACTTTATGTGGGTCGGAAGTGACTCGTGGGGCGCAAAAGTTCATCCGGTACGAGATCAAGAGTTTGCTGCTGAAGGTGCGATTACAATCTTGCCGTTTGGAAATTCTCTAAGAGGTACTGTATATATCTATATATCTATACAGAGCATTAAAAGCTACCAGCTGACAAACAAAAGAAATATAACTTTAGCTCATTACTCATGAAGTCGTGGCACGAAAAAATATTGCGCTAAAAAATGATCAATAGCAGGAAGAAAAAAAAATATATAAAAAAATTTTCTTTATAGATTTCGATGAGTACTACAAAAATCTAAGACCTCGAGTGGGCAACGAATGCAACGGACAGACGGAAAAAAATGTTCCCCATCCGTCAGGAAGTAAGACGGGCAAGATGGTTAACTGTCGTAACGTCTGGTTCCGTGAATTCTGGTCTCAGCACCACAAGTGCCATTTTATTGAGTCAAACTCAAACTCTTCAGTATCTGACTCTGGCTCTAATTCAAATTTAAATTCAAATTCAAATTCTGGCGCAAAACGTTGCACAGGCGACGAGGATCTTGTTGACTACGACCAGGAAGGTCTCGTTCCATTCGTAGGCAAGTAATTTACTTTAAAAACCCATCAGTTACCTCTGCGCAAGAGAGAATAAATAATTAAGCTTGACGAATATTAAGTAAGTAGATTAATTATTTATAAAATTAATTATTAAGACAACGTACCGTATTGTAGTTGACGCGGTGTACGCGATGGCTCACGCAGTGCATAACATCATCAACGACGAGTGTGTTAAGAGTCGCGGAACGGTGCACCATCTGTGCGAAACTCTTGCTCCAGCTCCCCCGGGTCAACACCTTCTCCACTACATCCGGAACGTCAGCTTCACGGGTACGTATTATTTTATAATCTCCGTCAATCTGACGAGCAAGTCGCTACTTATTATTCTATAAATCCGAGCTTTTGGGCGTAAAGCTTCTGCGCGCCAAGATATTTATTAGTCTTGAAGCCAGTGAATATATTTACATTTAATTTCCCATGAATACTCGATAGGTCGTCAGGGCACCGAAATAAAATTCAACGGGGACGGCGACGCCTTTGGTTTCTATAATATCTATCAGTATCAACGCACAGATGAAAACCGCTACGACTACATGCTCATTGGCTCGTGGAAGGAAATGTGAGTATCCTCCAAGTAGATCATCAAGTTTTTTATTGTTATAAGTAGTTTTGTAATAACAAGTAATAATAGAAGCTGAGTAATGTAGACAATAAATGAGTTTATTTATACTTCTATTGGACTACTTACTCTATAATTCGTTATTTAATTGTGTTTATATTATACAGACTGAATCTGGATATAAACATGACTAGGTGGAATGGTGGGTCTGGTGATGTTAATATTCCGCAGAGTGCTTGCAGTAGCGACTGCCCGGTCGGATATGTCCGCAATTTTCAAGTAATTTTATTTTTTTAATTTTTAATTTAAATACAGTCGACTGTGCCCGTTCTAAGCCTCTTCCTCTCAATCAGCAGTTACAGTGCAAACCAACTTTCCCCACTAAACGACTTTTTTTATATTTATACCAGGCAGCCTCCAGTAAAATTGTCTAAATTATAAACTGAGAATAGGGGAAAGTAAAGAAATTAATGAGGAAAATTTACTATCTATTTCGCGGGGATATTAGGACATGAGCACTAGAAAAATCGAGGGCAAAAACGTGCGGTGGAAAGACGGAAATTCCGAGAGAAATTTCTTCTGTCATCTAAATGGCTTATGACGGCGAGTCGACTCCATGAATTTAAAAAATAATTTCTGATATTTATTTGATAGGACATGTGCTGCTGGAGCTGCATGCGGTGCCCGGACAATGCCTACGTCTTTAACGATTCGTGTCGTAACTGCGAGCCCGGGTGGGCGCCTGACAACATCTCAAAGTCACGATGTATCAAAATACCTGCTGAGATAATAACCTGGGCAAGTCCGTGGGCTATAGTGCCTCTAAGTTTTGCAAGTATTGGCATATTAATTACACTCTTTACGATAATTATATTTGTAAGGTAAGTATCGCCGATGAAATTATATTATTATTATTATTATTTTAGAGTGCTAGAAAAAGTAAAAAAAAATGAGGCAGAATTTTTTAGCTGAAAAAAAGTGCGACGGCTGCGCTTGAATTTCATTTAAATTATGCGAATAATTTTTTTCAGTAAGTTCATCTGTGTTTGAAAGGTGATAAAAAAATTTACCGATGCATATTTTTCTCGAGTTTTATATTTTTCATAAATTGTCTAGTTCGAAGTTTCTAAATCCAACTTCGCTCCAAAGTTTGAATATTTAAAATGTAAATTATATTAAAATTCACTTTCAATTGGCTCTTACAGCAAAACTATCATTTGAAAAAAAAAAATAAATAAATTAAAAATTAAAATGACTATTTTAAGTTAAATTTAATTATACATTTTACTGAATAAAACTTTTGTTCTAGCTAGAGTAGTTAATTAACATTATTTTGTTGAGTTAGTTTTCCTGTAAGGCCCATTAAAAAGTTAATTGTCACACAACTTTGATATAAAATACTATAGCTATGACTTTAAATCCGCTGGACTTGGAAACACAATACAATAGTTTGCACTGTAGACTATTTTAAAAGGCAATAAAATATAAATATAAATATGGATTGAAACTCTGTCATCTTGAGTTTCAATAAGGATTAATTGGGTCACAAGAATAAAAACACACTGACACCGTCGGCTTTTAAAGTCGAGCTTAAAAATTCTGTTTCCGATATTAATATTTTTGACACTTGATATTTTTATAAAAGAGCCAGATAAAATTATATTTATTTTCACAAAATAAATATAAGCCAACTATTGATTACTTAATGAATATTTATATTGAATAGATTCAATCACACCCCGGTAATTATGGCCTCGGGACGTGAATTGTGCTACGTACTCCTCGTTGGAATACTCTTGTGCTACGGAATGAGTTTCGTTATTCTAGGAGAACCAACACGATGGAACTGTACATATCTACGTATCGGACTGGGTCTCTGTCTGAGTATTTGCTACAGCGCTATTTTAACTAAAACAAATCGTATATCAAGGATTTTTACTCAAGGAAAAAAATGCCTCAAACGGCCTTCTTACACTTCTCCCAAGAGTCAAATTGCTATTTCTCTCGGTAACTATACAGTAAAATCAACTGCTTAATTAAATATAAAATATAAATAATAATAATAATACCGCTACTTTAATTAGCGAGAAATTTCCTGCTGCAGTTGCCGTAAGGGTGGATAAAAAAAAATTTTTTTTTTTCCCGAACGATGTAATTTTTATCTTCAAGTATAAAGATACAAATTTTATTCATTGATCATTTTTTTTTATACGCCCTTAAGGTTTCGTTTTTTATCTTAAATAATTTTTTGTGACATCCATAAGTGGCAAAATAAAATTTTTCATATTTTCAGTTGATAAATAAATCAACTAAAAAAATTTATTCATACGCCTCTGTCACCTGTAACGTGATATAATAATAATAATTATTATTATTATTATTATCTAGGTATCACATCACTGCAACTAATTGGTACGATAGTCTGGCTAATAATTGAACCGCCAGATATAAAAGAAATTCATCCGAGTCCATTAACAGCGGTTCTAACTTGCCGTGTGTCAACATTCTCACTGATGATGTCCTTAGTTTACAATATGGTGCTGATATTAATGTGCACACTTTACGCCTTCAAGACACGTAAAATACCAGCCAACTTTAATGAAGCTAAATACATTGGATTTACAATGTATTCCACGTGCATCGTTTGGCTCGCCTTTGTTCCCATATACTTTAGCACTTATAACGATTACACGGTACCTATTAAATGCCAAGTTGTCGCACGTGTGTCGTTAATCCAGACCTTAGATGTTATAGTTATTATTATTAAACATTATCTTTTTTTTTGTAAGTGTCCTTGTAATTAGGCATGTTTTATGTCCGCATGTATTTTATTTTATTTGTCATTTATTTTTATATAAATTGACATCATGATCCCACGTGCTCAGTAATAAAAATATATATTTTAATTTCAGATTCAAATCGCCAGCATGTGCATGTGCATCAATATATCGGCGACTGTTGTGCTGGGTTGTCTTTTTATACCAAAAGTTTACTTGGTGCTGTTCCAACCGAACAAAAATGTGAGATCTGGTCACACGAACACTGTGAGCGCTGGCGGAGGTGCTCCGGGTGGTGCCGGTGGAGGTTCCCACGCGGCTGGTAATGCTCAAAACAGCTCGTCGACACAGTCCGGGTTGAGGTCGACTTACAGTATGAGATTCGTCGCATCGAGGAGCCAGACGATGCAAAGTGTCACTTCCTGTTCGCGCAGCAGTCCGGTTAATCAGAGCAGTAGTCTGGCTGGTGATAACGACGACAGTAGTAGTATTAATAAACCTGTGACAACGGTATCAGCATCAACAGAGGCAGCAGCAGTAGCAGCAGCAGCTAATGGCGGTGACGCTCAAATTAGTCCTTTATGTGAGGAAACTTTTTTAAGCTAAATTTATTTTTTAGGTTTATTAGATAGATTAGTTTTTATTAATAATAAGGAAAACGATGGACGAAAACAAAGTCTCAATATTAAAAGTAATTGATATATATAAGATATACAAATAGTAGAAAATATTATTATTAATATAGGAGAAGGGGTAGGAGGCAAAATGGGCCGTGAAAATTTTTTTGTCCTCAAATAATTATTCAATATCGATATGACCCGCGATAAAAAAAAATTAATTTGAGGTAAAATGAGCCAGCGAAAAAAAATTAAACTAAAAATTTCTTTTCCATTGAAAATTTTGATTAAATTATTGGGGTTAAAAATTCGGTGGCCCATTTTATCCTCGTAATTTTAATTTATAAAAAATTTAAACCAATCCATTTTGCCCTGGCTTCCTAAATTTTGTGTGAATGTTAACGCTGTTTATTATTTACTCTGTACGTAACGTTTTAAATGTTTCAAGGGATCCGTCCACTCGTTATTTCTTCAAAACGCTATTATATATAAATATATAAGTACATATTACATCGTGTGTAATTAAAATTAGATAATCAAAGCAACTAAATCATAATCAAATTATAATCTTCAGTTGCTTTATTCCAACTGTATTATATTGTCTTCCATGATGCGTGACATTTCAATTGAAATAGAAACAGTATTTATTACTATATTATTATACTTAATTATATTATATTATATATGTATATTTAAATTAAGTAACATCAATATCATTGTTATAGCAGTTACTTCATATATTCTATTAATGATTTTATTTAAAATGAATTAAATTTCTATAAATTATTATCAATGGATATATATATTAAATATATATACTCATTTATTATTAAATTACTAATATCCGAATGCTGGTACAAATATATAACATACCGCGAAATTCAAATTTTTTATATAAATTTTTAAAAGTCTTATAAAAATAGTTAAGTATATATCAAAATTATCTCTCTCCCCTCTCTCTCTCTCTCTCTCTTATACACAGAAAATTTATTATTACGACAAATAATAAATAAATCATTTATTTTTTCTTTAATACGAAAAATATATACACTTACACGTGTTTTTATTTTGTTCTTTTAAATAATTAATTGTTATTTATTTATTTATTTAATAACAAAAATTAAAATCTACGGTTTGCTGTATCGTCCTCGCTGACGATCCTGACGCCCGTAGTATTCAGTAAAAATGAGTTTGCACAAAAACATGTGGAATACTACTATTAGAAAACATATACTGACCCAGAAGAATGTGGGCAGACCGCCGAGTTGGTGCCCGTGTTTATGGAGAGCCATCACGTGGTGATCATGAGCGGGTGCTAGAAAGTTAAATTTAATTAGTAACATAAATAACAATTAATACTGTATTATATTTATTATTAGATTATTACTGATATTATCAACTGTAGTAGTTGCAGTAATAACACTAACGATAATGGTAATGTAATAATAATAATAATAAATTTTAATGTACCCTCTTCAACTTGATGTACATGCAGGACATTACGAAGGTCCTGCATATGCTGGTAGTCGGAAGTAATATATAGTATAGACGTTAGTGGTTTTGTTAATTTAACTGGAAAATTTGTATAAGACTGACTAAGAAGTACTGGTGAATCCAAACAACCAGCATCACAAGCGTAATAATCGCTGTCGCTACGATCCAACGCGACACTCAATACTGCACGATTGTCAGTACCAACAGTCACTGATATATTTACGTGCGTAATATTACCGTAATTAATTCGTCTGGAAGTATAAATATTATAATTATTGTACTCGAATACGTTAAGTAACTGTTGAATAATAATTAAGTACTAAAATAATACCAAATAAAGGGAGAGATTTTACCTAAATAAATAATTACGATGTAGATATTGCGGATCGATATTAAAATCTAGATGCTGATTACTGAATCTCAACCCACCAAGACTTAAAACGATCGCTTGTTGTACTGCTGATGGTCCGCCTGCTAATAAATGATGACAACCTTGTTTTGCTAGTGTTATTATCCAAGCTTTAACCACGGAATTAATTCCGTCAATTGTGGACGTGTCTTTCCACAGTTTTACTGCGTCGCTGTAATAATTATTTATTTATTAGTGAATAAATACTAATGATAGTTACTATTAATTATATTAATTTTACACTTTAACTGTTAAGTAATAAGATAAATTAGTAAATAGAAAAGAGTGTGTGTCAATAAATGTGATTTGTCATACTAACAGCGTGTGATGACCGCGATAGCAGCCTTCATTGTTTGCTATAGATTTTTCAACGTTAGCAACACCGCGTGGTATTTGTGATAGTACATAGTAAATAGTCGAATTTATTTTGTGGCCATTAATAGCGCCTTTAGCTTTTGAATCGCTGATACTGAAACCAGTATTCCAATAACTTTGCCAAGCGTTTGTATGCTGATTTAATAATCCTTGCTGCTGTTGTACACTTACAGCATCTTTCAATGCCTGAGTAAAATAAAACATTTTAATAAAAATTATTATCTTTACTTTTATTCAAACTCCTCTAGAAATAAAAGTCCCATTATTGACAATTACTTTAATTTTTTAAATTATCAATATTTTTAATTTTTTTAGCGCCAAAAAAATAACGGACTGGCGCGAGTTTCATATAAATTATTACAGGTCCAGTGTCAATAATTGGGACTATTATTTAATATATTTATGTTAAATAATAAATACATACTTTGGTGGCTTTTCTTTCAGTATTTTTACGTTCGTTTTCATATTGACCCAGTGTTATTGGTTCGCTATAACAAATACTTGTTAAAAATTCAAACTTGGTTGTACTTTTGGGTTTTACAGACAAATATTGTGTCGGTACCAAGTAAACAATTGTCATAACAATTATTTTATCTGAATTAGGTGACGGTAAAAAGCCTGAGGTTACCGTATACTTATGATTAGATCCGTCAACTTGGAAGCTAAATAAAAAAAAGAATTCAATTCCTATTTAAATTACTGGATAATATTAATAAATTAATTAAAATGAGTGTGAATGTAGCAGTCATCAGAAAAATTTAAAATTATAAATAAAAAGACTAAATAATTAAAAAAAAAATATTTATGAAAAATGCACTTATTAATTATTAAATTTTTTAAATGTGCAATTTTCAAAAATTTTATTATATCAATTATTTACTCGATTTATTTATAATTTTAAATTTGTCTGATGTCTGCTACATTTACACTCATTAATTAAAATTAACTCACTTGGTTGATTTGCTGTCAGTCCAATGATTGGTGTTTAATTTAAACGTAAGACTTTGGGTCGATGATGAAGGATTCGTGACGGTGATGTCCTGGACCAGTATTTTATCGAAGACTTGATGGACATAATACTTGTGAGTAATTGAATATCCATCTTTAGCACACTGATACCTGGATACGACGCCTTGGGTAAAGTGGATGACGTCAGCTACCCTCTGATTGTTAGTATCCTCGGGTATTACTGCCACTAATGGATCCCACTGGGTATTCAACGATAATGTCCTGTCATGTTTTATGTACACACGTGCATTCTCCGTATTAATTTCAATTCCAAATATCCCGTTGCCTATATAAGGTAAATATTTGTCCTCAAATGACATAAATGATAACGACGCTGATGATGATAATGATGATGACGATGATGACTCATCCGCATGTTCTATTATTACTGCATCGTAAACACGTGCTTCTGCATAAGCACTTGATAGTTTATCTTCAAGACAAACATCTTCGAATGCTAGATAAATAAATTAATTAATTAATTAATTAACTGAAGAATTAATCAATAGTTTAATTGTAAATACCTTTTACTGGTGTTTTATTATTGAAAAACCATTGAGCTAATGATGATCCAAAGTATAATATAAATATACAGAATATGAGAAATATAAATAGTCTACGATTTATTGAACTGCTGTCAAATAATCTGCGTAAACGTTTACCGAATTCATAATTCCCACCATTTCTTATCATTTTATTTACAATAAATAAATATTAATAACATTTACTATTTATATATATATATAAATATACTATTGCATTTTATTTAACAAGTAAACTGTGTGTCGACTAAAAACAGCTGATACTCTATTATTATTATTCTTATTCACCATCTAAAATACACCCGGATTCCATCAAACGTAAATATCTAACCGTAAAAATGGCTGGATTCAAATTGATACAAAATTATTTATCTGACTCTGACGATGATGCTGACATGTCATGTAATTCTACTGCAAATAATAAGTGAGTAAAAATAGATTATTTATTATTATTATTATTATTATTATTACTATTATTGTATTCTTTTTTTATTTTAAATCTACGGAAGTGAAGATGGAGGTTAGGAATGAAAACTTTGAATAATTATTTTTAAAAAATTATTTTCAGTAATAATTTTCCCTTGCCAAGTAATTTATTGTCGTGGATGACAGATGATAGTAAAATTAAAGAAGATCCAGATAAACATGACGGGCGTATCAGAAGTTTTAAACACGAGCGCGGCAATTGGGCAACGTTCGTTTACATTAAATGTGAGAAATTTAATATCTTTTTTAAATATTAGTTGTAATTATATTAATTACTCACTGGTTATTTATTTAAACTTCTTCAGAGTCGAGTTTTGAATTTAAAAAGTATTTTTACAGGAAATGAGTTCAAAAATTCAGTTTTACAATTTTATTGACATTGATATTTATCAGAATTTATTATTCTATGATATAATTTATAATTTTAAGAAGTCTAAATAAATTTAACCACCGGTTCAAGTCATATTTTTTATATTTAAAACATTTATAATTAATAACCTGCTATAAATTATTTACAAACATCAGTTGCTGACATCACAGCTCCAGTGAAGATTTAACACCAAGATCTAGGGTTTGGATCTTTAAAAACCTAGATCTCTTCCTGTAGATCTTCAACAATTCAAATAAATATATGACTTGATAATTTTTATAAAAATTAACATGTAATTATTGTCTATGATATTTATTTTAAATGGAGGTCCAGGTATAAAAGATGTCCTGTACATAAAAATTTTTAGTATTAAGGCGACTGCTACTAGGAAATTCACCAGAGCTGATAACTTCTACTTGTTATCAACCAAAAGGTATCAAGATAAATAATTAATTAAATTTTTTTTAGACCAAGTGTGGGATTTACTCGAAGAATGGATGAAATCATCAACAGAGTGGCTCACTGATGGTAATTTGATAATTGAAAATAGTCATATTAGTTTGACGCGTACTTTAATATTCAAATTTCACTGGATTGAATCTTTTGTGGATAGTATGAAGAAGATTTGCTCATCAGTATCGCCATTTACACTTGAGATAAATAATGTTAGAGTTTACTGCAACGAAGAGCGGACACGAACCTTCCTGGGGATCGAGTGCCACTGCCAGGAGCCAGGTTTCATTCACTTGATGGAGTCGCTCAATAAGTTGCTGGCCGAGTATCAGCTGGAATCTTTTTACCAAGTAATTAATTTAATTATCAATTATTTCAATTCATTTAATTTAATTTTTTGAAATTTTAAATTTTAGGAGGCTTCATATCACATAAGTTTTTTCTGGATACTCGGGGATCGGGAGAAGGAACTGAAACCTTATGTAGAAAAATTAAACAACAGTTTAAATCAAGTGCTGATTAAAGATTTGGATAAAAACTATATTAAAGTATCAAAATTACACTGCAAAATTGGTAATAAAATTTACATATTTACATTAAAGTCATAAAAAAATTACAAATTTATTTATTATTTGATATTAATTGTAAAAAATAAATTAATAAATATTTTTATAATCAGTAGAACGGTTTGAAAATTACAATGTCGTAAGGCATTTTAAATTGTTTTGCTTTCCCGCACCATAATCTCGCCCAAGAGTCACAGACGTCTGATTGCATACTAGTTTTTAAAGTACAAACCGACGGATCATCAATAATTAAATTGTAATTTGGTATTGCGGTTATTTTTTGACATCCCATGGTGTCTATTAAACTCAGCGTCGGCTTGTACGCGAGCAGAGATTCTAAAGCCGTGTAAGTTAATTGGGAATTATTATTCAAAATAATTTTAGATAAATTTTTACATTTGTCCAACAATTGTATAACATCTGTGTCGGTTAAATTGCAACCGGCAAGCTCTAAATTTTCCAAGCTCGTGTAAGCCATTAAATTCATTTCACTGGTAATAGGCAGTCGTGTTGTTTGCGATAAATTTAAATAAACTAATTGACGTTGGAGTAAATAGTCAACTTGATTATCATATATTTTGTTCCACGATAAATCTAAATTAATTAAATTCGTACTAATTGTACTCCTTGAATTCAATTCAAGTTTATTTAATTTACAATTGTGTAAATTTAATTCCTGTAAACAGTAGAGTGATGTTATCAGCTCGGTGAGTTTACTTTGTGATTTTTTATTGAGTGGATTACAGCTTAAATTTAAAATTCGCAGTTGCGATGGAAGGCTGTCCAATTTTTTAATACAATCAGAATCGATGTCGCAACTAGGCAAGTGTAGTTCTTGTAATTGTTTCAATTGGTTCAATGTATAATTAAGTAATTCGCCGTGGCCAAATAAACTACACGACGACAGTTCTAATACTTTTAGATTTTTTTCGTATTCCAGACTCTTGAGTAATGCCACCACTTCGATGTCTTCATCATCGCCTTTTAAACGCAGTATCTCGGAATCTTCACAAGCTCGTAATGATTTTAATTGTTTTGAATCACTATTTACATCTAAAACATTTTTTTAAATTATTTATTTATTTATTTATTTACAGTAAATTACCCGGTCCCCAACCCATAAAAATTTTTATTTTATAAAAAATCCAGTCCTCAGTTCTCTTAAAAATTTTTTATACAAAACCCAGTTCCCAATTTCTTTGAAAAATTTTTTGTAAAAAACCCAGTCCCCAATTTCTTTGAAAAATTTTTTATAAAAAAAACCAGTCCTCAGTTCTTTTAAAATTTTTTTTATAAAAAACCCAGTCTTCAGTTTAAAAAAATAATTAAAACTACAGCAAAATATTAGAGGACTAATTTTCAAAAGGACTGGGGACTAGTCATCTACTTTGCTAAAAATAAAATTTAAAATAAATATACATACCAATATCCATTGCTGAGCAAATAATTTTGTATCTCTCAGTAATTTTTGGCACAACTAGATCAACTATTTGTCCATATAGATGTATAACATCATTTTGATTTGTAAAAACTAAATTTAATAGATTTTCCGGCAGCAATTCTTCATCATTACCAGTGGTAATTATTATTTTAGCGCTACAACCAGTGTTCTGATAAATATATTTCGTAATCTCATTAACCAAATTATTAAATAAATAATTACTTTCATCAGGGCGTTTCAGTTTCAAATTTATTGACATGTTTTCAATAGTTATCTTAAAATTTATTGACTCAATACTTAAGCTACATTTTTTTACACTATCTACATCATTTGTGTATTTTTGTATCGACAGCTGATTTGTTTGGGAAGTATTTTTGGTAAAGCCCGTAACAAATAAAGTCTTTTGGTTCTGACTGTTAACTTTTTTCGGCTGACTCCGTAAATTATTTTTATTTAATTTATTATTTCTATTACTGATAGTCTCCGTAGCACTTTTGTGTCTTCTCACAGTCTTTGTCGGGCTCTCTTTGACAAAAATGTCTTCATCATCTTCATCATCACCGTCGGATATGGTAACAGAACTAGAATTAAATGATTTTCTCTTAGAAATAGGATTTACAACCTCATCACTGCTCGCTCGTTTTAAATTATTCGTTGTTGCAGGTGCAAATAAATCGTCTTCAAGCCAATCGTCAACCAGCTGCTGCTCGCTATCAATCAGCGGCGTAATTTTATTGCTAACAGATTTAGAACTGGACTCGTACGATTGATTTAAATAATTTCTATTTTTCAAGCTCTCGATAGTTCTCCGGTAGTCCTCGCTGGCGGATATTCTTTCGGGTGACGGTGGTTTCTTTGGAGATCTATATCTGTCTTCTTTTGAGTCAACAGTTATTTGGGAACTCACATCTTCGTCAATTAGGGGTTCGTCAAAAGACTTGTTAAGCTTTGACGGCAGCACAAAACGCAATTTATCACGAATTAATTTATACTCCTGCTCATCAGTCGCCGTCCACTCGACTATTCCTTTTTTCCGGTCATGCTCCAACCGATCCCGCCAGTTTTCAAAGCAATCTAGTATCGATTCACCGGCTTTCGTTCTTAAACTAATGTCAGCACCCCGTTCTATCAATAAATTCATCATAGAAAAATGCCCACAAGACGCTGCGTCATGAAGTGGCGTTACGTTACCACATTGAGCACCGCCAGGGTCATTTAAATTCGCACCGTGCTCTATTAATAGCTGGGCTATTTCAATGTGACCAAAATTAGCAGCCTCATGTAGCGGAGTCCAGCCGCAGTTGTCCCTGATATCAACAGGATGTCCAGCTGTTAAAAGATTCATAACTTCCTGGATATGATTATTGATACAGGCGACGTGAAGTTTCGTCTCTCCTTTCTCATTGCGTTTTATAACGAACCCACGTCTAGAAGAGCGACGGGAACTTTTAGATTTTTCTTCCTTCTGCAACTCGGCTTCAACATCCGACAGCTCGTCTAAATCAATATCCATCCCTATCGCAATATTTTCTTCACCCTCGCTACTATTTGACGACTCATCATCAATTATTAACGACCTCAATGTCTCTATTTTATCATTTATCTCTCTAGCCTCCTCTGTGGCGCCTATTTCCTTCAAGTAAACCTGCATTTCTTCCAGCACAGTCAGCTGCAGACGTTGATCCAACGATTTTGACGCGCTAGTTAGCGCAGATTCATAGACCTCGCGTACCTCCGACTCTATAATTGACGTCTGTTTTACGTTAGAAAGCAGATCCGCGAGAAACAAAGCCGAGCGACAGGCTTCCCGATGATCTTGATCCCAAAGTTTGAGTTCTAATCGGGCATAAATGCAGGCCTCCTCATACTGCTTGGCATCCTTGAGTGTCTGTGCGAGACTCACCAAAGCTGCGCTCACTTTACCACGATAGACATCGGGTTTTTTTTCAGCACACGACAACATTCCCTTGTAATACTCAATAGCTTTATCATAGCAGCCGCCAGCAGCAGCTGCGTCTCCCAAATTCTCATACAAATTCATCCGCTTCTCATTGTCCTCTTCTAGACACAAGTCCAGCTCGTATTTATCAATCACTACAACTATTTTCAGTAACCTGGAGACAGTCGCACTCAGCGAAGGGACTTTTTTTTTATCAACGTAAAGGGAAACGAGAATTTTACGCGCCTCAGACCAATCGCCCGTCTTTATCAGTAGCTCGGCTTGACTGATTCGCGCAGTAGTAATTTTTTCAGGTTCATGAGACAACTTGACCGCCAACTCATACCGTTTTAAAGCGTCAGGATAATTTTCTTGTCGCTCATGAACAGCACCCAGTGCAATGTGAATCCTGTAGAGATCTTCGTTCAACTTGTGCTTCTCGCAGAGTTGCGCAGCTTTTTCTATCAACTCAATGGCTTCGTCCAGCTCCTTCTGGACCTCTAGCACCAGACCTAAATTCAAAAGCAGCCTTGCCCGCATCATCATCACCTCGACATCCCTGATATCTTTACCCTGCTCCAACTTATCGCACAACTTTAAACTCTTGCTGTAGGCTTTCTTGGCAGCAGCCAAAGCTTCCTGCTTTTGCGCCGACTTCTCACAGGCTTCGCTCATACAAAAGTACATCCTACCCAGCGTAGCGTAAGCTCGCTGCTGTTCGATCAAATTTCTCGTCTCCTTCACACCCTCTAAATATTTCGTCAAATGTGACAGAGCCTCTTCGTAATTACCACCATCGGTGTGGATCTCCCCGATCATCCTGTGAGCCACCGCAGTGCTCAGCGGGTCATTTAAAACTTCACACAACCTCAGCTGCTCCTCATATTCTTCAAGTGCCTCATCCATTCGTTTGGATTCAAAATATAAATCTCCAAGTTCTTTTACTATCTCTGCTAGCTGTTTGACGTTTCCATCTTTTTTCGCACGTTGTTTTCTTTTATTTAGCTCTGTAAATAAATTAAAATTAATTATCACACTCCCAGTAACTTCACACAGGGTTGCCATGTTCTGGTTAAAAATTTTTAAATTCAAAAATTCACTTTTAATAAATAAAATTTTTGTACAGAAGACTTTTTAAAATCTTTTTCTGCATATTTTAAAATAATCTTATCTGATAATAAGTAATTTACTTATAAATTATAAAAAATTGGGTCTGTTATTTAAATGCTTATTTTTAAACTGGGAAATTAAAAATTTTAAATATGTCAGGGGTTTTAAAAAATTGATCCTAAAGTTAGCAGACAATTAACAATTTTCTGATTTTTGTTTTAACAAATAAATTACAAAAAAAATAAAAACTAAAAATATCCACATGTAGGAAATTTTCGAAACTACAGGTGGTATTTTTTCTTTTATAATTTATCATTTAAAAAAAAAATCAAAAAATTATTAGACGTCAGCTAACTTTAGTTTCATTTTAAAAAATTTACCTGGCAGCCCCATGTCCATTTAAATAATTAATTGATAATTAAAATTTAATATTTACTTACTTTCTTCCTCCATTGTCATCTGACGTGACTGATAATTAAAGATCTTTATTAAAAAATTAACTAATTAACAAAACTCAATGAGTAAACAAAAGCACAAACATCATGAATTTAAAAAAATGAATAATTAAAAACATCAGCAGGTGTTCTATGCTCTATTTAATTTATTTATAATAATTCTAACCATCAACAAGTGCACTGAGCTTGAGACATTTGAGTACAAACTGTACTGTAAATAAATTTCTAAAAAATATATAGCTATGTATACATTTTATGAAAAAGGAGAAAAATGGAGGGAAAGAGAATAATTTTTGAATAGTTCGCATGCGCAAATATATACATAGATATATTTAGATATATATAGATATATGTGTAACTTCTAGCTCTATAGTTTGTTGGTAGCTCTCTCCGCTCGATTTTCATTCCATGTCCATGATTTTATTCCATTTCGTCGTGTTGATTGGTACCAAAGAGAGCTTATCTCTTTGATACTCATATTCTTGTAAGATTTATAATTCACCTCCACATTATCACATAAACTTTTATTTATTTTCTGTGCTAATAACTGTCTGCTAATTTTAACATTCATTCAAATCCGCGCAATGCCAATTCATTGAAAAAATTTAGTACTTATTTGAGTAGTCTCCATTATTTTAATTAGTTTCAATAAATTGCGTATTTTTTTTTAAGTAAAAATGACCATGTCGAAAGCTGCGGTGGGTATCGCTGTTGGCATTGCTGGTTTATTTGTTGGTTATTGCTTCTACTTTGATAAGAAACGACGAAACGACCCGGAATTCAAAAATAAATTGCGAGAACGTAAGTTGGAAATTTTATTCCACTAATTATTCACCAGTTAATTAATTAAATAATTTGTTTTTATCACCTGGATGATAAAATTAATTTTAGTATCGGGTTAATTATTTTTGGGTATCGGTCAGTCGGGATTTTTTTATGAGTGTGAATGTAGCCGACAATTGGGAATTTTTTTAATTTTTAAATGACTAAATAAAATGTAATTATAGTAAAAATTGTAAAATTCATACTTAGACATTTTAAAAATCAGTACGCGCATTTTTTTAAATTTCATTATTTTTATTAATTTATTTTAAATTTGAATTGTCTCATCTGCTACATTCACACTCATATTTTTTTAGGTTATATACTCATGCATGATTATTTTTAACACAACTATAAAAATGTATGATATTTTATGTTTTTAGGAAGAAAAGCTAAAAGACAGGCACAGAAATCCGGCACGACGATTCCTGATTTGAAAGATCCCGAAATTGTACAAAAGTTCTTCCTTCAGCAAGTTCAGTTGGGTGAGGAATTACTCGCCAATGGTGATCTGGAGGGTGGAATTGAGCATTTGGCAAATGCAGTTGCTGTCTGCGGACAACCACAAGAGCTTCTGAGAGTTTTACAAAAGACACTGCCTCCAGAAGTATTTCATTTACTCTTACAAAGACTACCATTAGTTGGACAGGTAACTTGAGACCTTGAGCTTTAGCTGTCTCTTTTAATAATAAATTAGTAAATAAATAATTAAATAATTTTATGGTATTCCAGAGGCTCGTATCCCAAACAACGATGGCCGAAGAAGATGTTGAATAAATTATTTTACATATTATTTGTCTTATTTTAAACAATAATGAAAGAATGTTAATTAAAAAACAGTAATATTAAAAAAAAAAAAAATTAATGAGTCTAGTTTGTAAATCGTTTTTTTATTAACAATTGTCGATCAATAACGATCAATATACTTTGAATTTTTGCTACATATTTACAGCAATTTTTTTTTGTTTTATAGTTTTTATTTTACATTGCAATCACAGACACTTGATAGTCAATGATAACAGGTAACAATAAAATAAAATGGAAGATAAGTTACGTACTTAACAATTTCAATTAATAAAATAGTCGCATCAATGATAATATAACAACATGGTAAAAAAATATACCACAAAATAAGTTGAGCCTTTTAAATTAATTAAAAACTATTGAAAAAAATAATTGATTCCCTATATAGACACCCATTATATTAAGACCGGAGTATTTCATTTCTAGCTGCTGCCATGACATCTAATGCATTTTTGTCGATTAATTTATTAGCGAGTTCTTTGCCAAGTTTTTCAGCCGCAATAAGATTCATTTTGTTTATTTTACCTGGAGAGACACTGCAATAAAGTTGGGGTTCAACATAAGAATATTTTATCGGCGGCTCGTCGTCTTCGTTGTCGTCTTGGGGAGAAATTTTAGTCGTGAGAGTTTCTTTTATAAAAATATCCCCGTTTAGTGACCAAACAGCCCCAGTTATTTTCAAATTATCGTCAATTAACGAGGAGGCGACAGCGACGGGCGCTGAGCAACCGCCTCCTAGGGTTTTTAGAAACGAACGCTCGCAGACGCACTGCAAAGTTGTCGTGGTATCGGCAAGTGGTTCTAGAATTGATTGGATCTTACAGTCAGACTCACGGCACTCTATTCCTAGTGCTCCTTGACCGACTGCATACAATACGTCCTCGTTAGGTATCGCCATTAGCTCACTTATGCGATTTTCCCAGCCCATTCTTTTCAACCCAGCAATTGCTAAAATTATTGCCGCAAACGGACCATCTTTGTCGTCTAATTTTTTTAAACGCGTGTTCAAGTTCCCCCTGATGCTGCGGACTTCCAAGTGAGGCAAACTACGAGCTAGTTGAGCTGACCTTCGCAGTGAACTGGTACCGATTACGCTACCAGATGGTAAAGTACTCAGTGTTTTGTCAGACATTTTTTTTGACATGACTACTGCATCTCTTGGATCTTCTCGTCTAAATTATTATAAAAATAAATGACATTATTACCCAATATTTTTTTTAAATTAATTATGCGGTAAAAATAAAAAATAAAGATAGTTGTTTAGTTTGCTGTGTTTATTTTTCATGATAAGAAACTTTTTTAAATTTTTAAATAAATTACCGATTGTGAAAGCAACAAACAATCGGTAATTTTATTATTTTAAAATCAAAATTTTTAAATTCATAACATGTTTTTAAAATCTTTTCATACATTTGTTCAAATAATTTATATTTTTATGAAAATATGATGTCTGCTATTTTTAGTATCATAATAAATTTATTTGTATTGAATATAATTTTTTTATGATAAAAAAGTAACATAATTTTTAAAAGCTATTTCCGTTTCTTTCATATTATTAATCTATTTATGGAATTTATTATTGACGTCATCAAAAAAACTTTCCTTATGAAGAACAACAAAATTTGAAATTAAAATATTTATATTAACAAATGAGACTTTAATAGCTTTTGATATTTTTAAAACCAATAGACAATTATGTAGATAAGATTAAAGTAAAGAAATAGAAAAATTAATATTTCTTATCAATAAAAATAGACAGGCGCACTAATAGTAAAAAATAAACAATAAATAAATTAGTTTTACTTCATAATAGCACCAAGGGCCATTCCAGTCGGCAGTGTCGTGGGTAAATCTTTCAGCGAGTGAACAACAAAATCAACACGACCCTGCTCCAGTGCTAATTCTAACTCTTGAGTAAATAATGCCTTCTCCCCAATTTTAGGTAAAGAAATATCTAATATTTTATCACCTTTCGTGTTCATCGTCACTGCAATTTAAAATGATACTCAAGTTAGCCAACGTCTAATAATTTTTGGATTTTTTTTAAAATAATAAATTGTAAAAAAAAAAAAAATATTTGAAAAAATTGCATCTGTAGTTTTTTAAATTTTCTACATTTGCATATTTTTAGTTTTTGTTTTTTTATAATTGATTTGTTTAAAAAAAATCCAAAAATTGTTAGTTGTCTTCTAACTTCAAAAATGATACTAAAGTTAGCCGAGGTCTAATAATCTTTGGATTTTTTTCAAAACTATCAACTATGAAAAAAAAAATATTTAAAAAAATTGCACCTATAGTTTTTTTAATTTTCTACATGTGCATATTTTTAATTTTATTTTTTTGTAAATGATTTGCTGAAAAAAAAAATCCGAAAATTGTTAATTGTCTGTTGACTTCAGGATCATCAGTATAAATATGATTTACAAAATTACTGGCTATAAAAAATATAATAATCAGTAAATAATTAGCACTTACCAATTTCAAATTTTTTTTTAGGATAAAAATCTTTTAAACAATCGATTACATAGTTGGTCTGAATTAGCGCCAGCTATAAATAAATAGATAATTAATTATTAATAAATTTGAATCGATAATGAATTTATAATTTATGAATGAGAGATATTATGTAATAAATAAATTATAACAATAAAAAATAAATTATTAAACGAACATCTGACGTTTGACTGTTGGTTTCGTTTATTATTAAATTTTAATTTAAAATAAATGATAACTCACCTCACTTTTACGTGACCCAACTTTAATTACGTCAACAATCGGATTCTCATTATGTTTAGACATAATTATTTAAATAATTATTTTTTAAATAAAAAAAAAATAATAAACATTTAAGTAACAGTATAATTTTTAAATAAAATATGTAAATTTATAAAAAAAATATTTATGTATATATATTATTTTTTTATAACGGTAACATAAAAAATATATAATAACTTTCACGTAAAAATTAAATTATACAGCAGACAATTAATAATCAACTGTTAAATTACGACTACGAATAATTCACAGTCACTGTCACTGCAGCAGATTGTGAATTTAAATAATTGAATTAGTAATCAGTTAATTCAAACTACATTATCGCGATTTTATTTTACAGATTTATTTAAACAACAGTAATTATGGTTGGCCATGTGGTATTGTCGCACTGAGAGGAGTTCAAGTGAACGCACGATGACTTGATGAACTCAATAAGTCTTTTCATCACGTATATATATATATATATATATACATATATACCCACTGTTACATATATTTAAATATCTCTTTTTTGCGTGCTGTCTTATCAACAGCTGAGATAATGCAACTCATGCTTATCTGACGTCAGCAAAAAACTCAATTTCAAATTTTTTTTCCTTCCCGCCATTTGTCAATTTTACATTCCAGCAGCTTTCGCTTGGAAATTTCTATAAAAATAAATTCTTTTACTCGCTATGAGTTACTGTACATCAAAATTAATCATCAAAACTTGACTTTGATTCGCTAATTAATTAAATAATCGGGTAAGTTGATTTTTTTTTAGGGAGGGAAGTTTGAATGACAGGGCGGCCAACAAAAGTAATTTGAATTTGAATAATAAAATAAGTGAAGTTGGTAACAAAAGCGTTATCTCAAGTTCTCCAGCAGTCTGTGTTGGCTTAGCTAGTTGTTCAACATCATCAAAAGCAAAAGGTAACAACTATACAGAGGTGCTCAGAGAAAGGAGTGTCAGATTTTGAGAGCCAGTAAATGTATCTTTAAGTTAAGAGTTTGAGTCTACATTATAGATAATACATACATGTTTTAATAAAATGGTCGACGTACGTTGATGTCCGCGAGTAAAATAATATATAAGGTACTTTTTATTTTTTTATTTTTTTATTTTTAATAATATAAATAAATATATTAAATGAATACGTGGGTTCGGAGTATGGGAGCATCAGTATTGTGATTGTGCGTGCAGTGACTTGGTTTATTAATTTAAACTTACGCTGGGTACGTATATATATATATATATATATATATATATTTATATGTATAAGTGTATGAAATAAAAAAAATATTATATGATTTTATTAGTGAGGTAAATTTGTATTTTGGATAAGGTGGCGATACTTAGTAAGTACCTGTCATCGCGGCTTTCCCTGGCAACAAGTGTCGTTTCCACCTCCGGAAATAATAATAAATCGACTGTTGGCCCGTGCGTTAGACGCTCATATGTATATATATATGTAATATATTTTTTATAATGGTTATAATCGTTATACTTTCACGGCGTATAACAATATAAATTTATTGACACGCATGGAATTTTTTTTTTTTTTTTTACAACGATTTCTCAATTATCTTAAATAATAAATAACCGTGACGGGAATCTTATGTCTTACTATTTTATAAATATATATATATATATATATTTTTTTATGATAATTTAATAATGACTGACATATTTACAGTTGGTGACAATTTGAATTTTATAAATAAATTTTTGAATAAATTTATTGGCAACATGGAAAAACGGCAGGAAGGACTCGCTCCGTTTTCATCAGGTAATTTTTTTTAGTTTAATAAACCAATATTTATATTATATATTTGTTATATATTTAAAATAGGTGAATAATTTAAAAAATAAATATTATTTGTTTGTATTTATATTTAAATGCATTTGTGATGCTTCGTAAAGTTTAAAAGAAACCGTGAAAATGTTTGATAAAAATAAAGCTCTATCCACAAAAAGATTAAACGACAAGTGGTAGTGGGCTACCATATATATATTTATAAATATATATACTTTATATGGAGTGGGAGAAACAGCACGACTTTTGTGATTTTGTTTTATCCGAGGGGTTGGTCGGTTGGGGGTGGCCTGGATGTTGGCTCTTGTGCCAACAACATAACAGGGTAGTAGTATCACACCAAGAGGAGACAGAGAGCACCGGGAGTTGAGCTCGCGATCAATTCGTCCTCGAGGGTTTTTTATTTAGTGGTGGATGCAACAGCCCGTTTTACTCTTTGCCAAACCCCTCACGTATTTTAATTACTTTTTTATTGTTTACTTTGTTTATTAATTTACTTTTCACTCAGTTACTCTCAGTCACTCACCCAATTTTCGAGTAACGTCACTCTGACGATAGTTATTAATACACTTAATTATCACCGCTAACGGAGTAAATAATCGAGTAATGCTGTACAATGAAACGATACACTAGACTAAGAAAAAATTAATAATAATAATAATAATAATAATGAATAGAAAAAAAAAAGTAGGTATTGTGACGTAAAACCATCGGAGGTATTTAGTATCAGCTGTGCTACTTTAATATTAAAAATGTTCAAAGACCGATCGATAGTTTTAATATTATAAAATATATGCTAAAATAGAACTTTAATTTATGCAGATTGTTAATGGAGATCAGTAGCTGGTGGTAATGCTCAACAATGCTCTCTAGTATTTAATTTATAAAATATAATACATCAGTTTATCACTAGTATTATTGTAAAATCAGAGCTGCTGGAATTATAAAACTTTTTTTTTGTCCCAGCAGTTTCTGATGGCTCTTGACCGTGATTTAAAACTTGCATTATATTGTCGCGTTAAATGTAAAACGTCGAAAATCTCGATAACGATTTAAATAACAGCTAATGTATATATATATATATATATATATATATAAGTATAAATAGTGACCTGGTTTCTATTGAAGATCTTTTGCGGTTACTAATGGGAAATATCTCGAGATAGATGTCTACTAGTTTGAGTACGAGTTTATTCGCTCTCTATAAACTAACTACAACTGTGTATATTAATATACTTATGCTTGCACATGTAAAATGGATATGCCGTATCGGTTTTCTCATACATCTTGATAAATTCCATCTATTCATTTACCTGTACCAATGTCAAGTACTCATGCAGCTTTGTGAATAAAAATAAATTTATAGGAGCATGTATTTTTATATTTTAATTATGTGTGACTTGAATTTATAGATGAGTGCCCCAACAGCGGAGAAGACAGTGACGAAGATGTGATAACGGATTACTTGGGCTCGGAAATAACAGATTGCAGTCATGTGTCTGTCGTTAATGGTGAATTGGCGAGGATGAATCTTGATGACGGCAGTCATACCAACGCTGAATATACCAAAGATAATCCGGATATCGTCATGTCTGAGACCGGAGAAGATCAACGTCATCCAGACCCCCCGAGGTTCGAAGTTAACATTCGCAACCAGAATCCCCTGGTTCCTATTATCAGCGTGACTCCTCATTCTCCGGGTCTAGCAAAACATTACCCAGTTCTAGGTAATTTTTTAATTGAAATAATAATTGAGAAATCAGCTGAGAAAGTGTATTTTTAAATTGTAGAAGACAATCTCCAACAGCTTCATGAAATTCACAACAGTATTCAGCGAATGCGCGACTTGACACTTTGCACCTTAGGGTACGGGAACCGTTTGCTGCAGAACGAACAATTACAGCGACTAAGTTCATCATGTCCATCACTCTGTCCTTTGAGTTTGTCAGGCATCAAAGGACGTACTGGTGATCGTGGTGGTCCTGGTCCTGGTTCAGATCCCGATCTTGCTAATTGTTCTACCAATAGTTCGCCGACGCATTTTCCAAATAACGCTGCTCAATTACCACCTTCTATGTTGGGCGTCGATCGACGTCGCAGTTGGACTGATCTTGAAGAAACTCGACATCGTAATCGGTGTCAAGTTCAAAATCATTTACAAGCACAAAATATGGTAAAAAATTTTTATTATTTTTACACTGGACGCTGACTACTGCGAGTAAAATTATTCCGCTGATTATCACGAGTGACCGCAACAAAAAAAATGATTATATTTTTTCAGCGGCAACGCAGCATCAGTCTGAGTAGTCTCGATAGCGAAATGGACCTCGAATCAGACGGTAAATCACGTTCCCCGTGTGCAGGAGTTACTAATAGGTCGTGTAGATCCCAAACAAGTACTCACTCACTCAACGAAGCCGACCTTGTTCAGGTAAAAATTAATCGACCTTTGATTTCTTTTTGTATTTCCCTTGGGATAATGTTATGTAATTAATCATAGATTAATGAACATCATCATCATCATACATAAAATTACATACTGTGTGTTTAAAACCCGCTGTACAGATTGACTTACAGAAGCTCGCGGTCAAAAGAGGCAATCAAAGGTCAACGGAAACATCAAACTTACTACCAGGGGTCACAGGATCACGTTTACCCCTTCAAAAATCAATTTCCACGCCATCAATCATCAACCCACCTGGACAAACTTTACTCGCTGAGTCAGGATCACGCGCAACCCCCTCCTTAGTTGCGTAAGTTATTTTAATTGTCAATATTTTATACCATAAAATATATTTTATTTTATTTTCTATATATATATTATTATATACATACTTAGCTAGCTAAAATAATCGCAATCACTTTCGATTTTATTTCTTCTTTCTTGAAATACATCACCGAATCTGTTGCTCGATTAATGAGTGCTTGGATCACATCTCTACTTGTCGCACATGAGCATGCAGTAAATTATCTTATGATAAAAAATAAACGTCATAAATTATAAATTATTTTCTAAAATTATGTATGGATTATTTATAAAATTTATACTTGGTGTATTTTTCTACAGTCTATTACTTAATATTTAAATAAATATATAAAATTAGTCGCGATCTCGCGATTTAGACACGATAGTTTATTAGATTAGTGTGTATGTGTTGCACTGTACATCATTTGCTATGATCATGCATGACAGCAGACGACTTGAAAGAAACGAGAAAGGTAGTGGAAGTGAGACTGAGACTGAGGACCTCCATACAGCCCATAGTCATCACCATCCATTCCACGAAGACTTAATACGTCAAGATTCCGCTAATGTTCAAACTTCTCTCGACGAGCTTATGACCGAGTGAGTAACTAGATGTATTATAAAAAATAGTTTAAACAACTAAACTATCCTTACCACACAATACTCTGCAACTATATTACATATTTATATATATAAATATGTATCCAACCTCAACGATTGTTATCATAATCGTAATCACAATCAATCACTCTTGTTCAAAGGGTAATAATGGTCAGTACTGGTACTAAGTCGTGTAAACTGTCTCTGTGTAATAATTTAAATCTCGATTATATTTTTTTTATTATTTTAATCATTAATCGTGTCATAAATAGCTTACCAAGCTATGCTTTTGCTTTTTTGTTTATCGCCATTAATTTAACCGTAATTATTTTAATTAATTAATCATTTCGGTGATAATTATTGCAGTGGAACGGCTTACGATGATCAGCACTCGGAAAAAACACGTAGGAAGAGAGGCTCATTATTTTTCCGTAAGAAAAAAGTATGTATTTTTTTACTTTGAATTCATTAACTTTAAATCTAATTTGTGTAATTTATGTTACTAATTGGATGGTTTACTTTTTTTTAGGACAAGAGTGGGAAGAAACCTAGTCCGCAGTCCCATCATTGGATAACAATGAATACTGGGACTCAGGGAACTGTTGTTTGCGATATTTGCATGAAACAGCTCAGCAATAAAACCATTATACAGTGTGAAAGTACGTTTATATATTTTAAAGAAATTGAAACTTATTTAGAACATTTGAATATCCAGAAAACGAATGCCCTTTTTTTTATTGAATAGAAGCGCGACTAGTCAGTTATTTGTTGACATCCAGTAGCACAGAGACATCTTTAAGATGTCATAAAGATGTCACTTAAAAGGACAAGACAATTTTTTCTTTTTTCAAGCCAAGTTTTTTTACATTCACTAGACATACAGATATTTGTCCTAGAAGTCATACAAAATTTGTGTTCTTTTTTTCCGTCTTAAAAAATTTATTTCTAGTAAAAAATCGTCTAAATGATTTATTTGTAATTGACTTTTTGTCGTTACTTGTGTCAAGTCAAGATATTTTTTCGGTGACATAAATTTCTGTCAACATTTTGGTGCCTTATCGATAGTATTTCAATGAAAATTCTTCTCTTGCTGTTTTTTTTTACCGCTGTAATTATGGTCTTGTTATTTTTAATTTAACTATGTTATTATTTTACAATTGGGTACTGGTTATTACAATATATATGCATAAAATTTTTGTAGGTAAATTATAAAACAATATTATTTTAATAATAATTATTTGTTTATTTTAAATTAAAGTTTGTGGAGCGACAGTACATCAGAACCAGGCGTGCCGCGATCAAGCGCCGACGGAATGTTCAAAGACAAAGGGTACGAAAGGTGCTATTAAATCAATATCAAATGTTTCAATAGCTTCGAATGTAGGGCACGTAAAACGCGGCTCGACGGTTTCCCTGCCGCCCTCAAGCTTATCTGGCACCACCAAGTAAGTTATCAAAATTAATATTAATACTATTATTATTATTCATATTTAAATTCGATTATTGCATCGAATCTACGTGTTTATGGTCCAAGTTTCGCACGCTGCCGATCCACAGTCAAATTGAATCTACAAGTTTTATTAAACTACCCCAGATTTGAGATGATTTCCATATTTATATTAAAATAATAATAATAATAATAATAATAATAATAGTAAACTTGGATATTCAAATTGGCTCAGCTTATTTAAAATTAATTTTACAATTATTGCAAGAGATAAATAGAGCGGCAGAATTTTTATTAATTAATTTACTGGTCATTGTATACAAGTAGCAGCGTAGTCCGGTCAATAGTGCTTTACAATTGCGTAAAAAATTATTTTTGGCTTAATTATCAATAATTATTTAATAAAAAATATAAAAAAAAGTCAATAAAATAAAATAAGCAGTAAAATGTCAAAGGAAGGAAAGGAGAGATGGTAAAAATAAGGAGATAATTTAAAAGAAAAAATTAATGAAAGTAAGGTAATGCCGCGGATATTAAAAAACGTAAGGTTGCGCTAATGCAGTGTGTGCTTTTTCCTTCCTCCGTGCATTCCCTCCCGTGCTACCACAACAATACGGTCAATGATAACAACGATAACAGGGAAATAACCACCAAGAAAACAGTGACGAGCTACAGCCCTTGGCGGCGTGTTGCCACCAAGCTCGGAGTCAAGTAAGTCGACCCACAGATATCATCTCACATGTGTCTCACTCTTCCTTATCGAGTCGTTTATATTGTTATTATATATAATAAATAATCGTCACCTATCTATATATTTAATTCGTGTTGTTAAATATATACGTATCCTATTTATTATACTTATATACGTACTTTGTCTCTAGGAAATATTATACCGTGACGCAAGCTGTTATTTTATTTTTCGCACATACATCACTCGCCCGTATTTACTACTTACTATTTATTATAAATACCGAATGACCGGCACATATTGCGAAATATTAAACAGCATTTTCTGCTTGCCTGAGCTTTTTAAACTCGCCTGCTTGTATTTATTTTTTTTTTTTATTTTTTAAATGTCTCTCCATTTATTACTTATTTTAATACCGATACTTTACTTATTATTTAACTGTTAAGTACAAGTACTATACTAAATATAGTTCATAAGTAATCGTTTAGTTCGTAAGCATTTCCAATTGAATAAAAAAAATGTCCTAATTATTTATTAACATAAAATAGGAGCTGTAATTATATTTGTGTCATGTATTGAACTTATTTTTGTTATCTCTATTGGAAAAAAAAAAAAAAAAAAAAAAAAAAAAAAAAAAAAAAAAAGAGTTAATAATGACAAGAAACCTTCTCTATGGAAGGTATGGTAATAAAATATTAACGCTGTGTAAATAAACCTTGTTTACCCAATTGGTTGTATAACTTTTCAAATAATATTTGAATTTACTTTTAAACTGCTACTGAGGCTTTATTACTAAAAGTTTGGTACAGCGCACTCTATTAGACTATTAATTATTATTTTTTTTTATGCCAATTGTTTATAATCGCGACTGGTCATATTTATTGGTATTAAAAATCCAAATGAAGTTATTTTTCAACCCGGCAAATATCCGGAGTAAAAACTTTTACTGCATTTTTTTATTTAAACAAACTCACGTATTTAATTTGTAAAATTTTAAGGGTAATTAGACTTTTGTACGCAACTTATGTTTATTTAAAAAAAAGAAATCTAATAATAAAGTTAATTAATTGAATACCTGCTCGGACATCCCAAAAACTAGGACATGTCCGGGGAAACCCTCGTAACTCACGAAGGACGGAGGTAAAAACAACTGGAGTTTTTGTGTCTACTACAGTCGGAGTAGGTCCTGATAAAAAACCTCACTGATGAATCCTCGAAAGAAATTATGCTAAAAAAATACTAGATCCATAGAGCCGTAGTTTTGAAGAGAGAGTTGATGTGTAGTAAAATGACCAGTCGTGATACTAGACTAGTACCCATTGTTATTTATATTTATTATATTATACGTTGTTTGATAAATATTATTATTTTATTTTATTTTATTTGTAATATCTATGCTTAAATGATTACGCTATCGTTGGGAGAAGGCAACAATCGATCATCTTTTTGCCTATCCAACCGATTAGTTTAATCTATCGGAAGGACTTTATAATGCACTGACTCATGCTAAGAGAATTTTTTACAGTCAAATAATCAGCGAGGAAAAAGACGGAGATACTGGACATCGAGATATTGTTAGGTCAGTTAAAAATTTTTTTATATAAAGATATAAACTTGAACTTTAAAAAAATATAAATATAAATATTTTATTTTGTTATATTTTTACAGCGGATGGGAAGAGATTGACTTTGGGGATGACGTACACTTGCTGACAATCAGCGACATTGAGGGGCTGGATCCTGAATTGAAGTTGGGCGGAGATGAACCAGATTCTTGGAGCGCGTCGATTGGCCGTAGCGAAGCGTTGAGACTTGTTGACAACAATGACCGTGAAGTAAAACGTCAAGAGCATATTTATGAATTTGTGCTTACAGAAAAGCATCACTGTCTTGTACTACTGGCGATGGACAGAATATTTGCCGAAGGATTGAGAAGACATTTTCGTCTGGGCGCGGCAGATCTAGAGCGAATGTTTCCGCGGCTGCGCGATCTAATAGACATACATTTGCGTTTTTTATTAAAGTTACGCAAACGTCAAAGTGCTAATCCAGTTGTGCCGACAATAGCTGACATACTTGTTGATCAGTTTTCAGATGAAAACTCGGCGCGTATGACCAGCGCTTACGGTGAATTCTGCAGCCGGCATCGCGATGCTGTTGATACTTACAAGTATTATTTACGGGTGGACGCAAGATTTGCACGGTTTGTTAAGCTATGTCAGACTAATCCTTTGTTGAAAAAGAAAGGGATACCAGAATGTATTTTATTTGTAACGCAACGTTTGACAAAGTATCCATTGCTCGTTGAACCGTTGATAAAAACGGGTACAGTTAATGAGGAAAAAGAAAACCTACGGCAGGCATTAAATCTTGTTAAGCAGATACTCGGCGACGTCGATGCCTGTGTCGCTGACAAGGAACGCGAGGACAGAAAACTGGAGATCTACAATCGCATTGACGCCAAATCATTTGCTCATCATCGCGGTGTTAAATTCAAAAAATCAGATCTTATGGCATTTAATCGGGCTCTGAAGTTTGAGGGGACCGCGTATCTGATGCAGGGCCGGGGAAAAATGATACCAGTCACCATAGTAGTGCTGTCAGATGTATTGATATTTTTAGGTGAAACACGGGATCAAAAGTATGCTTTCTTTGTACCTGATAATAAAGCCGGTGTTGTGTCATTGCAAAAGCTATTGGTCCGTGAAAAGGCTGGTCAGGAATCTCGTAGTATCTACGTCATCAGTAGCAGTCCCTCTGAGCCAGAAATGTTTGAGCTTAAAGTACAGAAACCAAAAGATAAACATTCGTGGATAACGGCAATACGTTCAGCTGTTGAGGCTTGCCCACAGGACTACGAAAATGACGCTCTTGATGAAGGCTCTATCGGTGACATACCCGGTACTAGGTCATCATCAGCCTCCACTTTGTCTATTGACGAACGACAGCGTATTGCTAAAGCCAAGCAAACTCATATACTGCGAATAATAAATGAGTTGAGGAAAAAAGACACCGAGCAAGCGCTTTTGTTGGAGGAAAAAATGGCTCTGCAGATGAGACTGGTCTATGAAGCCAGCGAGGGCAACGAATATGACAATGAAACAGAAAAAACTGAGCGCAATGAAAATACGCCCGATTACACGCGACTTTGTCGCGGTGATGGTTCAGATTCGTCGCAAGTGTGGCAAGAGGTAGTATTTTTTTTCTGTTTGTTAATAATTTTTTAAATGCTTCAATTATTAACGGAGTCGATAAATAATTTTAGGTTGTAGTGGCGGTACAAGAAGCGACGCGTCTTGCAAGTTCTTTGTCATATGGAGCCGGCGGCGGTTCATTGTCACGAAGTTTGAGCTCTGCTGGTGAACGACACAGTGAAGCTTATATACCTCCAGCTCTTTGTATTCCACGGCGGGCAGAAACTTTTGCTGGGTTCGATAACAATAATAAAGTAAGTTTTATATTTAATTAGCCTTATAGTTTAATTTAATATAAGGAAACTTTCGTCTTTCATTGTATTTGTAAATTAATTAATATATATATATTTATTTATTTATTGTTTTATTTAGGAACGATATCCATGGCGAGATTCAGCTGCACTACATTCCGTTATGACTCCACCGAAAACAAGCGAATTTTTAAAAGAAACAGAAAATAAAAAAGAGGGTGACGCTCATGAAGTAAACAGAGATCAGCAATTGGCCGCAATAAGACTTTCGCACTACATATACACGTTACTCTGCATAATAAGCAATCAGATGACAACAATAGACAGCCTACATGCCCAATTGGTAGCGTGCAAAGACGGAGGAGGTAAATCGACCAACAGCCGGCCGAATCCTAACCGTCAGCTGGAGGAGCTGAGAAACTTGCAAGACCAGTTGAGTCGCGAGAAGGCGGCGTTCCGGGCGGCCACCCAGCAGGAACGGAAGGAGTTGTCCGAAGAGCGTGCGGAATTAACGCGACTGAGGGAACAAGTTGCTGCGGAGCAGCTGGACGTGACAAACCAACGTGATCAATTGTATCGACGACTCGAGGCATTGGAACGCTCGGGTGTCGTGACAACTCCAACAGTTTGTTCAAATGCAACTCACGTGTCACACGTCAGCCAGTCCAGCGACACTCTTCAGTCACGCAAGTCGTTGCCCGACGCAAAGAGAATACCCTTGAATTTAATCAGTGCTACTAATCAACAGAAAGCACCAAGCAATCTGCCACCTGTTAAACAACAATTGCCACTTAAACTCGCCAGCGGTACCAACAACAATAGTACAAGGTGAAAAAATATATAAAAAATATATATATATATATATATTTATATATTAAAAAAAAGATATATGGCTTGGCGCATAGTATTATTTATTTTTGGGCAAACACGCGCGTTTTTCAATCAAAGTGATACCGATACTTATTTACATTGAGATTAGACTTGGATGTGTGTTATACAGGAGTGCCAGCACCGGATCTAATAACAGCCCGGATCGTCACTCGAGGACGAGTAGTAGCCCCGCCGCAGTGGTCACCAGTTCGGCCTACTCATCTCCAGAATTGGGTCACAATCATTATCTCCACCATCATCAACATCAGCATCAGCACCAGCACCAGCATCATAACAATGGAAACCACTCATTACTATCATTATCCTCATCCTTATCACCTAATCGCTCGACTCGCAGCACCCGGTCATCAGCGGAATCATATCACCAACAGCCGCAACCCCAGCAGCAGCAACCGCTGGCACCGCAACCACATCAACAGCGTGCAGAACCGCAGCAACCACTCGAAGAGGAAGTTATTTTTTTCTGACGATTCTTTCGGTTTGGTCGTAAACACAGCCGACCACCCCGCGCATCGACAAACGCACCCGGAACACCCACCTCGACGCCAACTCCATCCCGCAGCCCGTCTAAAGAGGCCCAATCACGAAGCCGGGTTAAATCATTTTGACTTCCAATATTTAAAACTGATAGCTAATGTATTGTACAGTAAATAAGGTCAGTTTTTTTATTATTTTAATTATTTTGGTACTGACATTAATTAACTGATGGATAATTTGCTTTTGCAAATTATGCGGGTGGTTTATTTTTTAAATTTACGATTTATCAGCCTTGGCTTTTACTGAAATCGTAGTAAACAAACATAAATAATAATAATAATAATAATAATGATTTTGAATAATCGATGGTTTTAAATTAGTAAAAAAAAGTCGCAACTGAACCGAATTGATAGTTTAATAATAATAATAATTAAGTATTTAAAATGAGTATTAATTAACCGTTTTGGTAATTAGTTTAGATCATCTTGTTGCTTATCCTGTTAAATCGACTGAAAGTTTCTTGATATACAGATGACAAAAATCCACAGAGTCGATAATTGTTGAAAATTATAATAAATATTTAAAATAAAAATATAAATTTTTGGAGCAATTAAACATTATCAGTAATCATACAAATAAATAAATAAAAAACTACTTGGAAAGTTATTATATATATATATATATTTATGCCGCTTTATAATTTATGTATGTACATATATATACTAGCATATATATGTATGTGGAATAAAAATTTTTTCTATCTCCCTACTCTGTAATTAAAACTGTAATGATTATTGATTATTATTATTATTGTTATTTAAAATTATTATTACTATGATTGCAAATAAAAGTTAAAAATTTTTTTTTGTAAAAGAGAACGCGGGTATTTAGCAGACAGAGTAATTATTTTTTAAATAAATTTTAAAGAAAAAATAATAGAGAGCGATGACGATCGATACATATTACAGTATTAAAAAAAAGTATATAAATATATATATTATTAATATATGATGATATATGATGAACGCACTGTTTAACAAATTGAGGCAATCATTATTTTAAATCCAGCGTAATGATAATCGATTACTTCCAGTTATGATTTAATGCATTTATTAATCAAGACTTGACAATTACCAATTAAATTTAATTATTAATTTTAAATATTTTGTATATTAGAATTCGGGTGTCGATAGAGAGAAATTATGCCCGTGATATTAAAGACAGCAGACCTATAGTTTTTTATAAACAAATTATTATTATTATTATTAATAATTAATATAAATATAAAGGGTTTAATATTTGACCTGAGGAAAAAATTAATGGCAATATAAAAATTTAATTTATTTAAAAAAAAAATTTCAAGTGTCTGCTGCTTTCGCTTCCAAAAAAATCTACAGAAATGAATTAAAATTAAAAAATAAATAAATAAAAAACAAATTCTTCATCATCGAATGTTAGAGTAATTGCGATAACAGGCAACGAATCTGCCTCTCAATCAGTACTAACTTTAAAACTTAATTTATAATTTTTATTTTGACTATTCCGCGCACGCTCCTCTGAAGACAAGAGTAACTGATAAAAAGAATGAATATATTTATGTATAAAATAAGCTCACTATATTGCATTTAATTTAAAAAATGAATAATCAGGATTAAGAATGGAAATTTGCCAATGGAGAGGAGTAATCCTCAATTCCTTATTTATTATTTATTATTTATAATAACAACAATAAATGAATAATAATAAATGAGGATTGGGAAAGGCTGGCTTATCCACTGCCATTTGTTATTTTATTATTATATAATAAGTTTATAATTTTATTTATTATTATCATTATCATTGTAATTATATTATTATAAATAATTATTGCATAAATCACGATCGACATAAAAAGACATTTATTAGATTCATTAATTTTTTTTTCAATTAATAAAAAAAAAAATAATGAGCGGGAATGTAGCAGACATCAAATTTAAAATTATAAATAAATAGAGTAAATAATTAAAAAAATAATATTTATAAAAAATGCACTGATTAATTTTAAAATTTTTTAAAATTTTATTTTATTAATTATTTACTCTATTTATTTATAATTTTAAATCTGTCTGATGTCTGCTACATTCGCACTAATAAAAAAATATCGTTTTTTTAATTTAATAAAAAAAAATTATTTTATTACGGTAATGAGACTGACAGCGTGACAGCTGAGGGAATTTGTAAATTTTAATAAAGAATTTAATTATAAAATAGTGGGAAAAAGTGGTGGGATATTTTACTTATCAGATGAACAGTTTTTCAAAATTAATTCTGTAAGAATTTGAAAATATAAAATTTGTAAAAAAAAAATGATTGTCCTGCTATTAGTCTCGTTATCCTACAATGCTATCGTGCAATACTGATTTAAATAATAAACGAATAAAAGATAATATTTATAAACATAATCTGAGAAAACGATCCGTACTTAATTATACGTAATCACTGTATTAAATATTATTAAATAAAAAAACTGTGCGAATAACTTACGAATTATTTGTGTCAAATAGAATAATTAAATTTATTAATAATTCGATAATCCAAATTACTCGTAAGTTTCCAAAGAATTCGTAAATTTTTTATAATTAATTATAAATTATATAAATTTTTTTTCAGTTTTATCTCTAAATTATCATTCTAAAGAAATAATATGAAAATTTACAAGTAGCGCGAACTTGTCCCAGAGAAAGAATGAACTTCAGAAGCCCCCCCCCCCACCCACTACCGATTCTTTCTAAACTGCGCATGCGTAAGAGACAGTGGGATGAAATTTAGAACATAAAAATCTCAGTGGGAGTAAAAACCGAAAACACCCGAAGTACATCCTCCTGTCAGAATGATTTCAAAATCTAACGAATAATTTGAAAACTTACAAGTAATTTGAATTTTAAAATTTATTTTATTCGATTCAAAAAATATTCGCACATTTTTATAAAATAACAATTATAATTAACTAATTGCTATACAATAATAATAATAATAATAATAATATTAATATTAATTATAATAATGAAAACTCTGATAAAATCAATCGTGGTGACAATAGAATTTTACCGTTATACCGTAAATTTATCGGTTGTAAAAGAATAATTAATAAATAATAAATATAAAATGTATGTATCGTGATATGTTGACAAAAAATATTGTTATTGCATTGTTGTATGTACTTTGTATAAGTGAATGTTGTATGTTAACATATATAAGTTTAAAAAAAGAAATTGTATTTAATAATTGATAATTAATGATTAATATTAGACTTAAATATCATTTAAGAAGACTTCCGGCAGAGGATATGGCAAAAGTCATTATATTATTCTAGTACTGTAATAAAAAAAAAATAATAATAATAAATTAATGAGAGGAAGATGAAAAAATGAAATGAAACTAAAATACTGGCTCAAGTAGTTTCTTGTGCTCATGAAGTTTAATAAACAAAACTCTTTGCCGCAATTAATTATAATTGTAATTGTAATTAAGTATATACATGTTGTTTCATGCTGATGTCTAATTAATCGACACTCGTTAATTATTATAATTATACAACTAAATTGTTGATGTAAATGCCGATTTGTAAACTCGGTACTGTTGAAACGTTGGATATGTCTACGGCCTACTACACATTTTATTGAAAAATTATTTTTTGCTTGTGTTAATTTATTTGCGCGTACAATCGCTTATTCTTATACTTCTTAAGATGTCTAAAAAATATTAAAATAAATTATTGATTTAAGTGGGAGTTAAATGAAACATAAGCGGCCGGTAAATAACGTAAAGTATTGTCGCGTTTAATAAGTCGACGATATAAAAAAAAAATATATATATATATTTCTAATAAAATAATTCTGGAGCAAGTATTTTTGTACTTAAACTCTGTACTCTATTTAAAAATCTAAAAAAAACTTTTATTGTTATTGTGATACCGATAATAATGTTAATCGCTTTATTTTGCTTCCATTGAAATTTTTTAAAAATATTTTCTTAAAGTTAAAGTTAACTATTAAAATTCTAAGCATTTTTTTCGCGCATTTAATATTTGAAATATATTTTTTTAAAAATACCATTGATGAGTCTCAAGCAAAAATATATGATAATAAAAATAATAAATAATTTATATAATTAAAAGTATTTACGCGAGACTGTGTGTTTGAAATCGCGCATTATTTAAAAATACTATTTTTTCCCGAATTTATATTCCCTTTAAAGACTTATTACTATTACAATTAAATTTAATTATCATTCTTATTGACTACTGTGTCAACAATTTCCGGCGCTCATTATTGTTACTATTATCATAATTAATTAATTAATTGATTGATTAATTAATTATTATAACTAATTTTCTTCTTATTCAAACTTTTTATATAATCTTACATTTAATTAGCGACATGTTATGATAAAAGCAGTTTTATATATTTATTCCTGTTAAATTGTGTATAAAGTAAATCTTAAATTTAAATTCGTTAAGGTGCTCGTAAATAAATAATAATGCAATTAAAATCTTAATGAGCATAACGATACTAAGCCTCGATAATTATATATTCTTAATAAAAATAAATAAATAAAGTCCTTTAATAATATTTAACAACCGTTATCTATTAAAAACGGTTATTATATTTTCTAATGACGCCTTACGACTTTCTTATAAAATAATTAAAATTTTAAAAATCATTTCCTGCATTCAAAAAAAATGCTCAGAGAAATTTACATTCCTAAATTATTTTAAAAAGACATTATATGTTTTTTATTATATATATATATATCATTCACTAATTCATCGATGAATAATTAAGTAGCTGCCTCAAAAAAAAAGGAAGGATATAAAATAAATATAATATTTATTATAAATGTAAATAAAACTGTTATTGTAATAAAAATAAAGATAATACACAAATTAATGAATTTATTATTAAATATATAAAGATCCACTTACTCTATGGAATATAAAAAATTGTACAAATTTAATGGCAATTCAAAAATTTATATTTTATTGTGTAATTCGTACGGCTTGGTCCTGTGTTTGTCGCGGGCTTTGCCGTTTGATTTGGCGACAGACTTGCGATCTGAGTGTCGCGGAATTAAGAGTGACTCGGGACTAGGCTTCCATACGTTCAAAATACTGCTCTCACCTCCGGTTACCAAACAACCGCTCTAAGAAAATTAAATCAAGTTAAATATATTAGCTTATAAAGTACTAAGTATCAGATTTTTGTCGTCATTTGGTACCTTGGTGTGCAGCCAGCTGTCACGTACGATTTGTTTGTTCCCTATGAAATCATAACATACTTCTAAACCATCGTCATTTACCATAAGTCCGGAGAAATTCTCTCTGTAAAAAAATCAATTACATTTACTAGTATTTTTAACAAAATATTAAAATCAGTATTATTTCACGATCGAGACTTAAATTTATTGACTGCACCAGAATCTTTAAATTTTTAGATCATGTTTTTTTAAAAATCTACTATTCATCTACGACAGTTTTTATTCCTGCCAATTACGACGACAGCTAAAGTTACTCAGTTTAATTGTAAGAGTTGATAAATGAAATAATTTAATAAATTACAATTACCCTTTGATTGAACTTAAACCGGTTAATAAAAATGGATTTTCTATTGAATCAGCTTTATGCATATTAACAAGGTAACAAACATCTGGATCTTCATTCTGAAATAATAATAATAATAATAAGTACAATATAATAACAATGAATAATTCATGATTAATAATTTGTAAAAAAAAAATTTACCAAAAAATTAGCGATACAGCTGCGATCATATTTAACAAAAGGCGACGCATCTTCACATCTCCACATCTGTAGGGAATGAGTGTGAGTTGTACACCAGAGGTTACCGTCATCTAGCCACCCTACCCTGTCCTGAAATAAAATTTTAAATTAATCATCAACGTAACACTAAAATAAATTTATAAGAATAAAAATCTTACCACGGAGGACTCAGTATTGAGGGAATAATTGAGCGCAGAGTCTTCGGTGGTTTGGGTTAAATCGAAAACATTTATTAGCCCGTCAGTACTTCCTGAAACGAGGACGTCTTCTTTGACGGAATGGAAAGCGAGGGAGGTGACGTCGTCCATGTGAGACTCCCAGTAGCCACCAAGTAAATTATTCCTGCTGTCAAACTTTGAGTTGTTGTATCTGATGTCCCAGAAGAGTATGAATGCGTCTCCGCCGATGTGTTCAGTACCAGCAGCGACGAGCCTGTCGTCACAGCTGATGTCGAAACTTGCTAACGGTTTCAATTTTCCCTCTGACGAGTTATCTATGTAGATACTTTATGTCAGTTATTGAAAATTATTTAAAGGAGTTAAAAGTTGATACCTTTTAGCTCAGCGACAGTTTTTCCTTTGGCTCTTAAATCACATGCAGAAATGCTTCCATGTTTGGTAGCAGTGTAAAGAATATTTTTTGAACTATGGCAAAATTTAGCGCCGACGATTGGCGATGTGTTGTGATCTAGTGTTATCATTTTTGATAACTGCTCGCCGACATTGTAAACAACGCACGTGTAATCGGACAGCGCGGCACAAATGCGGAATTCAGGTTCACTGAAATTTATCATTTATTAAATATATAAATACATACAGAATTTAAATGAATATTTAAAAAGTAAATTACCTCTGAGTCCCACAAATGCCAAGTATGTAATTATCTTCGGTAGAAACGGCGTCTTCCATTGACAATATCATCTCACATCTGTTGATACTTTTACTGGAAATTGAATTTTCAAGGGCCCCAGTGTTATCACCCTCCTTTTTCCTCGAGTTTTCAATTATTTTCGGCATTGTTAATTATTTGTAATCATAACACTGTACGTTAATTATTTTAAATAAATAAATCAAAACTTAATTTTGTTACCAACTAAAAGGCGCTCTGTTGCAAAATAAATTGAGTGTATGGATATTTAGGTTAACATTCGAATGACCGGGAGGGAGTTGAAGCACGGGGATTTTAAGGCGATTTTCATGTATTGCCGCGAATACTTGTCAATATTCGTTGTTAGAAAAGTAACAGTCAGTGAAAAAAAAAAGATATTCTTTTATCCTATTTGAATTAATACCGCGTCTTTCAAAGTCAATTGTAATATTTTATAGTTTGTTGATGCTAAAATTACTTACTGAATATTTTAGCAATTAGCTGTCAGGTGGACTTGGTCCAGTGGTTTGATTGCTGGCACTCGAATTCAAACTCTCCTTAAAAATGGGCTCGATTCCGATTTGTCGGAAGAATTTACGTAACTTACATAATTTTCTGAAGTGAAATAATTTACTTTACGTAAGCATGAGCATGTCATACTATTATAAGGTTCTTTATGAAAATTTTAATGCGTCTTTCAAATTTTAGTCTCTACGCAGAAAATACAGTCAACTTGAACCGAGACAAATATTCTTCATACAAGAAACTTTTTTTTAACGATTTGGAAAATCAAAATTTTTTTGCACTAAATAAATCGATATCTTGAAATTTTTACTTGTTTCAAGAGGTTTATTATAAGAAGTCACCGGTGCTAGCAGCAGCAAGAGTGGTTCGTTGCTTGCCACGAGATCGCGCCCAGCCGCTTATAGTGTCCCTGGTAAGAAGTATATCTCAGAAGTATTATATTCAAAAGTTGAAAGAAACTCTGCGGATGACGGCTGGCCGACCGAATGAAAAGTACAATGACAAGTAAGCAAAGTAACTTATCGGTGCCAATGGCGTTAAAAAGCAATAAATAAATTTTTCTTTACCTGATTTCGAAGCATAATGGGAAATATCTAAAATTTATGACTAAGTATTGATAAATACAATAATAGACAAATTTAATTATTAAAAATATAATATTTATATTAATATTTTTATTTAAAATAGTTATTAGAAATGATCACAATTAAATTTTAAATCTCGATTATTAAAATTTATCTATTAATTTTTTCCAGAAAATTTTCTCGTCGATTTTCTTATCCAACATGAACTTCACTCTTTGCAGTTACATTTATGGGTCGATATTTTCTTAAAAATTTCGAACTTGTTTAAAATTTAAAGACATCAGACAAATAAACTGACATTACTTGAGTTTTTATCCCTGATATTGTCGTTTAGGTCGTTATCAGTGTCGAACAGGTATACAAAATGATCAAATCAGCTTGCTATTTGGTTGACTGTTTTTCAATTTATTTTTATTTCGAAATCTACAGCTTTCGGTTCCATCGAGTCTTTTCTTCGGTGAACAAAGAATCTCTTTCCAGTTTTGTTTTTCTTTTATTGATAAAATAAAACCTCCAGTCATCGGTACATCTACCTGATGGGTGATACACATAATCGAAAGTGCATCACCCATTTCAATATGCCCATAGACGTTCATGACTAATTCTATGTCGAATGGCCATATCTTCTTTTTTAACCTAATGCTCGTCATGATACATCTCAGGGTTCGTTTCACACAAAAATTTTCCCACTTGTTTGAATTGGAATTCTTCAGATAAGTAAATTAAATTGTCTTCGTTATTCATTTTATTCACTCTTATTAACTTCTAGCTATTCACTATTCCTATTCTAGGTCTCCACAACTGCGGTTTTTATTCAAATGAATGCCATTTTTAATCCTGTAGATGACAGCAAATATATCCGTATAAAAATAAAATTCAACAGCAGCGCCAACAATTAAAATCTCAAGTAAATTTTATGGGCTTGTCATCAACCAACACACATATTCCCGCGCTCCTTCATTTTAACAACAACCAACATCACCAACACGCCTTTCTACTACACCACCAACACCAATATTGTATAAACATATATATGTATATATATCTATATGTATCTATAGGTATAATATGCTGCTCATTTGACTTTTCAAAGATTGTTTACAAGCAATCGTCAATACAGAGCATAAGCATTACAATATAAATAATTTATAAAATAAAAATATTAGACTGTTTAACCATAAGAATAATCCAAATAATAATAAATATTAAAAGTGTTGTGTGATAAAATGTACTAAGCGTCTCTTTCAATGTCCTGCTGGCGCTGGATTGATTGCTATAACGCTTATAACGACAGTCATTTGGCAAGCCACTTGTTGCGTCTAGGTTATGGTGTCATAAACAATTGTTATCATGGTGATAAAATTAACAATAAATTGATTATTAGTAATCATAATGCAAGATCGTGTTGTTGGAGGCATGGAGGCTCCTGGTATGAGCCTCTTCCAGGGCTCCGATAGCATCAAAATAAGTACTATTGTACACAGACAAGAGGAGGATGAGGAACAGGAGGATTTGAAGCGACGTAATGAAGAGGTAACATAATATGTATTGATAGACATAGTTATCATTTTTTTTATACCAATTTTATATTTTATGAAATAGAATTTTTTTACCCGCGACATTCAATACCCTGGAGATTTTTAATTTTCGTTTTGCTTTTATTTTTTAGATCAAAGATATTTTGACAAATGCCTTTGAAGATTTGGACGAGGATGATGAAGTGAGCTCGGTTAACAGCAGCAATTTTCACGATACCCGAGATACAGACCCAGATGTCAGCAATAGCTTAGTAAACAACTGCTCAAAAAGTCAAATAATTAACAATGACAAGGCAGCGCCTACACTGTCGCAATATCAAAAAGACTTTGGCATCTATACGTCCGAGGGGAAAGCTAATTATGCTATGAGTACTCCATATTATACTGGTAAAACGAACTCCGATATGCAGCGCGAGTTTGATATCTATGGACAATTAGGGACACCGCGTACGAGTAATAGAGACAACAATTCATTAAATTCTATAGCTGAAAGTCCGTATGAGTTGCCACGACCACCGAGTCTCACTAATCCAATGACCTTTCCGAATGATTTAAGAGCGCAAATAAATGATGGGTACACTTTACTAGACAATTATCCATCAAATTACGAAACTCCGTCTAATCATTTCGATACACAGAATGTTAAATACTCAAACAATGGATACATCGAGCCTTACGACAATAATAGTCCCCTAGAAAATATTAAAGAGGTTGGCAGTGGCGATAATGACGTTAGCTCTGACCACTACAATCATTGTTACAAAGTCAGTCCCAATGGACGACCGGTTATTAGTAATGACACAAACGCTTACAAAACTGCTGAGTACAATAGCAAAGAACAGCTAGAAGTACTTTATTCGGTGAGGATGCGCGAGATCCAACGGCTGACTGAGGAACTACAGCAGCTGCAGCTGGAAAAGGAGGAAGAGAAGAATCAGCTCTCGAGGAAGCTGGCATTGACTCAAGCTGAGGTCGAGAGATCAAATTTGTCGAGGAATCAGGCTCAGAACGCTCTGATTGACGCCAAGGCGGAAATCGCTCAGCTTCAGGGACAGATAGACGGTTTTAAAGAAAAAATATCTGTTTTGGAGAAGACCAATAAAAATATGAGCGATGAATTGAAAGTCGCGAAGAATTCGGTTGTTGATTTGCAGCAGAAAATCGCGGTATTGGAAAGAGTACAAAGTTTACAAGCTAATGATAAGACTCATGAAAAATTTTTGAAACAGGCGCAAGAAAAACACAGTATTGAAATGAAAAATATGCAAACGCAGATTGATTTGCTCACTGATAAACTTAATGAGAAGGTATTTTTTATTTATATTTTATTTAAATATTTTTATTGACTAACTATAAATTAGTATTTAAATTATTTCGTTAACAAGCCGCCTAAAATGGATTTAACGCAAGACATATCGGCAAGTTTAATTATTTAGTTTCACTGGAATTACAATTTTTTATTTTCACGACTAAGTATTTTATTTTAATTAATTTTTTTTTATTAATTATTAGTTATTATTTTTATTAGGAGTCAATGTACGTGAGTTTAGAGCATAAATTAGCGGAAGTAAGACGAGCGCATGAAACATTAATGGTTGAAAAAGGCGACACGATGAATCGACTGTCAAAGGCATTGGAAGAAAGTCAAATTCAATGTCGTAATCTCATGGCAACTAATAATGCTCAAGAAATTATGCAGTTGGAAAATCGTGTCAAAATATTGACCCAGGAAAAGGAAGAAGTGCTGAAGACAGTTCAAGAATTAAAAGTAAATATTATAAAAATTATTAAATTAATTAATTACTTATTTATTTTAATTATAAATAATTTACAGCATAAATTAGACGTAGCTAAAAGTGATGCCTTGCAATATGATTCACTGTTAACGTCAACGATGGAAGAAGAATCGGATTCTATTAGGCAAATGAAGCTCGGTGAGCTGCATAATAAATCAAGAAACAAATCGGGCGAAGATATCACGAATAAATTACGGGGTGAATTACAGAGATGTATCGCTGGTCAAGCAATAAAACGTAAGGAGATAACGCGACTGGAGAATACATTAGCGCAGAAGGACAAAGAGCTTGAGAAGGCTTATTCACGAGCTGATACTTGCCAACAAGAGGCCGCCCGTTATGCAAAACGTGTCAATGAACTCGAGCATGAGCTTAATTCTTTTATCAGTGATCACTCGATAAAAGCGACAAATCAAATTAAAAAATTATCAGAGCACTTGACTGAAGTGAGGGAACAGAATGCGACGTTGATCCATGAAAAAACTAGACTGCAGGAAAAATTAGAGGAAACTTTAGCAAATCAAGAGGAAACCATTCGTAAAATTCAGCATGAGACTATGGCGCAGCAGGAGAAAGAAATAATTGGTGAGTTTAATAAAGAGTACCTGGAAATTCATGACAAGGCCGTTGAACGTGCTCGTCAAGAAGCGCATCTGGAAATAGTGCAATTAACCGTGCAATTAGAGCAGACACAAAGAGAACTTGATCGCGTTAAAGAATTGTACATAGAAGTTTGTGGGACAAAAGAGCAGTTGATAAATGACCATAAGGAGGAAATTAAAACGTTGAAAGAGACTTATACTAATTTAGAGATGCAGAAACAGGAGATTGATTACGTTAAATTGGAGCTTGAATCGCAAATTAAAATTACCCAGCGATTGACTCACGAGTGTGAGTCTTATAAAAAAAAAATAATTGAATTAGAAAAGGATTTGAGTTATGAGCGTAAGAAGAAAGTTGAGTATGCGCGAAAAATTCATGAGGAAATTGAACGAGCTAAAGAAGAAGCACTTGCTGAGCTTCGCAATGCTTATCCTGAACGACAAATCAGTATTCTGTTACCTGATCATTGCTCTGAACATTCAGATAAAATAGCCCAGCTGGAAAGTGACTGCAAACGTCTTGAAGAGAAGCTGTCGAGTGCCGTCGAGGATCAAGAAAAAATGACTGAACTTGAGAGAAATTTAGATGAAGCGAAAATAAAAATAGCACAGATGGAAATTTCTCATGAAACGTTGAAGAGAAAATATAGTAATATTGTTAATGAAAGAAATGATTTATTGGTAAAGTTGTCGAGACGTGAGCATCAGTTGTCTGATTCAAAACATAGTAGTGAGACCAAGGAAGCTCATCAGGCAAATTTGTCGGCTAAAATAAATTTAGAAAATGACACGTTGAAAAATTTATGTGAAAGTTTACTGAAGGATAAGATTGAATATCAGACGAGGATCGGCGAGCTGGAAAACCAATTGACGGAATGCAAAAATAAGATTGCGTATTATGAAAATAATGTAAGTAGGTCACATGACAGTTTATCAAATACGCGAAATGACTTGGAGAAGGAACTGAATCAGTACAAAGAACTGGTGAGGCAGCTTACTGATCAGTTAAATAGCAGCAAAAATGATCGTAGAGATGATATGGATGAACAGAAAGTAAAACAGCTGGAACTTGAACTCAAAGAAAAGGAAGCACAGCTTCAACGGCTTAAAGATTTAGAAAAAATAAAAGATGAGAGAGATAGTTTGATAACAAAATTAAAAAATCAAGCTAAACAATTTGAAGAGTATGTTAAAAATCAAAAACAAGTTTCTGCAGAGTTAAATTTATCACCACGAAGTACTATTGAAGCCAATGATCTTCAGAGGATGCGTGAGATGTCTATTAAAACAGTGCGCGAAGAAATGGAACAAAAGGTCGCTGAAGAGCTCAGAATAATCGAGGACCAACATCGTGCTAAAGAAAAAACAATCGAAGATCGATATAAAAATATTCTGTCGGAATTAAATCTCAAGTATGCAGAAAAGACTAAAGAACTGGAAGCAATGAGCGAAGCCATGCTGACGGAAAAAATAAAACTGCAGTCGTCTTTCAAAGCTCAAGAACAAATCGTAACTCAGATGATTGAACAAAAAATTACTGAGTACAAACAAGAATTATTGACGCGTAAAATTACCATTGAAAATTTACAAGTTCAGTTGAGACAGAAAGAGCTTGATATTGAAGAAGTTAAAAACGTTATGGCGCAAGTTATGCCTGCCTGGGCTGCAGAAAATCAAACGATGAAGGAAAATGAAGCTAAGATGCAAGAAGAAATTAAAAAATTAAAAGAAATAGAGGGTAAATTTAACGATGAGATTAATAGATTGAAACAAAAAGAAAAAGAAATGAAAAACAGTATTGACACATTGAAACATAAGTATCAATCAGCTAAAACTACTGCCAATAATTATAAGGTAATTAATTTTAAAATTATATTATTTAATTAAATTAATTTTATAACTTTTTTTATTTATTGTTTTTAGGAGTACGCGGAACAAAAGGAAAAATTTTTAATGGGAGAGTGTAAACGAATTGAAGATGGTTACAAAAAAGCTATAAATCAAGTACAACAAAATGTTGATGAAATTGTCAGTACTCAGGAGTTACAGATGAAAGAAAAATTAAAAGAACTTGAAAGTCAGTATGAAGAAAAGTTGCGGCAAACGCGGCACAAAATTAAGTACAAAGATAAACGTTGAGGTATAAAATATTAATTATATATATATATGTGTATGTATATATAAAAAATATACATACATATATATATATAAATAAATAATATAGGTACGCAATACTAGATCTGTTTCCAGTGAATGCCTTTTTTCTCGATTTAGAAGAGGCTAGTTATTTTTTAATACAAAGCACTTTATCGTACAACAATTATCTAAATATTATTATTATTATTATTATTATATATATATATTACAATTTTAAATATTAGAACAATTAAGAACGAACAAAAAATAATTCTAAAATACTCTTGCAAATATATATTGCTTTATCAATAGCTATAATTAATTATAAAAATCAAAGTAATTATTTTTAAAAAAATTGTATATAGAAAAAAATATTGCAATTTTATTAGAGTCGTTAAATTTTTTTAAAATTCAATGACAAGTTTTTTTATTACACATCGTGGTTGATATTTAAACAAAAAACAAATTTATGGGAACAATGAAAAAAAAATTTAGTGTATGGTGACCACGTTTTTTTTTTTTTTTTTTTTAATCGTTTGTTCTTATTTTAATGTATAAATCAATCGATGCTTGCCAAACTTAAATTTTTTTTATATTAATTTTTATTAGTAATGATAATATAATATAAATGAACATAATTATATAATTTTAATGCGTAAACATGACAAGACGTAAATATAGTAGTATTAGTAGACATAGAAAATATCAAAATTAATTTTACAAATGAACAAAAAAATAAATTTATAAATTACAATGTACAGTATTGTGCCGGAATCTCTACATTTTGCAGTAAAAAATAAAAAAACCTTGCATAGTAATTAATGAACAAAAAAAAACAACATATAATTAAGAAATAAATAAAATACTTGTAAGTATAATTTAAAAACTAACAATTGTATAAAGTTTATGATAATAATTTTTTTTATTCTTCTAAATGTAATTTCAGTACAATGTGCGAGTATAAGCAGCCATACGGTAAAAAAGAAAAGTTAATAAAAAATATAATATATAGTAGAGGCAGGACTGATAGAATACATTACACTTATATTATTATTATTAATTAAAATAATTATTTTACTTTATGTCACATTAAAATTTTTTTATACTCCATTTGTCATAAACGTAAATCGAATCTCATGTTTTAGTATACAAATAAATCATTAATTATATAAAAAGATTTATAAACTCTACAAAATGAAAAATATTAAAATATTTAAAAATACATTTTAAAATCATCACTAGATAGAGTATTATTAATTATTAATTAGTCATGTATTTTTGTAACTAAAATATTAATTAATTTATTTTTTGTAATACAAATTTTATGTGACATTAAATTGTGTGTTTTTTTTTTTAATTTCTATCCTTATTAATTTTTAACTAAAATAAATTTATATTTCTTATTATTTTTATATTTTTGAATAAATAATATTAATAAGACAATTAAAATCTTATAAATTTCTAATTATTTAAAATGTTTAGAGTAAATTATTAAATTCTTAGTCCTCATAAAAATTCATTTCTATAAATTTATATATGATACTGAAATTAGTTGACGTCTACTAATTTGAGATAAATATCAATAATCAGCCAAAACGAATGATAATTTTTGAACAGAAATAAATTATGATCCTGAAGTTAACAGACAATTATCAATTTTCAGATTTTTTTTTCAACAAATCAATTACATGAAAAAAAAAAAAAAAAAAAAAAAAATATGCACGTAGAAAATTTTAAAAACTACAGGTGCAATTTTTTTAAATATTTTTTTTTTTAAAAATCTTAAAATTATTAGACGTCGGTTAACTTCAGTATCATAAATAAATTGAATATTAATAAAAAAAAAAAAAAATCCAAGAGCACGACTCATTTTTCTATTTTTTTCGATTTTTTAAGCTTACTGGTTCAATTGCCCCCTGGTTCAATTAACCTCACTCTCCCCTAAAGTAAAGTTAAAAAAATGCGTAATTAGATAATTTAAAAATCAGTGCGCGCATTCTTTGAAATTTCATTATTTAACTAATTCATTTATTATTTATTCAAAATTTATAAATTGTCTTATGTCTGTTACATGAATATATGAAATATATGAAAAACGACACGCGCGCTTACGCGCAAAATATTACGCCAGTTTAAAATTATTATATTTTTACAAAAATCTATTTTTATCAAACATAGTTTATAATTTAAAGTTTGTAGATTAAACTTTTCATTTTTTATTGAAAGTATTTTTTTTTTGTAAACGTTTAATTAATAAAATAGTTTTTGTCAGTTAAAAATTTTAAATTTGACGCTCTTTTATATTAACCCAAAATGAAAGTAGATGTCACTACTATATATACTTTCTCACAAGCGTTCGTTAAATAGGTAGTTTGAATATATATACATTTAGAAAATACGTGTGTCGGGGAAGGGTATGTCAAAAGACCTTGGAACCCTAAAGGCTCGACCCTGTGGCGGAGACGAAAAAGTATTGTTTTCTGAGGTGCTAGATAATACTATCTTTCTTATGGACCAAGATCACAAACTTTTCACACCGGTACTCGTCACTTTAAACAGAATCGAGGGGGGATGGGTCTCGGACCAGGGAGAGACCAGCGCTCCTCCATACCGGCCGGGGCGACTGAGTGGTATCCCACCATCCCTCGTTACCCACGCAGAATGATAGAGATTCATATCTGGGTGGGTAACACTTATTGTCATAAATCTAGACTTTTTTTTCTGTGGGTAAGACAGGTGGCAGTATGGCGGCTTGTCGGATCGAATCTGCAGACCAATGCATAATATCACTTTGTGCAAAATAATTCAATTGCAATCTACGGGATTTGAACCAAGGGCCTGGTCTGCACATGTGATCGAAGTCAAGAGTATTATCCACTCGACCACAAGTACCGGTTTTTTTTTCTCCTTCTTGGCTAACGTCCCTATTGGGCCACGTGTCACTTACTGATGTATTTGTTTTTTAGCGTTGTTTTTCTAGTTCAACTGATTTTTCCTTTGTTTTTCTTCTTGGGCTCCTGGTTGCTGTATTTTGTTTGTTGGTATTCGTCGATGTTGAAAGGTATATTTTTGATAAAATCATGTAGAGGGTAAGTCACTGTTGATGAGGATGATAGGACCAGTGACTGGACCGCACAATCTGTAACATAAGAACATTTAAGATTACTAAGCCTGTTAATTAATTTTATTCTATCCTTCTTGTCAACCAGTTCACATTCCCAAATAACATGCTCCAATGTTTGGGGATGCTCCCCGCATTCGCAGTTCGCATCCTCTATAATCTGCATTCTATGAAGGTGGGCTTTGACTTGGGTGTGCCCACTCCTAAGTCTGTTTAATGCTGTTATTTGTTCTCTAGTAAATCCTAGTCTATGGAACCATGGTTTGCTGTTAAACTTTTTGATGTGTTTGAAATACTCCTTTCCCTTGGGGTATTTGATCATATCCTCGTATGTCTCCTTGTGCAGCTTTGCTTTAAACGTTTCATTACAGTGCTCTGCTTCCAGGCCTTTTATCCTGTGCTGTGGGTTGTCTTCGTTAGGGGTTTGTTTCGCTAGTCTGTCCACCTCCTCGTTGCCTTCAATTCCTTTGTGTCCCGGTGTCCATACTAGTACTATTTTAATTCCCATATCTTTAGCTTCCATTAAGCTTTGCCTAATTTCCATCATGCCTATGGAGTCTTTGTTGATAATCCTCCTGTAATAAAATTTAGATGAAATATATGTGTAGCCAAACTATTCGTAACGCGATTGGTCGAAAGAAAAAAAATATATATGCAAACGACACGAAAATATACATTAAAATAAATATATGAAAAACGACACGCGCGCGCTTGCGCGCAAAACACGTACGCTAACGCTAGTTAGATCTAGTTTTGATACTTTACCCTATTAATATTTTGGTTAAAAGATCATGAACCTTTTTTGTCGATACAGGTAAAAGTATCGATATGAGTTGAGTTTCAAGTTACAAATCGATTATAAATCTAATCGATATGTAAAATATTTAAAACGATATATGGTACAGCATATTGAAAGGTCGTATTTTTGTTGTTGTAAATGTGTGTACTTATTGTTAGTCGAGACTGTCGAGAGTGCAGAGTGTTGTCGTTTATCAAGTAGTTAAATGCCAAGATGGCGGACTTCAATGATATAAATTCTCACAGTATGACAGAAAATAATATATCTAAACGTTGTAATAATCAATGGGTGCGTTTAAATGTCGGTGGAACATATTTTTTGACAGCTAAAACGACATTAGCACGAGATCCAAATTCGTTTCTATATCGACTATGCCAAGAGGACTCCGACCTTATTTCCGACCGGGTTAGCTTATATACATATTTATTTACTACCCGCGTAATTTTAAAATAAACATAATTTATCGTAAATCCTATTTATAAAATTGTTGTTATCAATAAACTTGATAATTATTTATTATTATTATTATTATTACAACTAATAATTTAAATTTTTGGTGTCAACTTTCAGGATGAAACGGGAGCTTATCTGATAGACCGCGATCCCACGTATTTCAGTCCGGTCTTAAATTACCTTCGTCATGGAAAATTAGTTATAAATAAAGATCTCACTGAGGAAGGTGTACTCGAAGAGGCTGAGTTTTATAATATTACTGAATTGATAAGACTTGTCAATGAAAGAATAAGTATAAGAGACACACGACCAACTCGTGATTCTAAAAAACATGTCTATCGAGTACTACAGTGCCATGAAGATGAAATTACACAAATGGTATCAACGATGTCCGATGGTTGGAAATTTGAACAGGTATTTTTTATAATTACATTTTATACATAAGTTAAAATATCTAGTACTCGATCAGGGAACCAGACCCAATTACTCATGTATTTGTATATCTATATTTACTAAATGCACATACAAATACATGGAGTGATTTGGTACTGGGTCTCGAAAAAAAATTCTTATAGGGTAGAGGTACCATTTAGGGCCATTTTAGACACTTTAAAAATTTAAATAAATTAATTTGTAAAAGACGCAATGACAATTAATTTTTAAAATGTGTACAGAGAATAGAAATTTTATTTAATATTTTTTCATAAATTAAAATAAAGTATTAAATATAAAAAAATGGAGCAGTGGCAACAAATGGTACATCTACTTTAAAATGATCAATGTCTTGCTAAAATAATTTTTTTAAATCTAGTAAATCATTAACAGAAAATCAAAGCATTGACCACCGACTGTGCTTAAAATTTAATTACTTTTATTTATTTATTTATCCCTGCATTTTTTTAAATCATCGTTACCGTTTTATTTAATAAAAAAAAAAATTAATTTGTAGCAAATGTTTTTAAAAATTACCCCTCTTAATTTAAGATAATAAAGATGATTAATTAAGTTTAGTAGACAGCTAACTGATGTTATTTAAATTATTTTATAGCTTATTAATATTGGATCGCAATACAATTATGGGAATGAAGATCACGCTGAATTTTTGTGTGTCGTAAGTCGTGAATATGGACCGAGTCAATTGACAAGTAAAGAGCAGGAATCCACCGATCGTGTAAAGGTACCGTCTTATTCCCATTCTGCTCACGCCAGCCGAAATAGTCGTGATTAGCGCGTTATTTAAATTTTTTACTTATTATATTTTATCATTACTATTATTATTATTATTATTATTATTATTACATTATTATAATTATTATTATGATTATTATTGTTGTAGTTATCTTAATTATTATTATGATTAATGTTATACATACATTTTATTAATTAATTTCATTATAATTATTTTTTCAACGCCGACGTAACAACCGAAGATCTTAAAATTTTTTAGTAATTATCATTAAAATACTCCAGTATTATATTTTATTTATTTAAATTAAATTAAAGTCAATCAAAAGATATTAATTTATGTATTTTCTTTTGTGTTTTTATTTTAATTATTTATTTATTATTTTTTTTTAATCAATAATACAAAATGATTCGTTAAGAATCATTTAGTTTTTAGTGTGTATACTAATTTAATATAAAATTTATTTATAAATAGACCTGCATGAGCATGTCCCGTTTATTATTTTGTGTGTTAATTTTTTAATTGATTATTTATTATTAAAATAATTGTTATTATTGTACAGCATGCTTTTTATTTAAGTAAATAAAGAATTATTTGTCTCTTTATTGGTTTGGTTACTTTCTATCCTTTATCCAGCATGATTTTAATATTTTGCATGGTTTATTTTTTATCATGGGTTTATTTATTTATCAGGGTAAAGCTTTTATTTTTATTTTTATAAACTACGTGAAGTGTAAATAAATAAATACAGCAGATAAAAATATTTGTGTTTAAAATTGTTGTATTTAAAGGTGAGTAATTTGTGATTGTTATTAATTTGTTAAACATAATGGTTTTTATTAACAAAGGGTCTTAGTTTTTAGTTTTAATGCTTCAGATCTAGTTACGTCGGTAGATTAGTCCATTTTAAATATTTATTAGTTAAAAAAAATTCTATTACTTATTTAATTTTTTTTAATCATTGAATTGTTGAAATAAATAATTAATTATTTATTTAAAAAATAAGTAGTAGAGTTTTTTTTACGTGTGTTTAATATTTGAATAAACAAGTTAATTTATTTAAATTAATTATAAATATAATTCAATTTTAGGTGTTGCAGCAAAAGGGTTCACGAATGTAATCATTACATACTTTGATTTCTTCCTCTCCTCAGTCCACTATTAATTCTAATATTACATTTAATTAAATTAAATTAATTAATTATTTTATCCGCTAATATATATATTCATAGATATATATTTCTAGCAATACATCTATCTAGTAATGCGAAGACTGTTTTATGTTTTTCTTGTGATTAATTTTATTTACAATTAATAATTGTTAATCAATTATTTTTCTCGTTATTTATTTTTTATTATCTATATATTAATATTAATTAAAAAAAAAAAATACAATACGAGATAAATTTAAAAATATAAAAAATCTTTGTCATTTAAAAATTAGTAACAAGGACAATATCGATTTACACGAGTTAATAGAATGTAAATTTATACAAGCGTAATCGTGACTATCTATTATAATTAAAATATATATAAAACATATATAATTGGAAGCATTAAAATTTTACGATAGTTTTAAGAATTAGAATTTTGTACTAAATTATTGTAAAGAAAAAAAAAGTTAAGGAAAAACAAATAAGATTTTTTTTTTTATTTATAAAGTAAATTAAACCACTAGCGCACTGCCGCCGTTTGAGAAATAAATATAAATAAAATACGATGCAAAAACATAAAATTGAAACTTTTATAACACGATATAAAATATCATATATTAATAAAATATATAATCAACAATGGCAATTATAATATTAAATCAAACATGATATATTAATATTTATATATATATATATATATACATATACATGTAAATATATTAAAAGAAATAAAAATTTCATAAAACAGTTTCTATAAGAGGACCAAACTCTCATTACATTTAAATTAAATCTCATTAAAAAAAAAAATAAAATAAACATTAAAATTCTAATACCTTTACCTCGATTTGTTAATTATTAAATTAAATAATATTTTTAAAAATGTTTTTGCAAATAGTTCTCAATCGTATTTCTTATTAAAAAAAAAAGTAAATTAACAAATACTCAATTATTGTGATAAATGATATAAATTTTTCAATTATCACATACCACTGGCCTATAAAAAAAGAAAATAAATAAATTTCACATTTTACACTTAAGTCATAAGCAAAAAACAAATATTAAATTATGTTTAATTATTAAATAAATAAATATATATAAATAAATGTTAGATCATTATCAAAAAGATAAACGAAAAAAATAAATAAATAAATAAATAAATAAAGGTGCTTTATAAATACACGTTATTATATACTTAATTAATGAAATAATTAGTGCAATAATCTGGTATTTCATTAAATAATTATCATAAATATCCTTTATTGTCATTCATTTATTATAAAGAGTTAGCTCAGTAATTTAAAAAAACTAAATAAATTATTAAGTATTGGCTTTGTAAACAGTAAATATTAATTACAATTATTAATAAATATAAGCAATTAAATAAATTTAAATAAATACTCGTCGTAGAAATGTCATTTTGAATTTTCGTCATAGAAATATTTGTACTTTCATAAAGACATTTATTATTTAAATAAAACCACTCGTCAAATTATTAAATGTCATATTGTGAAATTAAATATTAGATGTGAAATTTGTATTTGAATATATATATATATATATATATACTCACATATAAAAAAAAGGATTAATGTATGGATTTTAATACAAAAAATTTTTACATAATTTATTACGAGTTAAAAGCCCGCACGATCAAAGACATTACAAAGATTTTATACCAGATTTAAATTTATAAAATGAAATAAATAAATATTTAAAACAGGATATTTAATAAATCAAATAAAGTATATATGCTCTACTTATATGTTCATTGAAACTGCACAATTACTATTTAAATATTTAGTAAGCTCTTTATATTTTTATTTAAACGTAAACTTTTTTTTATTGATATACATTTTACAGAAAATATTTAAAATCTTTATGTTCGTGTTGAAGTACTTAGTGCTTAAGAAATATCTGAGTTTATAACAAATGAAACATAATTATTTATATAATTTAATTTAAATAATAAAGTATGTAATTATTAACAGTGTAAACTTTGTTTGTATGAGTTGTGATTTAATAAAGACTTTGTTGTACATCTTGAATTTAAAACAACTTTAATAATTTTATTATATAGTCAGTCAATTAATGTTCGTATTTTTAAATATTTTAATATAAAATTACAATTAAAGTCCTAAAAGTTGTCAATTGAACAATAATCAAGTACTTCTATCATGTAATTGTGATTAAAAATTAATTAATGTTTATTCACTAGAGCGATAAAACATTTGTTAGATTTTTCACGTGAATATTTATTTATTTAATAATTAACATATTTTTTTATATACAATTTTTGTTATAAAATATGTAAGAAAGTCATGAATTATTATTGATTATTAAATATCATAATTAATTTTAAATAACACATTAAAATTTAAGGCATGCTTGCTATTGTTTTTAGTGGCTGATCAAGATATTCAGCAAGAGCTTGTGCTTTTTCTCTCAGCAATCCAAACCCAACATTTTCTCTTGCATAAAGACATAGTAATAAATTTGCTACTTCTGTTATTACAACTTTACCTTCCTGTAAAAATAACAAATACATTTATTATTATAAATTTAATTCAAAAAATTCAGTAGTAATATTCGTCGACACTGAAAGTAGCAGACATTTGACACTGACAATTTTGATGATTCTATTAATAAGCGAATTGTCATTAAAATAAACTGTTAAAAATATGGAGAATAAAAACAACTTCTAAATTCTTTAGATGCATTTTAAATATTTTTTTCTGATCAGTATTTTGACGTTTGAAATAAAAAAATTTTTGAATGTCTGCTAGCATAATACTCGAGTCATAGGGACTACAGATTGGGCTCCCCTTCATTTTATCTCAGAAATTACGTCTTGGATAAAAACATCTCAGTCAAAATAATATATTTTTACATTGAGAAATTAGTGACTGATATATTTGACCTGATATATTTTTACTGAGATATAAAGAAGGGTCATCTAGAGATTGCCAATTAATGAACTTATAAAAACTATACCTGACAATCCATTAAAACAAATTGTAACTCATCTTCTTTAAAAGCATTACGTCCATTTTTTTCATAAGCTGACCAAATATTACTCGTTATTGCAGCCGTTACTCTGGCATCTTTATCACCGTATCCACTGTAAGCCAAAAGACCACCATCTCTGCTGAGTAATCTGAAAAAAATAATCAATCCAAGATTTTGAATTGTAAAAAGAATATAAATAATTTAAAACTTACAAAGTATTTTCAACACCACCAGTATTTGCTTGGCTCAGAACTTGCATCAAAGCTCTTGGTTTCAACATTTTTCTTATCAGTAAATCTTTCTCAGGTTATAATCAAAATTACCATTTCACACTTACAGTTTAAAATATAAATCTAAATAGAATCTAATTTTTCATAAGCGCTCATTTTTTAAATTTTTAAATTTACTTATTAATTATTTATTTAAAATTTATAAATAAATAAAAATAAAATGACTTATCTGTCATTTAGCACAAAGAAGGACATCTGTGACCTGTCAGTTCTTGGTATTAAAAAAAAAAAAAAAAAAAAAAAAATGAGTGTGAATGTAGCTAACAATTGGGAATTTTTTAAATTTTTGAATAAATAAATAAAATGTCAGTTTAACTAAAATTTAAAAATTGTGTATTTAAATATTTTAAAAATCAGTAGGTGTATTTTTAAAAATTTAATTATTTTAATTGATGAATTTATTTATTTAAAATTTATAAATTGTCTCATGTCTGCTACATTCACACTCATGAAAAAAAATATATATTTGTTATCTAATTATAGAAATTGTTATTATCGATAGTAATAAATAATAAACTTTATATTATCGGTCTGTCTTGATAAAAAAATTAAAAAAAAACACAAGAAAGTTGATTTTTTAAAAGCATCATCAGCCAGGATGGCAGCACTAGGTTAAAACTTTATCACATTGTGTTTTAGTCGTGCCGTGTCGTGAGAGATCTGTACCCTAGACCGAGGTTATTGAAATCACCTCACACTCTTTGGCATTAGGGCTAAAGAATATCAAACATTATATATTTATATTTTTTATCAAATTATTTATTGTCTGTGCGTTTATTTTACCCGCAATTAGTTTTAATAGTTTAAATTAATTAGTATTATACCCATACATTAATGACATAAATTATAGTAATTATGAAATTTGTGAATTCGTGATAGTGAGCAAAAAAACTGCCACCAATATATACCCACATATATATATAAAAAAAAAAAATATAATAATTCTGTGAAAGGTAATCGAAGGTGCGTGAATTTTTTCATCCAACCGTTTGACAAAAATGCTTTTTTGTTTATACATTTATTTAGACAACCAAATTATATATATATATTTTAAAGTCTCTCATTAGAACAATGATAAATTATCCGTTATCCGTTAATTGTATACTTATATACTTCTTTTTTTTTATTTTATTTTTTTTTTACTTTAATATCAAACGTTTAATTTCCTGCCCGAAGTTATTCAGCCTTGTTACGGTCTCTCTTTGCTCTTTCATTCCTCGGTTGTAGTTTTGTACAATTAGACATCGCCGAGTAATTTTTTTAATTATTTGTCTTAAATGCAAATATCAAAATAATTAAATACGCGTCCATTTATTTTCCATAAATTTTCTATAAATTTTTTAAATATTTAAAAAATAAAATTTACGCTCTTACTTACTGATAACATATTAATTGTAGAGCCAATCAATCGTGTGGGACATCATCAAGCTTTTTGTATACGTAAAAAAAAAAAAAAAAAAAAAAAAAAATAAAAAATTGCAGTAACAAAAGTTATTATTAACAAATAAAACGTAAACGTCTCAATAAAGTAACTATTAATTAATTTAAATTTAAATTTAAATTGTGACGTTTATAATAAAAATAAATAAAAAAAAAATTAATAAGTTATAAAAAGATTATTGGAGATGTATTGATGAACTTAACCTCGTCCTTGTTGAACGTGGAACCGACCCAGAGTGATCGTGATATTTATTACGATACCCAGTACATAACTGATCAATTTGGTTTATTTAATTTATCAAATACTCAAGACTGCTACGAGGTAATTATCATAGTTTACAATTGAATGCTAATAAATAAATGATATCGATTAATTTATGTCATTTTATTTTGGCTTTATGTCAAATAGCAGGAGGTGTGGGAAGAAGGAAGAGAAGGAATTGCATCAGCTAAAGAAGATAATAAAAAATTATTCGGCAGATTTATATCACGGCGAATAAAAGAGGAGCAGAACAACTTATCAAGTATCAGTAAGGACAAAAGATTAGTTATTAGAGGAGGAGGGATGCCTCGTAGCAAGCGCCGAGCGCCCTCCAGTACAAACCATCATCACACATCTACTGATATGTCACCAAGTGCCCATGAGGATGGAATGCCCAGACATCCCTCCAAGAGGCTGCGTCACACGTCTAAGTAATTATTTTCATTCAGTTTCACTGTTTAATTTAATCGCCAACGGATAAATTCATGTGACCGTTGTTTTATATTTATTGTGATTTATTATCATAATTTAAGTTTTTTATTTTCGCTTTATTGATAATTAACACGGATATGACCTTGATGATGTTTTATTTATTGTTTGCAACGTAAATGTTTTGATAAAATGTTGGTAGACATTTTTAGTTATTCTTTGGATGCACCCACTGATTCTTAGTAGATATAGAGAACGAAAGTTTAAGAATAGACTGTCCACAATTTTAGTTTGCCCTTCCTTGCTACTCTAGTTGGTCTTGTTGGTCCAATTTTCTAGCTTAACTTTTTCAGCATTTATTTTTATTTTATTAAACTTTTTTTTTCTCTCGTTTAACTTTAAATTTAATTACGTCTACTATTTGTTCATTACCAAAATTTTTTAATACTCTATTAATTTAATTTAATTATAAAAATTAAAAGCAAGGAAATTAAATATTTGTACAGTTTGACAGTGTATGGAAGACGACGGGTGTGTAAATACGTATAAGTGATTTAATAATAATTCATTTTTATTTTTAATTATTTATTTATGCTGATGTTTGTCAATAGATACTTATTATTATTCTTGTTATTTTTTTTAGCGCCAGAAGATATACAAAGACAGAAGATGTTCCAGCAGCATCGTCGTTCGTTCAGAAACGTTGCATTGCGTGGTTCAGAGAGTACACAGCTGCGGACGATCCTGATACCCTGGGTCCTGATGGAATGGAAAAATTTTGTGAAGACATAGCTGTAGAACCAGAAAATGTTGTGATGCTTGTACTGGCGTACAAAATGAACGCTCGTCAAATGGGATTTTTCACACTCAACGAATGGCTCAAGGGATTATCTGAATTACAGTGTGATACCATTCATAAATTACAACAAAAACTTGATTATTTGAGAAGTTTACTCAACGAGCCACACACATTCAAGGGAATTTATAGATATGCATATGACTTTGCTAGAGTATGTATTCAATTATTTATTTTCAAAAACATTAGACAATATCCCCTTCTTCACACTTTTAAAAAATAGTCAGTGACCTTGATCTGACATAACTGCATTCAAATATTAATTAATTAATTACAGAAAAGTTGAAGTATTAATTGGAACAGACGTCATGAAATATAGATTTTAAAAAATTACTTACAGTTGATATCGATGGGAAGTTAAAGGAAATTTGGTAAATAAATTTCGAGAAATTTTTATGCCAACATTATAATTAGTATTTTAAAATTGTGTAGGCTAACATTTATTTACCAAATTTCGTTTAACTCGTAAGGTAAAAGATCTAGTACCCTATCACTCATGTATTTGTATATCTATTTTCTTAGACGGTGATAGCTACTAGATATTTTATGTATTTTCTTCTATATTTTGTATATCTTCTATGTGTATTTTTCTATATTTACTAAATATAGACATACAAATTCATGGAGTGATAAAGTTCTAGTTTCCTGATCACGTACTAGATTTTTTATCTCAATTGATATCAACTGTACGTAATTATTTTTAAACCTACATCTCTGTTTTTAATTAATTAATAAAATTTCAATATTGTTATGACAATTGAGTCATTGAATATTAAAAAAAAGTGTCGGGGAGTGGGTACTCTTTGAAAATGCTCTTAAATTAAATTATAATTTTTAAGGATAAAGATCAACGTAGTATGGACATGGAAACAGCGCGAGTGATGCTTCAATTATTATTGGGAAAACATTGGCCATTGTTTTCACAATTTGCCCAATTTTTAGATCAATCCAAGTACAAAGTAATAAATAAAGATCAGTGGTGCAACATTTTGGAATTTTCGCGAACTATTAATCATGATTTATCGAATTATGATTTAGATGGAGCGTGTAAGTATTCAAGACGTGATAAGTGAATCATACTGACGTACTCGCACACAAACCGCGGCATTTTTTAAAAAATTTACTGCTACCTCGCTACCTAATACATCAATAATTTAAAAATTAATTTTTTTAGGGCCAGTAATGCTCGATGAATTTGTTGAGTGGTTAAAAATTCAACGGGGAGAAGGAACCTCGTCAATGGGGGTCCGAGGCAGCTGAAATATTACATAAAAAATAACTTATATTTTACGAAAACTACCCGCCTAACTTAACTACAACACTTTTTCAACCAATAATTTGTTAATTAAACCGATTACTATTAATGTTATTATTTTTTTTTTCTTAAAAAACAACTCGACTTATTCGCTGACACAAATAATTATTAGTTATTAGTCCAATTCTTCGTTTCTATGTCTGAATAATACTTGTAGCGTAATTTCATTTGGATAAAAAAAATTTTTAAAACCAAAACTGATGGAAAATATTTTTCGCCGAATGAATGAATAGTTAGTTAGCTAGTTAGTTAACAATAACAATATTAATCAATTAATTATTGATAATAATAATAATAATAATTATTATTATTATTATTATTATAAAAAAAAGTAAACATTTCGTTCTCTAATGCAATAGCCGATAGCTTAATCGACATTAAGTGTCGCCGTGTACTTTACATGTGGTTGTGCTTAGAAATTCGATTGTTGAAATAACTATATATTTATTAATAACAATACTTAAAATGTAAATTTTATAACAATAATTTTTACTGCCTGTAATAATTTATTAAATGCACTAAGTCTACTTGTAGAAATGTTGAAAAAAAGCGCAGGCCGTCCAACAAAATTTTCAGTGAAAATATCAAACTGATGGACGTGAAAAAAACTTTTGCTATCACATAAGTTGGATGGATAATAATAATAATTAAATATAATTAATAATAAAAACTCAATAAATGGCTCGATTTTGAGCACAATCATGTAAATAACGGCGTAATTATCGATAATAATTCGATTTAATTAGCGTTAGTACACGGAATTGATCATATATAAATGAATAATAACAAGTAATTATAATGATAAAATATAGAGTTAAGAAGAAGTGAACGTGCGCAGATTCTGAAGGCCTACCCGCCGATATTTAATTTTTAAACAAAAGACCCAATTTATGTGGACTATAAAATAGTTTAATAAATTTCTTCGTGTTCATTTATTATAACTTTTGATTGTTCAACTACTCTTGGTCCTATTTGAGTTTAAATTTTAAATGTAAAAGATAAACTTAAATAGTTTACTAATCAATGCGTGTTAAGATATTTTAATTAATTATTATATGATAAGCTCATAGCTAATTTTTATTATTAAATTTAAATGCAATCATTTCTTATAAGCATATATATGATCATAAGAACTGATTTTTTTTTATCTATAATATAAAAAAAAAGTATAAAGTACTCATTAATAATCATAAATCAAATTTGCTCAATTAATTTTACGATGTTGCGTTTCATTTGCAAAAAAACAAAAAAAATTCAACGTATTATTGTATTAAGAATTACGGATATTTTTTTATGTCATTGTTTATTAAACAGTAAATTAATTTTAAAAAAGTAATTCACAACTTTAAGTAAAATAAAATAATTAAGTGCCAATAATGTAAAAAAAAAAACTTGGTATTTTTTGTTAAATTAATCAATTAGTTAATTTAAAAAAAAAATGAATTACTGTAATTCTATTTGCAGTATCTGTCAGCTTTCATTTTACTTCTTCTATCGAGTAAAGTTTCGTGTAAAATTCCTTCAGCTTTAGCAGCAGCTAATTTACTGTTATCTTCGGTATTTATCCTTAGCTTTTTATCTTGGAATTTTTGAAATTTGCGTCTGAGAAAATCAAAGTAAAGAAAAAAAATAATCAAATTTAAATGAAATGATCATGTGTAAATAATTGAATAGTTGATAATTAAAAAATTACTACTTACACATAATTGACTTCAACTTCAGTAAGTGAACCTTGTTCTTCAATAGGTATACCTTTGTTGGGATCGTCTATTCTTTGGACCAGACTTCTTAGACAAACGTATTCTGATGATCCAGCTGTTTTGCTACTGCAAATAACATCATCATCTTCTGTTACAGACATGAAACAATTATTATTACCTAGAATAGCGAGTTTACCATCCTAAAAATAATAAAATAAATATTTATTAATTAACTCTTGACATCTTAAGAGAGTGAAATACGTGATTTTCAAATGAACCGTTTTCATAGATAAAAAAGACCCAAATCACTGAATAAAATATTTCATTCAATGCGTAAAGTTATTATCTATAGAATAAAATGCTTCTCGTTCAGAAATTTATGTTTATATCTGCCCCAAGTAGCACAGAGACAACTTTAAGATGTCTTTTGAAAAAATAAGACAAATTTTTTTTTGTCTCACCTTTTTTGGTATAAATACGATATGCAAATCTTGGTTTCGAAGACAGATGAAATTTGTGTTGTTTTTCCTGTCTTATGTCAATTAAAAAGTCATTTAGATGACTTATTTTACCACTATTTGTAATTGAATTTTTGTCGTCACTTGTGTCAAGTCTTTTAAGTAGATATTTTTTCGGTGACAATTTCTGATCGTTTTGCCAACATATTGGTGCCTTATCAATATGTCAAAAGTAGCTTAAAAAACTGATATCTTATAGATGTCACAAAAGCATGTGTGCTACTTGGGTAAGAATGGCTCATTTGAAATTTCTCTTCGCTGATGTAAGTGCAACAAGGACCATTTTTTTTTGTTTACATGTGTGGGAAAGAAAACAAATGGCAAATACTCTTAATGAAATAGATTATTTTTGAATATAATAAGAATTATAATTACTTGGAAAATAGGCTCCCACTGTTCCATAGCACCGACAGCATCATTCCTTCCTATTACGACTCCTTTTTTATCAATTCCAATATATTTACCGTAGCCCGACTTGAGAGCTATTTTATTTTCATTTACCGGAAACGCCGTGAGGATTTCTTCTGGTGATGGACCATCGCCCTCGTCATGTGGAGCACCCAGTGTGAACAAACCATTGTCCAGTGCTTTTATATAAGTATGATTACCAAATTCTATAGCTACTGTTCCAGTTATTTCAGAAAAGTTGTTCACTTTCCACCAACCACCTGATCGTAATTATTACACACAATAAATATATGAATAAAACTTTCAATGCTTGGTATCAATAATTATTAGTATAGACTATAAAAATTAATTGTAATTTACCAACAATAATATATTTTTTTTTAAATAATTTTTGTAGGTTATTTTATAGTAATAAAAATAGTAAACGTCCAGTGAAAAAAAAAAAAAATCTAAATCAGCAGATAGAATTTTTTTATATTAAAATTGAATTGGTTTAAAAAAATAAAAAAAATTATCAGACGTGTACTACTTTCACTGTCATTTGATTGTTTACATAAATTATTTTTAAAAACTATGATATTAATTAATTAGATTAATAAATAAAAAATAATCACCATGTTGAGGAGCATCATTTGCAGGAGTATTGGATTCTTCATTTTTATTGTCCTGCTTTTTATGTTTACGTTTTTTTGATCTACATAAAATAAACAAATCATTGTCAAATTATATAAACAATTATTTATGAATTATAATAAAAGTAAATAAATAAATACGTACTTAATTTTTTCACCTTTAAGTTTTAGTTTTCCTGTACGTACTTTGTTGTATTCAGACATTTTTATTTTTTATTTAACTAAAAATATTATAAATTAATAACTTGTTTACTTGTAACGTTTACTTTGCGTGCCTATGTGCCAATAAAATATGTGAGTACATATTTTAGTACTAGAATGTACAGTTAGATGGCTCAGTGTTAAAAAAAAAAAAAATTAACCGCCGTCTCTTAGCCAATGAGGAAATTCCATCATTTGAAATTATTGAGGTCTGCGCACGAATGGGAATGTAAGTATCTGACAAGCGGCAGTTTTTAAAATTGTTGAGTAAATAAATAAAATGTAAGTGGATTAGAAAATAAAATGCGTATTTAGAATGAGTGTAAATGTAGCAGACATAAGACAATTTTTAAATTACATATAAAAAAATTAAACAATTAATTTGAAAAAATAAAAAAAAATGCACGTACTGATTTTTAAATTTTCTAAAAGTCCATTTTTTAATTTTTTTGTTAAAAAAAATTATATTTTATTATTTTAAAATTTTTAAAATTGTCAGATGTCCGCCAACTTTACTGTCATGTATTTAGATCAATGAAAAATCAGTACGTGCATTTTTTTAAATTTCATTATTTTAATTAATTTATTTATTTATTTAAAATTTATAAATTATCTCATGTCTGTTGCATTCAAACTCATAAAAAAAAAATAATTTCAGTTGTTATCAATTAGGAATCAAACGAAATTTGGTAAAAATTAAAAAATTCTAATTATAATATTGACATGATGATTTGACTGAAATTTATTTTCCAAATTTCGTTTAACTCTCAATTGATATAAACTGTAATTAATTTTTTTTTTTCAATTAATGCTTTCATTTTTCTCAATGAATTAATTAAATTTTAATATAGTTACGACAGTTGAAAGCCATTGAATATTTTTAAAAAAATTGCGGGGTATGGTCAGAGAATGCCCTTAAAAAAATTAATAACAAAACATGATAAATTTGAAATTGTTTTGAATTTATTGATTGACAATATCTACAATACATTTTTTTTTTTTTTTTTTTTTTTCTAGAGTAGCGTAAGAAGCAATAAAGAAAAAAAGTCCTTCTACGAATAATATAGAAATATATATATATTGATCATGAGATAGTTATTATCGTTATTAATTATTATTAATCAATTAATCAGATATTGATTTACAATTATAATTATAAATAATTATTTGTTTATTATAGTAATTAATATAACTTTCAGTCGTCGAAAAAATATTTAAATAAATTTTTTATTGGCTATTTAGTTTTATCAACTATTATAATTATTTATTACTTTAATAATAATTATTATAATTATAAGTAACTATTTGAGTAATATGTATTGCCAAAAATACGGGTCATCAACATTTATTATTAAAAATTTTTAGTTGCAACTTTTTTTAATTTTTTTTTTTGCAATCGTCTTTATTATTATGTTACAATTAATCGATTTGTACTGACATTTATTAGAATTTGCTACAGTCGTTCAAGTTTACTTTTTTTTATTAAATTTTTTTTAATCTTATTCAACGCCGACACACTTTTACTGCCTGGATTATTTAAATAATTTCGATACCTCATATTTTTAAAAATAATAATGAAATGCAAACGAGATAGATGCGTTTATTTATTACTTAGGAATGTCTGTAAATAAATTTTAAAAAGTTTATTTAAATATATTTGTTATCTGTTATTAGTTTAAATTATTTAGATTTAAAAATTATATTTATGGAATACATTTTTAAAAGTTAATTATATTGATAGCCAGTCAGTTGTATACAGTAGCCAAAATAATATACATTAATATTTATTTAATTACTTATGTATTTTTATAATTCAATAAAAAATAAATTTAACATTTTCTCAATTGCTTTTATTTATTTTACGTATTTTTTTTTTTTACTTTTTTAATAAATTTGTATACAAATACAAAATTTAAATTACCAAGCTCATGATATGGATGTTGATTTAAATATTTAATTTTATTGTTATTTTGAATAAATTAATTCGATTTTAATTTAGAAAATTACCACAACCCCAACGATTTATTATTTTTATTTATTTAAATTTGTTATGGTCTATTACTTTAAATTTATTTATATTTTAAATATCATAAATATTTCATAACTTTTACTATCTCGTTTGTATTAATTTGTTTTTTTTTTAATAATTTTAATTAACGTAATCGCACATTTATATTAAAGAAATACTAAAATTATGAATTAAGCAAAATATTATAATTAAAATACAATTATTATTTTATTTAATTACGTTAATTATAATTATTTTATTTAGAATATTGTTGTACGATAAAAGCTTTTTTAATTTATTTAATTATCTGCTGTTAAAATTTTTTTTTATCTTGTATTAAATTATTTATTTTAAAAATTTTTTATTCATTCAAAGGCTGGTAGTTCAGCAGACGCTTTCAGTACTTAGTCATACAGCAAAATCTAAAAAAAATTAACTCAGCACACTGTTAATAACACCGCAAGCTAATTATAATAAATATTTAATTTGTTTATTTATTATTTTTTAAATTCTATCTAAGCCAAATTTATAAATCCTCCTCATAAATTTAAATCGATGGTTTAAGTTTATTAATTATTTATATTAATTATAATTATTTATAAACTTACAACCATTATTTTTATTTATTATTTAACCAACTCTACGATGTATGTTTTTATTAGGCTACATAAATATTCATTATTATTGTTCCGGAAGACGGTTTCGTCATAATGGTTTTATTTTAATTAAAATACTTGCGATAAATTCGATGGAATCACTCTTTTATTTTTATTTCAATTTCAATATTTTATTATTTTAATGTCTTGTAATTTTTTATTTATAATTTAATGATAATGTATTTTAATTTTTTACATAAAAAAATTGCGACTTTTATGTAAATTATTATTTTCAAATTTTTTTTTAACTTTTGGTCATTCGAAAAATTTTTGACGTTTCTGTGAACATGGAAAAATTTTCGGAAAAAAAAATTTAACAAAAAGTCAAAATCTCTCCATATAAAAAATCAAAATACTTTTAAATATTTCTAAGTATTTTTAGTTTTTAATTTTTTACACTGTTGTAAATTTTCAAATTTCCATAACAAATATTTTTACACGGATAAGTTAAATTAATTATTATCGAAGTTAATTATAATTTTTTTCTTGTTTCTTATAGCTCGCAATTAAATTCAATCGTGAGATAAAAAGTATAATAAATCGTGACAATATCACGTTTTATTTATTTATTTCGCACAACTATTACGTTATTTCTCTTAAGTTGAATAAATATTTATAAATTGACGTATACATTTTGCCACGTAATAAAAAAAAAAAAAAAAAAAACTTAAATATAAATATTGAATGACACAATAAAATGTGCTCACCACATAGATTTAATTTAAATTCGTCAATAACTTGAACGTTATTTTCGTATCTTGTAATTAAGCATCAGGTAGCCTGAGATATTTATAATATTATTTAAGTTAATAAATCTGTATAGCCGTCAAAATTGATTTCCTCAATCTCGAAATATTTTTATTATCATTTTAAAAAAAAAAAAAAATTTAATTTTACCCAACGCATTATACTTTAATAATAAAAATTTTAATATTTTTAAATTTATAAATCAAACTAAATAATACTTATAATTATTTACGTATTCAGTTTGTTTTAAATAATCATCATACAATAGTCTAGTGATTATGTGTAGATATCTTTTGTCTGTGTGCAGATAATTCTTCAATAATGTACTTATCCATAATTTTTATTTATTTTATTAATAATAAATTCATAAAAATTATATCATTATTAAATATTCACCTAAATGTTGAATTTATTTATTATTATTAATATTATTGTTATTACTATTATTATTATTATTATAAATGCAGAGAAGAATCATTTGCACAAACAGATTGTGTAAAGCGTTTATACTTTTCGAGTATGCTTTCTATTATTATTATTACAATAATTTGTCAAAAATATATTTTATTTTTTAATGTATATTACGATTAATTTGGCCTGCCCTATTGTTGGTTATTTGTGCATCATTAAAAAAGTGTTATTTATGTTGAAAAATATTTTTTTTTTATTTTTATTAATTATTTATAAATTTGGTCATTAGTCTGATGCATTTAGCTTTTAAAATTCCCTAGCGGATCCGAGTTACGGTCTGTTACTGTATTTTACCATAAAATACTGTAATTTTTTGTACATTTGCTGCATTATACGGTAATTTGCGCTAAAACACGGTCTAATACAGCAAAAATACCGTAACTTACTGTATTCAGAATAATAACCTTAAATCACCGCAAAATTCGGCATTTTACGGTAAAATTCCGCAATGTTACCGAAAATTTGCGGCAAAATATTGCAATTCAACCATAAAATCCCGTGCTTTACGGCAAAGTACCAGATTTTGCGGTCTTTTACGGCAATCCTTGTAAATACCGCAAATTATGATTTTTTACGGTAAAATTCCGCAATGTTACCGAAAATTTGCGGCAAAATATTGAAATTCAATCATAAAATGCCGTACTTTACGGTAAAAATAACACACTTTGCGGAAATTTACGGCAATACTTGTGAATACCGTAAATTACGGTATTTTACGATAATTACCGTAATTTGAATCCGCTAGGGTTTATAATAATAATAACCCTGCGATAATATATGTATATATGTAGAATCTTGAAGCAAAAATATACTATTTATTTAAATGATTAAATAACCTTGTGCTGTACGTGTATTTGTACAACGTATTTTATTTTGATTTGAGATCCAACTTTAAACTCGACACTTTTTTCTTTTTAATTTACAATTAAATTAGTCTTTAAAATTGCATGTGTTTAATTAAGACAGTTTTTAATTTAAAAAATGATTATAACTATTATTATTGTTATTTAAAATGTAATAAAATAGTACGTATTTCAATGCATATAATTATTAAAAAATATTTTGGAAATAATAATAAAAATGCATCATTGTGACCCTTTTGTAGTCGATAGAAAAAAAATAATGTGTAAATATAAATACATAAAAATAAAATAATAAAAATGAACCAACAAGTGGGCAGTAATCTGTGACAATGTTACAACTGTATTATTTTTAAAAATAACTGACTTGATTTATAAATCGCTACAATAATCAATCACTTTGTTATTCACCTATTATTCTATATTTATAAATTTATTTATTAAATCTAAAAATTTTATTTCATCATTATTTTTATTTTATTTTATATATTCCTATTATCATATTATTAATAAGTAAAATAACATTACAAGTTTTCATTGTTTATTTTTAAATATATATTTGTAACGTCAAGGAATAAATCCTCGTTACGTTCATCGTGATTGTGACACAAGTTAATGTTTTTAAATAGGCCCGTAAAATTTATCAAATTACAGTTTATTTATTGTTCTTTATTTAATTATACAATTAATTTTTAAAAGTTTATTATTAATTTAAAAAAATAATCACAATCATGATGAACTATTGTAATAAATGTCTTTACAAGTACAGCATTTAAAACCTAGGACGGGTCTGTCTGGGTTATCTATTCACAATATAATCACTTGGTTACAATTCTCACTAACGTTTATTTGTTTATTTAATATTCATTTTATTACAATTATTAATATTTCATTACTTTTAATACTCTGTTATTGGGAAGGCTGTACTTGTAAAGACGCTAAATAAACACTTATGACAATTATTTACTTTTTTTTAAAATTGATTTTAAATAATTTATTGTCATAGTGTTGAATTGGTTAGCTCCTAAATAGTGTTTTGCTGTAATTTGCTTTATTTTGTAAATATGAGTCTATGGTATTTACGGTTACAATTTTTTTTATTTCTTAGGGTAAACTACCTCTCAGCTCTCCACATTTTTTTTTTAAATTTAAGGTAGAAGTAGCATTTAAGAACCTGCTCCACTTTTCACATTTAATCCTTTTTTTTTAATTAATGAAAGTATAAAAAAAATTCTACAGCAATAAGGTGATAGAAATTTTTGAAAAAATTTAGAAAATTAATCATGTCATTGCATGGATAACAAATTAAATTATTAAAAATTTTCAAATGTCAAAAACTGACCGTAAGATGACTAAAAACGATACCTCTGTCCTTGACAGAAAAAAGGATTTTTTGGCGCGAAAAATTTTTTGCATTAAAAATTAAAAACAAAAATTTTTTGAAACAAGAAAAAAAATACATGCGCCAAGAAATCCTTTTTTTCTGTGTCAATGTCACATAAAAATTTGAATTTTTATTTTTACAACTATAAAATAATTAAACTGCATCATTATGCTTATAATTATTAATAATATATCATATTAGCCCGCCTTAATTATTTTAAAAAACCATAATTCAGTAGGATGGAAATAACTACCGGGAAAAAATAATTTTTTCCCAGAAGTTTTACAATTTATCCATGTAATTAATAAAAAAATAAATAATTGTTTTACATAAAATGTACAAAGGACAGGATACTGAGAGGATTAGCCATAGTACTGTACCCAATTTTTTTTTTTTATAATATAATATAATAAAATAATTTATTTATAAATTTTAAAATATATATATTTGAAAAACTATTGTTTATTATTTTAAATATAATTGTTATTTGATAAACTGAATGATAAAATAAACAATGCAAAATTTAAAATTTAAATTACGGTGATATTTGATAAAACCGCCCGAACCGTCAATACCACAGAAAATAAAAAATTTATTATTTTGTTTAAAGCCTATATATTTAAATATTTAAAACTCGATTTATAAATTTAAAATGACCTAATAAAATCTTTTATTTCTTTTTTGGCCTCGTATTTTAAATACAATTGTAATTAAATAAAAAAGAAAACATTTTTTTTTTAAATTTCATAGACTCTATCTATTATAATACCCTCTATTTTTTTTTTCTTTTTTTTTTTTTTCTTTAAATTATTAACTCCTAAAATGGCAATATTTTGTCAGTTGACAGACTCAATTTATTTTATATACCTATTTATTTTTAAAGATCTCAAGCTTTACTTTATAATATTTTTAAAAAAAATTATAATACAATAAAAAAATAAAATTTTACCAACTTGAATTTTTGCGGGTATTATAGACTAAAAAATAATTTTGCTTTTATATATCAATAAATTGCTGAACATTAGTTAAATAATATTTATCTTTGTTTGTTTTTTTATTATTTTTTTTTTTTTTTTAATACTTTTTTTGTATTTTTATTCATTTTTTTTTTTTTTTTTTATTAAAATTTGTTGTAACATTAAATGTCTATGAGGAAAAAATTTGATAATAACGTTCCTATCTATGCTAATTATTTAAATATACCTTAAACAATATTAATTTGTAATTAATTTATTAATATTCATTTCAATATTTTCTTTTTTTTTATCGTAGTGGTTAACAACTGCATTTTCAAAATTATTTTATTTCTCCATATTTTTATTCATTTATTATTTTTATTAATTTCATATATATATCATTTTGTTTCTAGAATTTCTTGATACCTTAATTTATTTTCCCTTCATATTAAGTAGTATAGTAAATATTAATTTATTCAAACAAGCGAGGTAAGTTCTCGTTAAAAATATCCGCAGTTCTATTAATTATTATTATTATTATTATTTTTAATTCATATCAGTATCATTGTTATAAAATAAATTAAATCGTAAGATGTTTCAATAGCCATTATATTAATTGAAAAAATATAATTATTATATATTTATTATCAGTTCATTGTATTAATTTATTATTTTTGATTTTTAAAATTTGAAAATTCTAAACACCCGCCTTTTTTTATTATTTATTTTTAAAAAAATTTTAATTAACTAATAAATTATAATTACATTTTAAGACTTACTATTAAATGTGCACAATTGTTTTTTTTTTTTTTTTTTTTTTTTTTTTTTTTTTTTGCTAAACCTTCACACTCTAATTTATTCTTTACACTAACTATCAATTCAAGTTCAATTTATTCCTATTAAAAAAAAAAAAATTATTTTTATATTTAAATTTGAAAAATAATAATTATAATTATAAACTCATAAATAATTAAAACATTTAAGACAAATAAGTAAAGAAAAAAATTAAATGGATAAATATATAGTATAGTAATTAGTTAATTATTAAATTAAAAGTATAATATTATTTATTTGAATTTAAAAACCGCCTATCTAAAATATTATTTATTATTATTATTATTAAATATTAATATAAGAAAATATACTAATTGTGATAAAAAAAAGCTATTAAAATAAATAAATCATTATTGATTTATGTAAAACCCCTTGTACCGATGAGTAAAAAAAGAAATGTGTTAATACTTCAAGAAATTACTACTTAAATCTAATTAGTTTGATAAATCTGCACGTAATATGAGGAGTTTTCATATGAAAACATGACTGTGAAATTATTAATTATTATTATATATTATCATTATTATTATTATAAATACCGAAACATCTTACGGCTTAATTTACTAATAACATTTTCTTAAACTTTTTTGTTGCGTTTTAAATTATTAATTATTATTATAATAATTAATTGTTATAATTATTATTATCATTTATTTCCCATTCAAAAAATTAACCATCAGACTATTATCATTGTACTGATTATTGTGTCAGTGTGCAAGTTTCTTTAAATATATATGTGTATACTTTTTTTTTTATTTAATCAATTCCTAAGAATTTAAAATTTACTTTTATTTTTAATTAATTAGCACATTAAACTTCACTGAGACTTGGTCTCGTTAGAAAAAAAAAAAAAAATTCTGACAGCCTCAATTAGTCAGATGCAAATTAAAAGTAAATAAAAAATTATAAAAATGATGACTTAAACAAATGTTTTTTAAGCCTCTTGTCACTGTTTATTTTTTATTAACTGACTTACGATTCCGCAAATGACAGCCGCAAGTGTTTGTCACGTTTAATAAATTCATATTCGCGTTAAATTAAATAAGCGAAACTAAATCATAACAGTTTTTAGTCACACTTGTTTCAATTGACGTAGCGCGAACTTGTTATTACTTTTTTTTTTGTTATTGTACTGCTACACTAGTGGTGACAGTACCGAGAAGAATGTATTGAAGAAAATTACAATAATAATGATGATGATGACGATGAGAATAATAAGTGTACTGGTATTAAGTCGATTTAACTGGTTGAGACGACGGGGGTCTGGCAGTATGGACACTCGCGTTGATTTGGAGCACACGTTGAACATACGACATAATGATTACATGGTGACAGAGTCACCGCACGGTTTTGTTCCTCACAAACCATACACTTGGTCGCGGTTTCTCGATACAATACCTATTTTAAATAATAAATTATTTATTATTTGTAAATAAAACTAATAGTGAATTAATATAAAAAAATGATCATTAAATATTTTAAATACCGTCAATTATATTTTGACTTTATCAGTAAAATTTATAAAAATCAACTGTATTTTTTTAAATTTATAACTCAGAAAAATTGCATGATCCTGAAGTTAGCAGACAATTAAAAATTTTCGGATTTTTTTTTTCAACAAATTTAAAAAAAAAAAAATGCACATGTAGAAAATTTAAAAAACTACGAATGCAATTTTTTGAAATACTTTTTTTTTTAAAAAATTAAAAAATTATTAGACGTCGGTTAATTTCAGTATCATAAAATTGCAACTTCGTTGTTATTTTCAATTAATGCTTTAATTTTTTTTTAATTAATTGATAAAATTTTGATATGCATATGATAGTAGAAAGTTTTAGAAAATTTTTAAAAAGTGGGGGAGGGGGAGCGCTGTTTTTTTTTCGAATAAAGATAATTAAATTCTGATGTACTTGTAGGCTTGTCAGTATGGCCTACATTTACCGTAAATAGTTTTTAGTACGAACCGATACTTGAATTGTAGTTGGTAAATCATTTATAAATTACAATAGTACATTTAGATGTAGGCGGATATAATAGTAATATAAAATAAATTCTGAAGGAAAAGAGAGCACGAGCAAAAAAAGATCGTTATCAAACATCGATCGTTAATAAGCAAAAAAAAAGTTTCATATTTTATGCGGCAAAATTTATTTCATGACTGTGCTATTAAATATTATGGCTGCAGGATTCACCAAGAGTTCAAAGGTCGTATCGGTACATCGGAAATAAATAACGGCAGTAAAGTGTAGTGACATAAATGTTTATAGTTAATGATAATAGTAATTACTTTTTCAACTTCTTCGAGCTCTTGACGCAGCTGTGACTGAATGGATTTCAATGCGCCTATTGACAAATTTCTTAGCTCATTATTAATACGTTTCATTGAATTAATATGTGAATTGCCACTTGAAGAAGCTGCTTCATTCTCATTTTTCAGTGCTTTTACTTGCATCAGCGCCTCATCTCGCTGTTGTTCCGCAACTGACGCTTTTCTTTTAGCCTCTTCACTCTCCAATTGCCAAGCCGAGCAAGCAGCACGTGCTTGATTTATCCTCTCATCCCAAGTAGCCAGTTGTGCGCGACTTGAAGTCAACTCTTCTCTCAACCTCTGAACCTGCAACTTATTGCCTTGTATTTACCACTGTTCAACTTACTTTTCCCTTTACAAGTAAAAATAAACAAGAGGGAGAGACAAAGTGGACTTTCTAAGAAAAAAATTATAATAGCATGAAATTTTTTTTTCCAGTCCCCATATACATATCCGGTGTCAACATAACCCAGCAATGAAAAGATGAAAACTTTTTTTTTTATGTGGGGCAAAATGGGTTTCCCTAAAAAAATGAAAACTTGGAATAATTCGAGATAAACTTTCATCAATTTATTGGAATAATAATTTTTGAGTGGCCCGCATTGCCCCATCATGTCCAGGTTATTTTTCATGAAGTTAAAAAAAAAATTTATGAGGCCCATTCTGACCCCGTTCTCTGTATAAAATGAATGCATGTATTTATTATTGTCAATATAAGTATAAATTTACCTCTGACAGTGATCCAGAATTGCTAGGGCTTATTGAAAATGCATTAACAAGTGGTGATGCTCCTAATGGCTGTGTACGCGATGGCGATAATCCTTGATTTGCAAAATCAAATAGACTACTATTGAAACCACTGAGTTTTGATGTCGAGCTACTTAATTGAGATATATGATTAGAAAATGGATCTGATACTGAATGACTTAAAAATGGCATCGTCTGTAATAAAATAATGAAAAATTATTTATAAAGTCATAAAAATTATACAGTAAATTAAAGAAAATAAATAAAATAAAACTTACAGATTCAATAGGATCTTGATGGGAAAATCTTGATCCAGTTAAAAATCCAGCGGATTGTAAATGCTGCAATGGACTGGACGTAGAAGGTGAAAAATTTGATAAAACCGAGCGTTCAGCCATACCGGGAATATTAACTGGCGCAGAACTACCGAGTAATCCGGAGCTCGCGAGACCCGCAGATATTGAATTGCTTATTGGAGAGCTGGTGTCTCGGTGCATCGAGTCTACTAGATTTAATGGGTCGTCTAAATGCAATTCGTCCAATGCATTACCTAAAATTAAAATTACAAATAACAAATCGTTGATTACAAATTCTTGTCTTGAGCACTATAAATAAATAAATAAATAAATAAATAAATAAATAAATAAATAAATATAACAATTACTTACCTACTACTGATTCAACAGTATCATTTGGATAAAATGAACTACTTGAAAGAGGTGATACCGTCGACGCTAACGAGTGTCCCAATGAACCGTTTAAATTATAAGCCAACACAAGACTTTGTTTACGTTGTAATTTTTCAGATTTTGTTAATGTTGGATCATTTTCTATTGCTATTACTTGTTTTCGTAACTCATTCTTTAAAAAAAAATTTTTTTAAAATCATATTAGTCCCCAGAAAATTTATTAATCACTAAAGTTAAGTTCAATTAAATACTTACAAGTTGTAAAAAAGAATTAGGATTAAATAGCATACTGGATAATTTATGCTGATTTGAATTATTTGTTGAATTTGTACTGGAATTATGTAATTGTGCACCAGGTGCTTTACTGTGTGAATTATTACTACCAAGACTACTTGTACTTGCTGATTCTGACACTTCACCGCTTCCATTCTGTAATCCCAGGAACTAATGACATTTGATTACATTTAATTTTCATTTTTATTTATTATTTTTTAGAAATTTCCGAGAACAAAAAAAAAAAAAAAATAATAATAATAATATAAAAACCGCAATATAATAACGTTGGTTTCAATTTACTGTGGATAAAAATTGATTGATCGGGTGTTTGTTTGATTGATTGGATTGTATTGTATTGTATTATATTGTAGTAAGGGTAAAAATAGTAATAAAAACTTACACTGCTGTCGCTGAGTTGTTTGTCTTTGTCGAGTGACCGCTTGTCCGGAGGTAGAGCATTGCTGAGTAGATCTGCCAAATTGGTACCGCAATCAATTGGAACAGCCATATCCCGTGCGAGGCCCATGTCTTCTGTTGGCAATACTGCTCCATCAGCAACGACACCCAGACCATCAATATTTAAATGTATATAAATGTTAAAAATGTGTAATAAATATCCTCATCTCTCTCTATTATTTTAATTGATGATACCATTAAATTACTTTTAAAAATATAAATGACTAGTGAGTGAGTGAAATAAAAAATTATCAATAGAAATTGAATTTAATAAAAAATCTTTTAATGATAATGTATGATAATAAAAAATATATTATTGGATTAAGGTAAAAGACCTAGTGCCCAATCAGAGAACTAGTACCCGGTCACTCCATTTATTTGTATATACATTTAGTAAATATAGATATACAAATACATGAGTGATTGGGTACTGGTTCCCTGATCGAGTACTGAGTCCCTTACCTTAAATTTTTTTTGTTTATCAAAGCGCTTAAAATTTAATAAAATGTATAGTGACTGTTTTTACGTACGATTTATGAGAGTAAACTCACGGTCAACGTGTGCAAATGCACAGAAGACGCCACGAGGACAATAACCAGCTTGCTGTACATCATTACACTTTGTTGATTTATAAATTTCCGGATGAAATTGCTGCTCTGTACGAGTGTGACAGTACATGCAGTTGTCTCCTTGGTCACAATTACCTGGCTCGCCCCACTCTTCCCCGTGTTTGACATTAGGACAAGGAGTTGACCTACAAAATAAATAAATGAATGAATAATTATAATTAAAAATTTAAAAAACTAATCAGCTGATGAACGATAAAAACATACCGATACTTTGATTTACGTGGGCTACGTCTTTTGTCTTTGCTATTGTGGTATTGAGGACACGCGTATCCCTGTCTGCATAATCGTGGCGGTCTTTTACACGGCTCAGTCTTGTAATTACTGAGCACATAATTAGTGTCTTGCCATTTAGGATCTTCATTCATCAAGTTACGCTCTTTATCCAGAATGTTCGGTCCATTTGAGGATGAATTTGGATCAGAGTCGGGATTTTCCAGGGCTTGAATCTCTTTGATATCGTATACCGGCGGACGTAGATCATGATTCCCGTGTGCGAAAGCACAATGAGGTCCATTTTTAACACAAAATCCTCTAGTGTCTGTGTCATGTACACACATACAGGTCTTGTAATAGCGTAGGTGATAACGCCGCTCTGTATCTCCGGCTGTTCGATGTAAAAATGGGCACCTGGAATATAAATAAATTCATTCATATCAAATATTATTATTTTTTAATTATGGTTAAAGTAAAATACAATTTTTAAATATGATTTTGGTTACAAAATAATTTAAATGATAATTAACTCCAACTAATAGATCACCAAGTGAGCAATAAAATTTTTTTTAAAAATATATAACTTCGCTAAACAGATTCCCGAAGACAAAGAAAATATATAGCTACTACATGGCCAGCTGAGAGCTGAAATAAAGTGGCCTATGTTAAACAGAAATCCTATATCTAAGTCCACTTAAAACTTGCAGCTGTCCGTAAAAAAAAAAAAAAAAAAAAAAAAATTAAAAAAAAATATATATTTATACAGCTGGGATATTAACAAATAAAGTAAAAGCTAAAGACAATAATAACAATTGTTTAAATAAATATACATTTTGAATACATATTTTTACTATTCCAATCAGGTATAGAGAGGCCTCATCGCAATTCTTTGTTGCCCGCGTATACCCACGAGAAAATCAATATCAGGAAAGCTTCTTTGTTTGGTACGGGCTTCCCCCCGCACGCGTCATTTCACAAATATATATTTTTATAAATATATATATATATATTTTGGAGGGAAAATATCAAGTAACTTATTAATTAATTAATTAACTAATTAATGATAATCAATAGTCTATATTTAAATTTATTTGTTTTTAATTTTATTAATTACCAGATAAAAAATAAACCGCGTAAATATCTGAGGGTATTCATTTATTTATTAATAAATCAAAATACTTTATATTTATTCGTATTCTTGTATCAAGTTTTGCGTATCAATGACATGATTTGAATAGCTAAATGTACATCTATGAATTGCAAAGCAATATCTCGTGCACAGTATTTGTAGTATAGTTGTTTTGTTTTATCGGTCGTTGTAAAACAACAACAGGTGAATATTTATCAATGAAATAAATATACATATATATATATATTGTTACGTTGTAACAATACGTTATGAGATAAATATCTTTTTATATCTATGAGATAACAATAATTTAAAATTTAAGTTAATAAACCATTAAATATATAAATTAAATTTTTTATATATAAATATATATATACACACATATGTACTATGAATCACAGGAAACGTATCATGTCAAAAAAAAATTTCTCAATCAATGAGTCACGTACAATGATATAAGATTCTTTATACGTTTTTTTCTTTTCTTATGACTTCATCTTCATGTATTTTTAATACTCTCCAGTATTTCCGGTACATGTAAAAAATTTATGTATTTTTTTTAGCTCCATTTATTTGTCTATATTTAAATTTTTAATATTTACCGCGTGTTTTTAAAAAAAGTTTTGATGATAAATAAAATTAAACGTTGAGCGGGAAAATGGATTTTTTGAATTTCTTATAAAACTTAAATATTTATAAGTACAAAGTATTAGTATAAGCAGTATTAGCATTAGCATTAGCATTAGGAAAATGTATTAAAGTATCAAATGCAGGGTGAGTTGTCTCAGATTTAAATTCAAAATCCCATCCATCCATTTCTTTTCTATTCGCATGAGTAAAAAAAAAAGCCCGTTATATCGACACAAAGAAAAATCCAGCCGAGGAAATGCGTCCTTTTTCCAGCAGACCCTTTTTACGAACAAAGAAAAGTTATTCTTTGTCTCAGTTATGCTCGGGTTGTGTGCAGCCCAACCACGAAACAAAGAAATTATATATATTTTTTTTAGTAGACGGTTGTGTAGGTAGAAAGTGTCGCAACAAGTTGCTGGTATATGTCGAATAATTCATGAATGTAATGTTAACTTAATAGTAAGATAAGACATGTAGTAAACTATTTAAATTTAAATAAAAAATAATGTAAGAATTATTGTGATTAAATGTCACGGACTCTGGGTGTCCGTATGACGCGTCATTGCCAAGTTACCGAGATACATAATAATAATAATTATGATACCAATCGATATAGATAAGGTCACGTGTGGGCTAAAAAATAATTATAACAAATAGTGAATTAGTCAAAATTCGGTGGCTCTGAATCCGTCAGCTGGTGATAAGCCAAGTGAACAATGAGACAACGAAATACTGATACCTACTGTATTATATATATATATAGTTACTGAAAATTAGATAAACAGTTATCAAGTTGGTGCTGATGAGTTGGAGAGACTGGGGGTGACAAAGTTATTAATTAATGAATAAAGTAATCAGTTAATTGAGTAATTAAGTAAATTGGTGATGAAATGAAAACTTACTCGTCGCCGTCGGGGCATATGCCGGTAGTCTCGTCGTACTTTGTGCAATAATTGTCCGCGCTGTAGTTGAAGGTGCGGTCCCGTTTTCTCACTGGCCTGCGTCTTCGCTGGTTCATAAAGTGCCAGTTGAAGCACGTGAATGGCCGATGCTGTGTGCACTTTCGCTGTATAAACAGTGGACATTGTTCGACACGAAATTCCTTCAAGTATCTGGAATGCGAATCCACAGAGCTACACATTATATTTTATTATTTATTTAATAGTCACGTAGACGCAACCGCGTCATATAATTTCGCCTAATTATTTTTATTTCCCTCAATTTATTTAAGATTTTTAAATTATCAACAAATATATACTTTGCTTTTATTATTTTTATTTTAAATAATATTTTTTCACTAAACACTGGCCACTAGCACCTTCCCCATCCAGCCCAATAAATTTATCGTTACAATTCTCTTTTTTTTCATTATTTATTTTATTTTAAATAATTCCCTCGCTAACTCTACCGTAACTCGTGCGTCTAATTTAGATTTTTATTTTATCTTATTATTGTTATTATTATTATTATTATTATTATTTCCCATTACACTTCTCGCTCTATCAACATATCACCCATTACGCATCTCACGTCCTGTCTCTTTTTCGTTCCCGCGATATATATTTTCGCTCCTCACGACCACGACTTGTCTCAAAACTCCTCCACCACCACCATCACCAATAACCACCTCCTTCTTCACCACCTCCTGCAGCACCCTCCCACCCGTTATTACTTTTACTCTTTCCTCCAGTCGACGAAAGCCTCAGTCTTCTCTCTTTATTATTTTTTTATTCACTCGCGCGATCTCTCCATTTTAAATATTTATTTATTTATTTATTATTTAAAATCTACTTGTTTTAAATTTCCCTCCGCTACTGATTATTTAACCAAAATACAAAAATTATTTATTATTATTATTTTTATTCATTTATTTATTTATGTATTTATTTAAGTTAATTTATATGTAATATAAACTCGCGACTTTGAATTGGTAGCAACACATACGAGCACGCGGTCTGCTGGCGAACGTTACTTACGTGTAATGATTCGCCTTTTCCGCTTGAGCTGTCAACAAAGATTTTGAGTCGGACTTCATCTTGGTGGACGTAAGACAACACAAAAACACCAGCGGCGTCGTGACCGCTGCCACAGCCGCCGTAACACAAAACACAACACGCGCGCGCGATACTCCGACTTTAACATATATATAAATACACACGCACTAATTATTACACTTTATTATTATTTTTATTAAATATAAATATGTGCATACTAAATTTTACATTTTTATATCATTTATTTATAACTTTACTCGTATTGTAACACTACCGTACTTAGATATTAGTACACATTAAAAACGTTGTGTTGTGCTGGAGGTTGTTGGTCGTTTTACTTTTTACTAGTATACATATGTATAATATATATATATATATATATATATATATGTGTGTATATATGTATTAACAAACACTACACGCAAATATGAGATCGGGTATATTTATATATATATACACACACACAACAATTCACACAAACTCACTTGAGCGACTGGTGGGAGGAAATACGACATCCAGCGACAACCAGACCAAGTAGAAAGACTAAAATTATTTCTTTGTGTACACGGAACACATACGCGACACGCGTGTGTGTAACTCACACAGAAGTAAAAAATCCGCGCGTGCGCATTCAAATATAAAAGCGCGTGCGCATTGAAAAGGATGCGCGCGCTTAGGCAGCTGGTTTTGAAAAAAAGATGGTGGCGCTGGATATTCAGTGCGCTGTGAGATGTACGCAGAAAGAAATTACCGACCGCGCGCCAATCGCAGCGAGAAACTTAGTGTCATGTGACCCTGGATCGTCTTTTCAAGGTCATCCGTGTTATGATCCACCCTGAAGTAAACAACTCGTGCTCTGTGTGTGTGTATATGAGTACGCACACAAATCTTGTAAGGACTCTCCTGAGTATTTGCTGCGTAGGGTTGCTATATTATTGATTAACCCACGTCCCGATGCGAGTCTTTGTCCTTGATGTTACGTTGGACCCTTTTATTAACTTTCGTTATCTACGCAGTTAGATTTTTTTTAAAATTATTACTGTCATTGTTGATTTTTAAATAATTATTGCTATCATTTTTTTTTAAATTATTATGAATAATAATAAATAAATTTTCAAATACTTGTCTTTTGTTTATTTTATTAACAATCGATTTTGTTCATTTATTCATTTGGCTTTTATTTTTTTTTTATTAATAATGATTAATGATGATGATGATCCTCCGAGGTCCTTAAGTACACAGTCTGCACTCATTGCGTGCCAACTGATAATTTAAAATTTATGTGATAGAACACACAATAATATTTAAATATTCCACCTGATGCTTGTCTGTTAATTTTTACTGCACTTAGTGTAAATATTTAAAGCACTATTGAGTAAGAAACTATTTCTCATACACGTTGATATAATCACCCGGTGACTTTACATAATCTGTTGTTTACTCTTTTTGTGGTATGGGTTTTATTTGGCGCGCGCAGTTTAAAAAAAAAATAAACGCTTGTATTTTTTTTTAAACAAGTCCGTGCGCATGACAACGACCGAGGCGCAATTTAAGGGCCAATAGAAACTTAAATTTATTGATGCTGAATTTTTATTGGTTAATTTATTATTCTCGGCAGTTTATTGGCTTTAATGGACCAGTAATTATTAATAAATAAAATGGATAATTGGAAAATAATTTGTATTTGAGGAAATAATTAGACAATAATTTATTAATTTAATTTTTTTTTTATTTATTAAAAAGTCATGGACAATTTTTATTTTTATTAATAATAAATCGCAAATAACGCACACCTCAAATGTAAATACTTTTGATTAAATCCCGTATTTATCCATCAAATAATCATCGTTATATTTATAATTTCATAAAATTGTACTGTTACTTCTAAATATTTCTTTATGGATGGACACTGTTTAATTATTTATATTAACTATCATACCAGCTGTTTATTAAATTTAATTTTATTAATTTAATAATCAGTTAAGCATTTTAAATATCAAGTTTACATGATTGCAATAATAACTATTTAAATTTATGGCAAATTTGGTAATAAATAAATCATTTAAATTCGAGTTCCCAATAAAAATTTTCAAAACTCGGTACTCATTCAGGGCCAGTTTTTCAAACCGAGTTTATTTTTATCCGGGTTTTAATTAACATTGCTAGTATATCTATATATTAATAATATATAGATATACCAGCAATGATAATTAAACCCGGATTAAAAATAAACCTGGTTTGAAAAACTGGCCCTCAATAAAATTTTTACTGAGCCCACAAAGATAAAGTTCAAATTTTTGCTCACATAACCTCAAAATTTCCATACTTTTAATTAAGGGCATTCTTGGACAGTTCCTCAACCCACTTTTTAAAAATTTTCAATGACTTTTTACTGTCATCAGCTTGTCAAAATTTTATCAATTAATTGAAAAAAAAATGAAAGCATTAATTGAAAAAAAAAAATTATAGTTGATATCAATTGGGAGTTAGCGAAATGTGTTAAATAAATTTTAGTAAAATCTTCATGTCAATTTTATAATTAAGATTTTAAACTCCTGATTGATAACAACTGTAAGTAATTTTTTTAAAATTAAAAGTCATTGCATATTTTTAAAAAGTGAAGGCACTGCCTGAGAATGCACTTAAAAAAAAACTGCATGACAAAATGTAAATACAATGACATTTGTAATAGTTATTAATTTTTTAAATTATTTTTTGTACTCCATCTACAGTACTAACACATTTAATATTAATTAATTATAATTATACGTACTTTGGATGGAGTTTTATATTTAAATTTAAATATAATTATTTAATTAATACAATAACGGAATATTATTTTTAAAAATGTATCAATAACTGACATTTTTGAGGCGCGCGTAAAAATTAATACACAAAATTCAAACATTGAGAAGAGAGCTTTCTTTTAATAATAATAATAATAATAATAATAATAATAATAATAATAATAATAATAATAATAATAATAATAATAATAATAATAATAATAATGATAATAATATTAATTATTGTTTATTTGTTTAGTTTTATCTGTTTGGTATACGTCTTAATTGTTTTTAATATATTTTTATTTGAATATAACAACTTAACTATGTACATAAAAGATGTCTCGTGTCGATCATAATTACGAGTCTCGCAAATGACGGCTCGATGTCGCTGATTATTCAGTGCAGTTGCGTCTTATTTTATTCATTTAGATTTAAAATTTATTTATTTATTTATCAAGCAGTTTCATTAAATTATAAAGTAAATAAATTCTATCTGGTCACTAGTACGATTTTGATTCTCTGCTGGTTTTCTAATCGCGATTTATTTAAAATAATGTGCGTCTAATTTTAAATGCATTTATAAATTTATTATTATTCAAAACGTTATTATCAATTGTTGGTTAAATAATAATTAAAATAAATAATAAAAAAGTATAATAGAATAGAATACAATATAACTTAGAGAATATATTACAAAAGCTTAATTATTTTTCCCGCTTAATTGTTCTTTTTGCTATAACTGTTGTATTCATAATATAGTTTTCTACTTTCTACTTTACACGGAATAAAAAATAAATATATGTTATGGCAAGTGAAATATCAAACAAATGAATTGCCGTCATAATTTTTTTAACAATAAAAATAATATCAAAGATTCAAAGATACATAAATTCATTTTTTATAACCAGTAAAATATTTAACTGCGTTAAATTTAAAAAAAATACAAAACAAAGACTAATTCACTGTAATATCAACATCTTGAGCCCTCATTTATTGTAAATTTATTATAAATAAACTAAAAAAAAATCTAACGAATACACGAGTCACTTGAAAAATAAAAGAAAATAATAATGATAAAATAAAAAAAATAATTTAACATGATAGAATGAGGAAGCATTGAACGTCAAAAGTTTAAACGGTCGTACCGTAAGTGCTGAACATCACCCTAGTGGTATCAGTGTCCAAAGTAACGTCTTCCGGTGACGCAAGATCAACTTTAATAGATCCCGAATTGTTTCTACGTCTAGCCATGCCGCCGCCCCAGTTAGAAAGTGTCCAGTGATAAGTTTCTCCCTGTTCTTTGATCTCTCCCTCACGCAGAGTCTCCTCAAGATCGTTGTCTTTGTCTAGACCAGTCTCCAGCGATACTGAAGACTGGGACGCGACCGAGTCGAAGCTCGAGTCACCGCCGCCTCCACGATAACGCCCGACGCACTCAGTCGCCATCTCACCCGGAGACTCTTCAATCGCCCGGAGAATGTTTTGACACAACTCTGAGTCGAGATCAATAGGGTCTTCAGAGTCACGATTATGAATATTTACTGCAATATGAGCTGGATGTGGTATGGGAAGCGGTATTACGAGTTTTTCAGCACTGTAAGGTCGTATCTCACGTTTCCATGGTTGCCAGCGTCCATCACTGACGGATAATCCCGAATTTGTTTTACGTCTTGATCTTGGTGAAGTCAATAAACTTGTCTCACATCTTTTTTCCGACTTGCGGCTGTTACTGGCCAGCTTTGCGCGCGGATTAAAGTACGAAACTTCAAGATATGGGCTCTGTACTTGAATGTTACCACGTGGTGCGTAAATCGCGCCCAGCAGATCTAATCCGTTGACACCACCGAGTTCAGTGCTGTGGACCATTTCTGTATAACGACTTAGGTCGACTCCTGGATGTGGTTCTAGCTTGAATTTGGTGTCAGTATCGTCGAGAGGCTGCAAGAAATCCAAGCTAAAGATATCAGCGTACATGAGACCGGCTAACCCGGCCCAGTCACCGACACTCAGGCCTTTGTTTTCCCAGAAGTCTTCCTCGCAACCGCTGAGACGTGCCAACACGTGGAAGGGATACAGTCGCTCCAGCATCAGCGCAGCTTGTTGTATAACAATCTTCAAATCAAATGTCGTCAACTTTATTTTGCTTCTCACAGCAACTCCGAGACCAGTTTGCAAGTCCTTGCGGCGACGGTCTAGCTTCTCGTGAAGAACAGCGACCAAATCACGCGCCTCTTTCTCCAGAGATTTGTAGGGGTCACGTGTCTTGGCTAAACTGGTTGCAAATGGACTAAAACACGCCTCAACAAACTGCGTAAAGTCACGCTGGGGTTGTGTAATAAGTCGCTCTGTTTCTTGTTGGAAAGCCAAAAGTTCGTCGAGTTCAAGTTTCGCCTCAAAAGCTGCCAACGCTTGCTCCGGTCTTATCTGATAATAGTAATCCGAGGCCAGTCCAGGACCTGCGATTCTCTTTACAACGAAACTGTCGCTCGCAGGTACACGCCCACGATTCTTAATCACAAGGTGGAACATCGCAGTGTCCCACATCACTCGTATCCAGTATCTTATCACAGCAATCGTGAGTATCAAAAATGAAATTATTGGACATACACATACGGCGACTATTAAAGCGGCTACAGGCTGCAAGCAGCCCTGGACACCGATATTCCACGCCAGTGCTTCCATTACGACTAAATATCGATTTCGACTGGGTTCCGGGCTGTCGAGGTCCATTACTAGAGCCATGAATCCATGCAGTAATAATGTTACCATCGGCATCCTAAGGAACAAAGTTAATAAAATATAAAACTTCATTATTATGCTAATAGTTGTGGTACAAAGCAACAAATAAGGAAGGATAGTAACAACAGACCATAAAAAAGCTGAAAGAGCGATGACAAGTGAACTGAAACTCGCGATAATGCAGATTATGGGAAATAGGAAGAGAATACCCATAGTTCCCATAAGTCCTTTTACTCCGTAATTCCACAGTCTGTTTATGTGCCTCGTCATCCCTTTGCCAATAAATCCTGTAAAAAAAAAAAAAAAAAAAAAAAAAAAAAAATACAATGCACGCATTAACATATTTACATATTTATTTATCCAGATAAAGTAAAAATGAACAATTACCAGTGTCAGGCTCAGTCTCAAAGTGCGTCCGGCTTTTGCTGATATGCCGCCAGAGTGCAATCAATCGGGAACATAAAGTCGGTGTCTGTGAGGATTTTCGCGGGAACAGTGTCCCATTGAGTTGGCTTAGCTCCAAATCCGGTGTGAAGGGTTCAACCAGCAGAAGCGCACGTAGTGAGACACGGCTGCACCAGGGCACTGCAACACCGAACAAAAACATTGCGTTCCACGTCCAGCACCACGTCCGTGCGATGTAATTTATCCAGCGCCACATGGGCCATCGTGTTGTTGTTGTGTGACAAATCTCCCGCTCCACCAAAAATACCGGCTGACTTGGGTCTGCACGCGGTGTAGTTATCGATGTCGGCGTGTTGCTTAAAACTGTCGGGATTATTTCAGAAACCCCTTGGAAATTTCGCCTCACTATCCAGTTGCGCGGAAGCCAGATTTGCGTCGGCCACTGGAAACTTCGTGTCGGTGTTTTGACTTTGCGCAATTCTTTTAGCAAAACTGGTTCCCGCTGTAATTTAAATTGAATTAATTGGTCTATTAGTTTTTAGTAAGAGAAATTAATCGATTGGATTTGATTAGATCAGATTGAAGTACCTCTTTCATGAATGTCAAGTCACGATTGAGGAAGTAAACGGTTTGACGTAAATTCTGTCGATTGCACAGAGACAATGCCTCTTCGTGTGCACTCCATTCACATTCTTCAATAAAATTAGCCTCGGCTTCTCTCATTCTGTCCCGCATCCACGGCCCTATTCGCGCGAGAACCGGATGCTCACTTTCCATTTTGTACCGCAAAGATTCTTTAGTCTGGTGCAACTTTCGCTGGACATTTTGAACCGCCCGGTGCATCAGTACCACCGATTGAGCTTGTTCGATCAAGAGCTGGGCTATGCCATCGCCCAGAGCAAGAATATCCGGATGGGAAAGTATGCTCGAGTAGACTCGCTGAAGGTATTCTCGCATTACTGCTTCATTGACTTGCTAAAATATTATAAATACATAAATTTAAAATCTCATTCCATTCCTTTTCCTTCCCTTCCCTTATAAAATATAAAATAAATACTCGCCTGTTCGATTTCTTCGTCGGTTTTCTTCTGCGCGCGTAATTCCGAAATAAGTCTTTCGCGAAAATGCAAAAACCATCCGCGTGTTTCGCGTTCCAGTATAGTCACCAGAGTCGGCAGAGCTTTCCTAATGATATCACGACTGAATAATCTCAAGTCGACGGCAGTACCGGCAGGTGTACCGAAGACAAAGGGCACCGAGACTGGCAGCAATTGCGATGATTCCCGTTCCACTTCAAACTTCTCCATGGTCGCTCGTCGTAATTGTTTGCGTATAAAACCACAAAGTAATTCCAGCGAATCGTCATACTCAGGCTTACGTTGTAAATACACATCAATTTCATGTACATGGAAACAATAATTACAACCAAACATATAACAAACTGCAGTTATCATCTTTAAATTTGCTTGAATAAGTTTTAAACTTGTAAAGAATAATTAAATCTATCGGCTTACCCGGCAAACTAACTCGGCTACAAGATAACGGCATCTCTCTTCACGAATTTTACCATCTAAATTTTGCGCTTGGAGTGACGGTACTCCAATAATAATATCTGTAATTAAATAATCACATAAACTCAATGGATTTAAAATTATAAACACCTTAAGAAAAACAAAACTTACCAACAAGTCTTAAAAATCCCGTCAGCAATGCCTTGAGTGCCTGAGAAATACTAAAACAATGAGAAACTAGTCGCGCTCTGGCAGTGACGACGATAAATCTCGTTGCCAGAGCTAAATCTTTAAGCAACGTTTCTCTTCTGCGATCTCTGCCCCGCTGGAGAAGTCCGCTGAGTCGCCATCGGTGTGTTTGACCCGAAAAATTTATCGAATCCACCTCGAATTCCCTGGAAAGTTAAATCCTCATTAAAACTTTAAAACCCGGTAATGTCCATGCGCAATTAGCAACGCACGTTTCTGTACTACTGTCTCACACTAGCTCTTTTTTTGCCGCACACGTGACACACAAGGTGATTTATACAAGTTACGTGGTGATTAGATTACCAGGGTAAAAAAATAACTTGGGATAGAAAACACTTAAAACAATTAATGATTAAATTAAATAGTAAATAATAAATTAACATAAGAGCGTAAATTATTTATTTCCTCCCACCATACACCAATTCTTCTAATTTAAAACTAGTATAGGCTTACAAAGCTTTCTAATGTTTAAATAAATATTTTAATTGCTTCTATTATCAAAGTATGTAAGTGTATGATTTTTTAAAAATGTTACACACATTCCCCTTAAGTGCTAATTCAAAGAAAAACTATTTTACAAAATCGCTGTAGTATTTTTGTATTTTAAAACCGTCACCGTTTTTTTTACAAGGAAATTATTTTTTTATTTTTTTTTCTAGACCTCATGCTTAAAGGAATGAGAAAAGCTTTACTTTTAATTGTTTTCGCTGACATTTTGTTAAAAACTTGAATTTCCCATGAGTTTATATACAGATTTGTTTTATTATATTTAGTATTAATATTAATTAAAAGTCAACACAGTGAATCATATTATTATTATTATTATTAACATGATGGAGTGTCGGGATTGTGTTTAACGTACCCGCATCTCCGAATGCTCTCCAACTGAGTGGCATTAAGTTTCTTCGGCTTTCCATACTTATCCTTGTGCAAGCTTTACAAAAATCGTTAACAAATAAAGTCAAGTGTTTATCTAATTAATTAATTTAATCATTTAAATTTAATATCAATTAAAAAGTTTAATTTAACGTTTTAAAATTTTTATCATAATTTAAAATAATCAACAATGGATTTAAATTAAACCGTTTTATAATTTTAATAAAATTATTATTACTTTTCGTTAAAATTCGTGTGAGAGTAAAAAAATAAATTATTAAATTATTAAATCTATATGACTAATATTTTATAAATCTATATTATGTAAATGTTCTATTGCTACATTAATTTAAGCGCAATCTATTTGACTAATTTTTTAAGACACTAGCAATGAGGACGAACTATATGATGTAAAAAAAAAAACATTATTGTTATTAATTATTGATGTAATTTTTATATGATGATTTTTAATTAATAATGTGTAAGTAAAAAAAAAAACCCACCCTCGCTCGCGGATACTCTCGAGTTGTTTGTTGGTGAGCCTCCGCGGCTCTCCTTTGCTGTCGACGGCAACCGCATCGAGCTCGTCGAAACTCGGCGCAACAAATAAATCTCTCAGGTGATGCTTCTTCCGGACCAATGTATCTTCTCCATCAGTGCAGGCTGATAGCGGCGGTGGCAGTACAATTGGAAACGTTCGCCAGTGGTACAAAAATTGCTGAGCAACTTCTTTGATGTTGTGTACCAGAGACTCCACCTCGGCTGGTGCACCTCGTAGATGACTTGCATCAAACTCAACAGGTTCTTTCTGTTTAAATAATTATAAACATTATTATTTTTATTATAATAATTAATTAATTATTTATTAGACTTTAATGGATAATTACCTCAGGTTGGAGTCCATCATTAATTTGATAGGGTTGAGATGGAGGATAGGCCTGATGGTTAGGTCCGGAATTAGCTGAATTAGCAGACGTTGTATTTAAATTATGGGGCATGTCGCGCGTAAATAGAGTGCGCGGGGGCTGGGGTCAGCTGCCCCTAACACCCACAATCTCCTCATACACCATGCTGCTTGTCGCCACCATTTATCATTCCTCCTTCCTCTGTAAAAATTAAAACAAACACCAATAAGTTTTTTGTGCTTAACTCGGGCTTAAATAAATTATTGATCTTGAATTGTTTATGTGCAACTTAAACTATAAGTCTAATTTACTGGGATCGATTAAAGTCAATGTGTAAAATGCCTCTTGTTTTAACTCCCACGTAAACTTTTAACAATTGGAGTATTTTAAACGATCGATGCTATTTTAATTTTAATTTTAAATTTAAACAAACTCGTGGAAAATTTATCTGAGAGAAATTTATTGAAAGTTAATTTTGTCTGGGTGATGTTAGTAAATAAATAAGTAAATAAAATAAATGAATATAAAAGTAAAGAATTACTGAATAACACATAACACCTCAAGTTTTTAAAAAAATATGGTATTTTGTTTCACTTCCGGGTTGACAAGAAAAGAACGAGATCTAATTACAAACCCTACGATATGTCTATCATAAATTTACAAAAGCTTTTTATTTGACGAACAAAAAACTGTAAAAAAAGAAAATATAAAAAGAGAAACATCGGATGTTTACTCAATGGTACAGTATGTAGTTGGTTGGTAACTAACAACTGACAGATGAGAATATTTAAAAAAAGGGATAAAAAAAAAATAGGTCAGGTTATTTCAAAGAGAGATCAGATATTCTAGCAACAAATAATTCTCACACTGCAATTAAAAGAGTTTTACTTATTGTTATTTCTTATTATGGGTAAATGCACGAAATAGTTTAATTATTAATAGCTAATATATATATAGTATATTGTTATTTAGCCGCGAGTGTACTCAAGCGACAGTAAAAGTACGCGAAATAGAAATTTAATGGAGTAATTTAAATTGTTCCTGAACAATAGGATATTTAAATACTATCGTACTTGAACTCATTTTATCTGTGATGAATTTTTCGCATTAGCCATCACTAAATACTTGCCCAAAACTTCTAATCTAGAAAAATAAAATTATACTGCGAACACGCTATAATGTAAGCTATATTCCAACTGCGATTGACAATTTAATTATAAAAACAGTTAATACAAACGGATTGTATCGAGCGCAAGTATTATCATGTTAAAAATGGGCGAAAATTAATTAGTTATGCAGCATGGATAACTCTGTTGCTTTTAAAAAAGTAAAATTTCTGAACTATTTGACTGTAGGCAACAGGAGTATCAAGTACTGTTGGTGTAAAATATGTGAGAAAGACGTTTAGTCCTATTTGACACCAACGCAGATGAGAGAACTACATGGCAATCAGCTGGTTTGCGATATAGATGGCTGCGAGGAAGATTAAACTTCGGTGTCTACCATAAAACACTACCGGAAAAACAAATTTTCATTTTTAAATCTCTTTATCAGCTTTGAGATAAAACAAATTTAGTTTCAACCCAGAAAATTTCAACTTACATTTGTGTTTGAATATACGGCGTTCCCAATTACATTTTGTATGTTAATTTATAAATAAGTGATAAAATTTTACACTTTGTGTTTATCTGACATGGTATATAGTTTATACTTGTTTATTTTATGCGAAGTTGAAGGAAAAAGTTAAAAAAATCTTATTAGACGGAAAAAAACCATCAGAACATAGATCAAATCCAGGCTGAACCTAATGTATATAATGAAGATATATGACTGGAAATTAGAAGATATGACTACGATGATACTAATTATTTGGTACTTAAAGGGTTCTGCAACCCGTGTGACCATGGAAAAGAAAGAAAATATTTATCCATTTATCGGTGGCTCGGGTACTAATATTTTATTTGAAATGAAAAAAAAGTATAAGTATTTTGTCGACGGCCCAAAGTCTTTGCATTCTGACACTTGGAAAAAATAAGCTTACAAATGGATATAACATAGGGAAAGGAATAATCTTTTCGCTTGGAAAATAATTAAATGATACGAAAATGATATAAACCATACGACAAATATAAAGACATTTTCTCGGCGCAACAACAATACAAAATAATTATTTCCCGGCGTGAAAAATATGAATAATACAAAATTAATAATAATTGTTCGGTGCAAAAAAAAAAATACAGAAAAATTAAATTTACAGCTTAACATCATTGCAAATAATTAATCTATATGTTTACAGGGGATTATAATAACTAACCGAGCCGAGATTGAACCAAGTAAATATTAACATTATCGACAGTAACTTACTTAAGTTTCGCGGGCACGTTAAAAGTCCCGATATCGCTCATGGGGTTTTAACTGCACGTGACAGAAAAGTTGCTATTGTGTAACAAAGATTACATTGCAAAGTTATAGCGGGTATAAAAAAAGCAAGGATATTAATAATAAAAATAAGGGAATTGTTTTTTCCGAAGGGAAAAATAAAAATATTGAGTCGATTGTGTAATAATTGCCATGCTCGAGACTATCTGCTTCAGAAAGCACATTTCTCTTTTTATATGATGGCTTAATAAAACCACTGGCTGTAAAGATAGACACGAGTTTTATAAGCATCTATCAACGGCAATATTATTTTTAAGTGGCTATTAAACAAATAGCTTTGATGTACTAGGTGATTTTACTTTCAAAAAATTAAATTTATTATTTTTAAAATTACTCAACTGTTTCACATTAAGATTTTTTATTGTCACTGATTATTAATTACTCAATAGCTTATACTTTCCATGCGTTATTTTTTGTGGTAATAAATATCGTGTTTATTTATTTATAAATTTAAAAAGTAAATTATTTATTTAAGTCATAAAATAAATATTTATTTATACTATTGCCGTGAAAGTATTTTAAAACAGTTGTTGCGTACTTTATGTACTTATTATATGTATGATGAGTGAACAGAATGTAACAGTAAGAGGTCGCAAGTACCAGAGCCACGTTCGCTGACTGTCAATTAGTGGTAAGGAGTGAATTGGATAATGATGCCTCAAATGATACCACTGATATTAAGTTTCATTTTTTTTTTTTTTCTTATTTTGCATATGTATTAAGTATACTCACGTATATTTATACAAAATACATATCACATCTTCCACATATCGTCTCTTTGAAATAATAAATGATATTTTTAATAAGTTATAATTACTACTGCAAATAGTAATGAGAGGTCTGATATTTTATTTTATTTTTTAAATTTTGACCTTCGTAAAAGCATTTTCACATTTGTTATACTTTTACTTAAATTATTTTAATGGCTAAGTATGGGAAAAAATTAATTTTTTAAATGGTACTGCAAAAAAATCGGCAGTAAATTCGGAGTGATCTGAATTTTATTTAAATCCGCATTCACTCGAATTCGGAGTTTTAATATAAAATAAACTTCCCTACACAGTCATCTGATCCGGATTTAATCCGCGCTCACTCCGAAATTTTTTACAGTGTAACTAAAAGCCCGGGAGAAATTTAAACAGTTAAAATTAATATTTTTATGAATGGAATATTATTTTTTAAGCTGAGACTATTATTATTATTATTATTATGCTGAGACAAAATATTATAAATAATAATGATGAAAATCTAATTTAAGCTGAAATTTTATTGCTAATTATGTAAAAAATAATTGTCATTTAATTTTTAGTATAATTTTGAAAGCTAAATATTATACCAAGCAAAAACTATTCCCTTCAATTTTAAATGTGACAACTACTGTCATACTCCCAGCTCTTGACGAAGGAATAAAAAAAAAAATTCAGAATAATAAGACCAAGTGTGACGTGTTCATAGAAAAATCAATAAACGCTAGGCATCACTCGTTCCGTAATTCCTGAAGCTTTATGTTCAATATTTTAATTCATCCTGCATATTTTTTATAAAATTATTATTTGTAAAAATTTTCGCTGTGTAGATTAAAAAATTTTTTGATAAATAAAAAATTAAAATATTTCTGAATATATTATATATCTATAGACATAAATGCCATTTCGAGTAGAGATGAGTGAAATAATAAATTTATTAATATTTTGTTGAAAGGATTATTTTACTATGAATGAGTTTATCATCAATTTTGCTGTATCCAAGCCCGATAAAATTTAATTCAACTTGTCGGTATACTTGTTTATGTACTACACTCTAATGTGAATTATATTCGATAAATAATTCAAATGTTAAACGTCCAATAAAACTTTTTTAAACGTTATCGATTTTTGTAACAGCAAATACCGTTTCCCAGTTTGTCTTTCATTCATTTTATTTTTATTTATTTATTTTTTATATCGAAAACCATTACGTTTGATATTTTTTTTGTTATCCATAGCTTGAGTCAAGGATTATTGAAAATTAAAGAGAGCAAATACAAGCTGAAGGTTTTGGTCAGGTTTGAAAATTTATAAAAAATCAGGACTCGCTGCCCATGCCCGAAAATAAGATTTTCAAATTCTCTTCCGAACCACCATATTAAGAATTCCAAATGCCAAAAGAGGGTATTCCAGGCTTCACTTTCGATAAAATCCGACTCCTAAGAAAATCCATAGAAAATCAGGACTCGCATGCCCAGAAAAAAGAAAATTTTTTTATTGACGTTCATACATTAACACACTTACAGACGACTACGTGTCTATACCACCCGGGTGTGGTTTTCTCAACTTTTAAACACAGACTACAATGACGTGCGTTTTCTATCAACTGTTTTATTTTTTTCTATTTATAAATTTTTTTCGCTCGACGATAGCAACTAATCGATCGATTGCGTGTACGTTATTTGTAGTTATTATGCAGTAAAGTAGTAAACGCCTCATTGAGAGAACAAACTTTTTTATAATATGACTGGCTTAATTAACTTTATTAAACAGAAAAATGAACTTAACCCATAAAACGAATTACCAAAGATTTAATTTTAAAAAATGAGCCTCACACCAGCAGTAAATTAAGTAAAGACAAATACAACTAGATTTAATGATCTATAGACAGCAGACATTCGGTGACTTTTGACCCACTTGGAAGCTCGCAAGTACTTGTAACCTTAAAACCCAGCTATTGCTCAAGTAAAGACACAACCTGGACTACTAAAACTTGTACGTACATGACATAGGCTTCTCTGTACTCATGAGCTTAAAAATAAATAAAAAAAAGACCAGCCGGACTAGACTGTCACCAGGTTTAATGCATGTAAACATCTTCTAACTACTCCACGACGTTTTACTCACCAATAATCAAGTTTAAATATTTGCTCAAGGTTTGAAACAAAACTATGAATCTTTCAATACTTTGGGTTCAAAAGTTTAAATTTGATAAAGCTTGAAAATTATTAGCATAATTACTTGTAATCCTATAAATTATTCAGGGGAGCTATTTCAGGAGCTTGTTAAATTTTTAAGTTTTGTAAGAAAAAAAAATTAGCAAGTCTGAGTTGCCAAATATTTATAAAAAGTTATTTTTATTATTTTTTAGTTGAATTATTTAGTGAGACGTCGGGAGCCGTGAAATTGTTGATGAGTGAAGCAGAGGTAAAGAAGCTGTGGGATGTATAGGTTGAGAAAGGTCAATGATCTTCGCATTACTTAAGCGACGAATATAAGAAAAAAGAAAATGAAGAAGAAAAAGTTATAGAGAAACAAGACCGAGGTTTGTAATTCTCAGATGAACGTGCTAAGACTGTACTACTAATATGTATATAGACGGCAGTTGTAGTTGTAAAGGTACAGGTACAGGTAGAAATATTAGTAGTGGTAGTGGTAGTGCAGACTTAATACGCGACTAGTACAGCTACTACGGGTATAAATCCCCAGGCGACGATTAACCACACCAGGTTTGTACACACGTGTATCGTCGTCATATCAGGTAGCACGGGCATGAATGGAGGGCATTCAAGTCAACATGTTCTGTGTAACATACATACATAATGTCTGTAACCAGTCCAGACGTCTATATGCATCATGATCCTCATGCTCATACTCATACTCATACTCTGAATCATGATAAATGTGTTTCGTACGTGCACCAATCAAAGTTCAATTTCACTGACCCCTGTCACGTTTTTCATCCTGGGGCTTTAATTAATTTAACTTATGGTCTACGTACTCGCTAGACTAATTTCCACTTGATGACAGAATTTTATTATTCAATTTTTTTAGAGAAAAATTTTATTTTTATTGACATCGAGGTTAAAAAAATTATTTTTTTTTATTCTGTTTATTATGATTTCTAATTCTACTGCTAAAAGCTAAAAAACGTATTTTAGTAGGTCGACATGGGTGGAGTTTTTTTTTAAACCCTTACTTGTCTATTTTTATCTCTGATTTAATTATTTTATAGCTCTGACGTAAAGAAATCAATGTAATATTACTGATAGTAAGTAAAAAAATTTTTTTTGTATGAAATAAAATTTTTTTTTCGTGTTAAAAATTAATTCAGTCACTGGACTTTTTAAATTAATTTTTTTCTTTGTTAGTAATCCATATATCAAGTAATTGTATTTTATTGGATAAATTTTTTTATTTCCAAAAAAAAAATGTTAAGTCTACAAACCGTAAAAAAAATTTGTCGTAATTTATGTCTTGACATAAAAGCCATCACAAAACGTCAGAACTTAACAATTCATCATCTAAAGCGATAAAAATTTTTTTACTGCGCTATGAAAATGAATGGAATGGGATAAAAGTGTTAATAATAGAAATTTTTTTATTATTAACATCAATATAGGTATTGCGGAATATAATGCGTCTGAAGAAATTCCTTTGAGCAATAATTAGAGGCCGACAATTGAGCCAATATTACCACTTGACAAGCTCTTCCACTACACATATCGCCCACTATTCGGTCAACTTAGACATCAGTTTCCGCGGGACTTGCTGTCAAAGGCTACTTCAATAGCTCAACTACCGATTCGCAATACATGTTACCAAAGGGAAAACGGCATCCTAGTTCAATATGTCCATAGAAACTCAAAGAGACAGTGCAATCTCCCATGGGTGGCTTAGCATACATATTGTCGAAGTCGACTCCAAGAAAACAGTCTCGGGTTGTCACAAACTTTGAATTTGCATCTCCAACACAAACTCTTCACAATTTATACTGCTATTGTAAGTCTATAAATATATATACATATACATTTATCACATGAAGAATTTAATATACGAGCTATATATTTTAGTAGTTGACTTGCTCGGATTTCTCATCTCCTCGTGTCTTGTTATAGATGATGGGAATAGGAAATTGATATAAGATTTAATGTATCATCCAAGGCTTCGAGCAAGTAATTCAATGTACTTTGTTATTGATAAAATTTTATGCATCGAATAAATTATTTTTCCCTTCTCAGGCTACCGGTATATTGACCGATTTCGATCACTTTGTAAACTGGCAGTTTTCTAAAATATATTTTTTTATAAATTTTTATCATCATGGATTTACATGGATCTTTGTATCTGTCTATATTTTTATTTATGTGTATGTGTAGGGAAAGAGAGAGGGATTTTTGCGATTACAGAGACCACGGCATTTATCGATGACAGAAGAGCCATTCAATTTAATCGTCCAACTATCAAAAGAGAAGGGTGTGGAAATTATCGAGAACATCGGAATACTGGGCGTGTATGACCAACCTATCTTCTATCATATATATAGATATATGACTTTGCATGGGCAATATTCAAATATACACGTGTGTATAAATATATTGATGAACAAACACATTTGCAAATTGTACATGGAGATTTTTTAGTGACGTTTATTTTAGTAAACAAAACTCTGAACAAATATCCCACTGCATTTACTGTATAGATTTAACGGTAACGGAACATAAATTAAATATATATGAAATGGCATATGAGATATTACTTAAAAATTATGATGACGTTTTAATGTAGCGGGTTTATGGAATTAATAGTTTTGAATAAATAAAAATAATTGATTGGAATTTGAATTTTTAAAAAAATAGTTTGGCAAAATCTTAAATTGAATTTTAATATTTTTTGTAATAAAACATACTGGAGGTATAATAAAAAAAAAAGAGGCATTTCCTGTGAACATTAATCTTGCGAGTCCATTATATATCATGATCGTCAGTGTGGAATAAAAATAAAAGGAGTTTAGTGTAAGAAATGAAAGTAACAAGGGCGAGAATGCGAGATAACGCAAGTGGATGATGTATTCGAAAGCGATGTAATAAGAGTATGAGTAATATAAGGCAGTTTAAAGAGTAAAGAAACGTCTGGTTGAGAGAAATATTTTTTTCGATTAAGCTATATAGTGTGTCAGTAAAAGACGCCATGGTTATTTGTCATCGCGACCACATAGTTCGGATGCTGGATTATCAAAGGTATGAGAAATGACGAAGAAATGTGGATTGGATGGGATATTATTTGTAAGAAAAGAAAAGTATTAATTTGGGGGCTTAAAATTGCACTGAAAAAATGAAATGAAGACAAAAATTATTGGGGAAAAAAATTTTTTAGGGGTGAAATAAAAATTTGTCGCACCAAGAAATTTTTTCTTGCTCCTTAATAATTTTTGTCTTAATTGAAAATATTTGTTGCGTTAAGAAATTCTTTTTTTATGTGTATGGAATTTCTAATTTAAAAAATTTTTAAAATGCACTGAAGTGCCGCGTAATATTTTTTATAGCCACGATTTCAAATAGTATAGTGATGATTGTCAAACAAAAGGAACTTGCAATAAATTTTTCAAGTATTCCCGGTTGATACAGAAAAGCTTTTACTGATCCAGATGCTGAAGTTTTATTTTTCCTGTAGTACAACTTTGTATGAGTTATGCGGATACATTTGGATTCTGTACTGAATACGAAATCATATTTACTCTTGATATTGAACATACAGTTTTTATATTTTTTTTAATTTTAACTGAAAAGAGATAAAAAAAGTTTTATTTGTCTAAAGTTTTTATTAGAGAAATTTTTTTTAGAGACCTAGTTGGCTTCTTCCGTTTATAAGACGATTGGAATTAAAATAAATGAATTTGTAAATACTTAAGTAACTCATATATATTTTGACTAGTAAATAATTCAGCGGTACTTAGCAAGTCCGCCATTAATGAGTCTATTAAAAATTTATGAAATTAATTTTTAGGCTGCTATTAAAAGTTAAACTGAGATTCAAACGAATTTAGGAAATATAATTATTGTTCTAGAAGGCTAAAATTTGATTCGGAAGTAGATCTCGAACCCCTGCACCGAAATCAAGCGGAGTATGAACTAAGAATCTATAAGAAAGCCATGCAGAGGGTCTCCAGGTGCCAAAATTGGGTGAAAATCGTGATTTCGGCCACTAAAATAGACGTAAAAAATCTAATTATTGCTGTAGAAGGCTAAAAATTGGTTTGGAAGTAGATCTCGAACCCCTGCACCGAAATCAAGCGGAGTATTTTTGATTTTTATTAATAAAAAAATTATTTGTAAATTTTCTAATAAAAAAATTCACTTTCATTAAACTAATTTACTGAACTTAAATTACGAAACTTCGGATGCTGAAAAATTTATATAGAAATAAATTTAAATGATGTTAAGACCTTGATAACTTTATAAATTAATTTACAAGGAATAAAGTTTAACTTTTTTTACCCAGGAAAATTGAGTTTAAGATTAATTAATTTTACTCGTTAATTACTAATAAACTTGAAATAAAAATAAACATGCATGTTTTGACATGGGTTAAGTAGGTCATCAGTTATCCAGGATCTCATGCTCCAGGACCTGCGCACTAGAGTTTTAAGATGCAAAGCAACTGGGACGCGATAACTGTAATTTTCAAAGAATTTAAAAACTAATTTCTTTTTCTGATAAATTTATTTTTCCTTTTCCCGCATCATTATGTCATTTATACCCACACAATATTATATTTTCGCTTGACTTTCAGTATCTATATTTCAATAAACTTAAAAAAAAAAGTTAATTCGTCAGCGCAGACTAGTAATCCCGCGTTCCGTTGTGAATTGATCTAGGTCAACAAAGATGATGGTGGTTAGTTTCAGTTACCCTCAATTCACTGGACCATGATATTGTGAGATTCGAAACTTTTTTATTTCCTCATTTTTTTTATCTCAATCTATTTCCCTTTAGTTATCGATGATAAATTGCTTCAATTTACAGCTTGTTACTCAATTAAATTCATTATTTCTCTATAATCGTAACAATAATATTCATTCCTATCATCAATTCACGATTTGTTAAAACGAAATACTTGAAAAAAAGTAAACTTGATATTTTTAAAAATGGCTGCTTTCTTTAAAAATGTGATATAAGTATAAAAAAGAATAAAGAGTTTACATCAGAGAAAGTGGTATGACGTAGCACTCTATACATTTGTCTTGTCATGAAGGGCAAAAAAATTCCAGTGGCTCTAAGTCTTCTTTTGTTTAAAACCCTCGTTACACCTCATACCTATTCTCTCATATTATATTTCTCCATACATTTATACAACACACATATATATTTATACATAGAACAGCATGATGGAGTGTGTCTGGTAGACCCAACACTCTTTTACAACACACACTAGATGTATCAACTGGGCTTGTCACCCTCGACTCGTATAACAGAATGCCAGAACGTTGATGAAAACCGTAGGCGGTTAAATGATCGGAAAATTGCCTCGCGACTTTTATATTCCCTTACTCCAGACATCAATTTCCCGCCGCAAAATATTTAAAAGATGATGGGTCTATTATTTTTTCATCTTTCGCTCCAATATTTCACGTAAATAATTTAACGAAAATGTTTATTTTTTAAATGGATAGGGCGTTTCTGATACTCGAAAGTATTTTATATTCGATTTGACCCTCTTGCTGAGCTAAGAGTATCAAGAAGTACAAGAACGTGACCAAGTATAAGACGACAGAATTTCGCCCTCGTCTTGGCTTCTTCTGTATCATCACTCAATTTAATCGCGTTCTGCTTGCAGACACGTATGTTAGCTTCATATATATCTATATTTATCTCGTATATGTTGTGTACCTGATATGAGGCTGCTATTCGTGTCCGCAAGTAGTGCAATTGTCTTTCACAACAGAATAATTGCAAATACTCTATGACAAAAACTTTCAAGCGAAAGAAAAAATGCTTTTAGTCTCTCCCGCGTTTTAATTTTTCTTTTTTTAATTTTTTTAAATATTTGAAATATAAAAAAATTCGTAAACTAATTTAGAGTTCGGAAACATCGAAAAAATAATAAATTAAATTTTTCCGTGAAGAAGAAATAAAAAATAAGTATGTACGTGAATGCAATAAAATAAACTAAATGAAGAACCGGGTCAGTTAAGATAATTTCAATAAAGAGTTATTTTCCATTTTCCGTTTCCTCTCTACTCGCCGATGGGATTTATAAAAAGAGTTCACTGGCTGTCTGGCACTGGCCCAGGGAAAACTCATGACGTCAACGAACGAATGATGACAAAAGATTATTCGTCCTCCGCGAGTGCTACGGATCAAGTTTTACTCTCGTCTCAGTAGAGTTATAGTGCATGGGAAAAAATAATAAAAGTAAACTTATCATTTTTTGGTCATAAATCTCCATCACTTTAACGTCAGCTTCGTTTCTTTACTTCTTCATCCTCGATTTTAAATTTCCTTTCCCCCACTTTCTTACGTACTTAACTTGTACTTATAAACTCTCGAGTGCTTCGTTAAACAAAGCCATTGTTTTGCTTTTCAAACTACTTCTAACATCATCTCTCATCTGAAACTATTGATAACATCTAGGACATAATAAATTAAAATTTCCGCCGTTCATTTCTACTAAAATTTTATTTTAACTAAAAATTTTTTAGTTAAATTGCTAACTTGCCTTTTGACCTACGGTCGAAATTAGTGAACTTGGATCACTTGGATTCGAAATTTCATTTCAAACGCAAACAATTATTCAAAAATCATACCAACAATTGTATTAGTTCCACTTGTTACAATTTCACAACATGGTGTCACTCAAGCGTCAAACCCACGTCTCCTACACCCTCTGTTGACCATAAACAGTCACCTAAACCCACATGTTAGCCATCACAAAGCTCATACACTTGCCTTCACATGGATACTTTTAAATCTGGAATGCCTGGACCTAATGTACCGAATGCCGCAATAATTTATCTTGTAACCCTTTGATGCATCAGAAAAAGCAACCGGTAGAATTTTCACTCCCGACTCTCCCATACTTAAGCTCTCAAGTCATCAAGTGGAATTAAGTGCCTCTTTACCTTAACCAAATAAACTTTACGTACGCGTGTTAATTTATGCTCATAATAATAACCGTTGCCGAGAAATTCACTCAGCAGAGAAATAATAAAGCGCCAGACTTTGCTATAGTTATTATAGAAATCAAATGTAGAAGCTCTAATTTTCGTCATATTACTTCTCATTAGCAAAACTTATCAAGAAATTTATATCTCTTACTCGTATTTCTACTGGTATTAATTTAATTTAATTGATGTATATCTTGGCGGAAAGTTTTTCAAGTGATTACGTTGATAAAGAAAAATTATTATTAATATTCAAGTTTAATTAGCTTTTTGTTTTTTAGTTTTAAACCCGATTCAAGTGATTATGGTGGAGTATTGCTGTACGATGGATTAATACTCGGGTAAATGCAAAATACTGAAGAATTATTTTCGCAGTAACTTTTAAATAGGTCAAGCCGGTCTCTTGTTGCTGCTGGCAATTTCTATCAATTAAATATAATGCACCGGCTTGAATCACAATTACAAATCCGTCATCTCAAAAGCACTGCTTTAATACTATTTTCTCGTTTTATACATTCAACTTTTACATTTTTCATCATTTACTTCATACATTTATTTTATGTGGAAAATTATTAACAACTTTTAAAAGTATAAATAAATTCATGTCTCGTCTAACTCCATAATAAAATGCAGAAAATATTTATAATAAAAATGAACTTTTAATGCATTTTTTTTTATTCTTTTTTTAATGAATCGGTAAATTGAAATCTAAAGAAATTATGTATGCGAATTCAATATAAAACTTTTTTAAAAAGTTGTATAAGGTAAAGACCCATTACCCGCGCACTTTTCATTGGAGTGAGATTAAACCACTCAATATAAATTGGAAAGCGAAATGAATAATCATTTTCTTTTTTTTTATAGTTTTTCATATCTGCACCGAAAGTTGAAATTCTTGCAATGTTTAGAGGGAAGAAACTCGTTCATTTCTTTTAAGAGAAAAACAATAACAAAAATTAGTGCATGCGCCATTTTTCCCGAAAAATAGAGGCAATAGTACATTACACACCTAGAGAGGAAAGTAGGACATTCCGACGTCTTATTTTCATCCCTTGCTGTCTATATGATTTTTCATCAGATCTGTACCTGGAAGCTTCAATTTTTGCCTCTGTTTGAGTGAAAATGGCGCATGCGCTAATTTTTATCATTTGTTTTCTCATAAAAGGAAAGAATATACTATTTTTCCTCTAAACAGGGCAGAAATATAAACTTTCGGTGCAGGTATGGTGAAAATAGTTCATTACACATCTAGGAAAGGTAGGACGTCCAATCCGTGTAATTTATTAATTAATTTGAAAAATAATGTGGATAATTGGTTGTAATTAATTTTTTAAATAAGCTCGTAGAATATACTCGGCTCAAAGACAATATCAATTGAACTATGGCGCGATTTTTAAAACAGTCATATAATTTGAATTTATAATAAGTTATAAAATACTCTGAGACGTCGTAATAGTCTTTTTACTCTGAATTTTTTTTATAAAAATTGCAAAAGCGCATTAATTTGTCAGAAACTTGAATTTGAAATTTTTTATACTGTTATATAAACTGATATGTGAACGTTAGTTATGTTCCGATCAAACAAGACAAAGTATACAAAAGTTATGTAGTTATTTATTAAATTAATTTACTAAAGTACATTATAGCTTATAATTATAAGTTTCATGGTGTTTATACTAGACAATAGATTGTGCATGATCGCACGTGAGAAAGAGCCAATTATTTTTTCCTGCTTGTATAAATAATACCTTGATAGATGTACATTATACATGAAGAATAGTATATGTATATGTATATATCGTTGTATTTTTTTCTCGTTCTCCCGCAGATCAGCTGAATTAATCATTTGGACTAAGGAAGGATGTAAGGACCGAAGGTCTTTCAATTTCAGAGCAACGAGTTTTAATCAACGGAATTCGATTACGGAGCCACTTCGGCTTGAGGGAATCTCCAACCGACAATTATTTTTACGGATGATAAGCTTTTTATTTTTTTTACTACTTACTTTATTAAGTCGTTTATAAAATAAATAAGTAGGAAATAAAATAGAAGAAACCTACGGGGAAAAATATGGCAGATAAATTATTATTATTATTATATTTTACAGAACTCGGTAATTGCTCTTAATTTTTTTTGACATTTTTAATCTTTCAAGGCCTTGTTTGTAATTTTAACTGTCACAAATTTATATTTATCTAAATATATATATATTTTTTAGTTTCCCACTAAATTCTGCTGCTATTAAAACCCATCACAAGTTCGTTGACTCTTATATATTTTCAGTGAGTTTTTATTTTTGAGTGTGTATTTTTATTTTTTAAATTTAATCCACATTTATTTTTTTCAGTAGAAAAAAAAAATTTTTTTAAAAATTAAATAATTTAATAGAATTTAATTGTGCAAAAAAAAATCCTTGAGAATGCTATTTGATGGTTATAGATTTTTTTTTTATTTAGATTTTTTTTCAAATTTAACGACTGAGAGATTCCCAGCGGAGATCATAAAAATTTAACGCTCTCGGCTAAAATTCTGGTCTAGTGAACAACCTTATCACCTCCGGGGAAAGCCATACCTGTGTATAGTTGTGTCATGGACACACACACACACACATATATACTTACGTCTATGTATCATACTTTAGTCTAGCAAACAATTTAAGCTCGCAGTTTATTTTTGGTTTTGACGTTAACAGATTTCGCAATTAAAATATCCTCTAATAAATAATGAATATTAATAATAAATATCTAAAATCTAATCAACAGAAGACATCAAGTAACTTTTTGTTGTATGTAAATAAAATATGTATCGAAAAATAGCGAAACTCTAAAAAATAAATTTGAATTTTTGTAAATACTGTAAATTAAATAAATAGTTACTTTAGTTAATTAATTTTAAAAAATTTGTCCGAGTACATTTATTATTAAATAAAAAGTTAACGAGTTGACCCATTAATTCCGTCTGACGTTCCAAATATCTCATTTCCGGTAGCGACATTGCCCGTGCATTCACCCGAGTACCGAGTTGATAAGAAAATATTATTCTCATTTTGTTTATCCCTCATATCGAGTACTTAAAATTTTTAGTTACCGGTAAAAGTAATTTCTATCAGGGAAAATCGAATTTCCAAAATGAAAATTATATTTTATAGTGCATACATTTTTTTATTTTCTTTAAATTCGGACAGCAAAAGAGGTGAAATACGTTTCATGCATTACGAAGAGGGTTCACAAACGTACGTGAAAAGAGTGACGCGAACGAGAACAGAGTGTAGAGAAGCCAGAAATATCTCTTGCAGATGCTGGTGCTCTACTCGCGTTGACCAGCGAACCGAGTAGAGGCTTGATCGATTTTGGCGCTTGGCCGGCAATAAAATTCGTGGAATGAGGAAAAACAAAGAGTACAAGCACTAAAGAGTTTAAACTGAAAATTCTCTACGTGGTTTTTGACCCACCGAAAATCGACTAGCGCCACGCAAAAAAAGTACACGCAATTTTTTCGCGTATTGAACGTAATTTAATTTACTCGAGCTTTTTAATTAACAAATAAAAAAAAACTCCGTTACGACGCGACTCGTAGGTAAAACAAAAGTTATTTTGCAACAGGAAAAAAAAAAATATATATATATATACATATATGTATTTTTTTCATTAACGTGACCCAACTCAGTCTAGTCTGAATCCTCCAGTCCTCTCATCATGTGTCTACTATACATGCTAGTACTCCTAAATAATCCTTAGAGAAAGAACGTGGATTATTATTTGTCGCCAGCATCACACACGTGTCGATGACGTCGTCTCCTCACGCTCTGCTGCGGTTTCGGAATAACAAAGTAAAGTTTACCCACCGGAACACGTACGGGATCATAAAGACAGAGTAAAAAATATTTAAAATAAAAAACTAATCCATGTTTTAAGCATATGAGCTTTGGGATCCAGAATCTTCCCACATGACTTATGACTTCGTTATTTTATTTGAAAAGTTTAAAAAACTAGTTCACATAAATAAGTAATGTGTTTTTTAAAATAAAAATTAATGAAATATTGAATAAAATGATTTGAGAATAGACCGATTAGTCATGCTCTAGATTCTGATAACAGCCGAAATAATCAGTCATGGTACGTTAAAGTGTCAAGGTAAAAATGATGCACATCGCACGGCCTAGTTGCATGACATTATAACAATATTGTATTAGATGTTAAAGAAATATTAAAACCACGTGCTGCTATACGGTATCACATATCCGATAACAAACAAGCAAACAAGTACAAGTATAAAAAATATAAAGAGTACCCTGAGGAAATGGCAGTTATATTATACACTCAAGTGTGCAAGCGCAAAAGAGTACCCAGTACATAAAAGTACTGCACTTGTGTACTGTTTAGTCATATCAGACATGTATTGGTTTGCTGAGGTATAATAAAACACTTGTACTCGCGGCTGTCGATAGGATAAGGTTTTAAAGAACCAGCAGCCTCAAGAGTCTGTCTATATATATATAGAGATATCAAATATAGTATCAATCTCGAGATAGAGATCCACTTTTACTCTGGTTATGAAACTTTTTAAGAGCATGAAAAACTTTATCCCGATGCGCTTCAATTTTTGTTTTGAAATTTTTAAAAGTTGTACTCAATTATTAAATATTAGTAATTTTCAACAAAATAATGTTCAGTTTTTTTTCGCCAAAAATATACTGGAGTCGAAATAATACGCGAGTTAGTTAGCATAGAAAAAAAAAATTTCGTGGCGCAAGAAAAATTTTGCACTATAAAGTGAAAACAAAAATTTTCTTATGCCGAAAAATTTTTTGAGCCAAGAAATCCTTTTTTTTTTTTCTGTGGGTGAATAATTTTTTAAAATTTTAAATGATGCATGAGAAAAAACTTAAACAGTGTCGGTGACATTGTCTAGTATAAGAGGTCACTGTTTTTTTTATATTAAAAAGTGTGACATTAACTTACACCAGGGTCAAAAGTTATATATGAAAAGAGCGGACTAATATAAAAGTAAAGCTTTTGTTATACGTACATAGGTCAGATGCAGATTCTAAGTGATAAAAACTGGCACAAGTCCTCATTGATTGACCTAATGACTAAACCGATTTAGTTCACCGTATAAACATATTATTATTACTATTATTATTATCAATTATGGTATAATATTTCCTACATAATTTACTTAGTAAAATAAATTGAATGAGGAATAAAATAGTCATGATAACAACATGTCAATTGAAAGCGGTTCAAATAAAAGCCGCGTAATTGCGGATGAACGGATCCGTGACGTAAAATAAAAAATACTGATACTCAGAGCACTGATCAGTGTTATAAATTGCGAAGTAAATAAAAATGATATAAAACAGATAAATAGATTTATAAGTTAAAGATTTTTAAAAAGTACATACTTATTTATCATAAGTAATGTAGATACAAATGAAGAAAATAAAGAGAGCGAGACGCGAAGGTGTACACTAAGAACGCGACCACCGTAACTATATAAATTGTATTTTCATTATATATATATATACATACTTTTCAGTTTATATATCTTGATATACTTTTTTTCTATCATCTATTCCGCGGTTATGCTCTTCAAACTTTACTACTAGATTCGAAGAAACTCTGTAGCGAAACGTTTATATTTTTTCTCTCATCTTTAAAAAATATAAAGAAAAAGAAGAGTATAAGCAGTTATGGTATTTTTCGTCTCAAGTCTCAGTACATAAAATTTCTTTAGCTTTACTTGGGTAAAAGTAATTTCAAGTCTCGGTATCGTTGCTTTGACGATGACGTAAGCTCTTTATATAAATATATATATGTATGAAGACATAATATAAGCGTAAGTATGTATGATAGGTACAAGAACAAGATATACATAGAGATTGACAAGACGATATAAGCGTCAAGGATGCCGGGATTTAATAATAACAGTGATAATAAAATAATGTTATAATTATTTAAAAAAATATACGCAGTATCTGTTTTATTTGTATTGTCATCCACGTAATATTCCATTACGCGGATGTAAAAATCGCTTGGGTGATTTTTCTAAATGATATTATTGTTAACGAGTAAATAAATAGTATGATTGGGCGGGTAAATAATAATACGATTAAGGAGAAAAATTAAATAAAATGGTGAGTGTGGTAATTGGTATGTGATTACAGAGACGGTGGGGAGATGATAAACATCCAGTAATGAGGAAGTATAAATAAATAAATAAATAAAAAATGATATGACTTCCGCGGTTATAAAACAACCGTGGGTCAATGTAATCCAAGATGAAAAGTACACTAAGTAAAGCAAAGTTAACTTGCGCTGGTTGCAGGTAATAAGATCTCTGAACCGACTGAGACGCCGAGGGTTTAACAAGCAATCCAAGTAAAGAGGAATATGGTGCAAGTGAAGTTAAGACTCATGACTAAGTTGAGAGATGCTTTTGAGCACTAGACAAATCTTAAATCCGTGCCGGGTCACAAATTCCTGCGGTTGTCATTGATGTTAATTTAACTTCCGTGGAATTTAGGTTTATACAACCAATTTGTAATTCCCTGAGATTTAATCTGCGTTATAAAAGTATTTTCTTTACCTAAGGGTAACTTCAACCGATTTTCAATTCAGTTGAATTCTCGGACAAACACTGGAAACCTAAAATAGAGTCTTTAGCATTTTTTAAAACCTCAACAGGGGCTAAAAATTTCGTATTTTCGAAAATTCCAATTCGTATTTAAGATAATTTTTTTAAAAATTCTCATTTACTCTTCGAGCAACAGAATAATTCGGAGTCCATGTGGAGCGGATGACTGTTTATTTATTTAATTCCCTCAGAGTAAAATTTACTCTGAAGAGGATTCTGTTTTAATAGTAATACTTCGAATCGGAGTGAATTCATATTGAAATAAAATCCAAACTCTTTATTTACTCCATATGCAGAGTGAGTTTTTGTAAAAACTCCAGAACTCCGAGTGACAGAGTAAATTTTGATTTAAATAAATATCGCAATCACTCCAAATTCGAATTTTTACGGTGTAGTTCCGTTTATTTTTCTGAGTGTGAGAAAGAGGTCCGGTGGCATTTCCCCTCAAAATTTATTTTATTTGGCGGCTTGAAGTTTAAAATTTTTTTTCCACTCCAGACACACATGCGGCTAAAATAATTTTGAACAAGTGAAGAGTACAAGCAAGCGATTTGAATAATTTTATTTAATCAGAATTAGTGATACCGTTGAGAGTGGGAGAGCAAATGGAATGCCGGTGATGAGAGGTGACGTAGTCGGTGCTGAAATTGAATTACGGCTCGGGACTCAATAAAGCGGCCGCAAGCACGGGAACTACGACGACGATGATGACGACGACAGTTAAACGTCCGAAGTGTCATGCTCGTGTTCACATGTGCATACACGTTAAAACCCTATATAATCTATCATGGATTCGAGCTATTATGTCGCATTAAACACTGCGGTTTTGCTGTGTTATGTTATTATGAGCTAAAAGCACTAAACCAGCAAAGTATAATCCCACATGAGATCAACGTTCGACGCCCTTCGATTCAAATCCAGCTAATCGTCAATAATGAATACACTAGACGGGGATTTACGGATGATGCTCCGATTTAAGTTGAGAGACAGACAGGAGACAAGAGACAAGAGACAGGAGACTAGTGAAACTCAATTAAGTTTTGAATCCGTATAAGGAGCCAACACAACTCTTGTCTCGGAAACAGTTGTCTCTATTGTCTTTCATCATCAACAATTCATCTTCATTAGCAATTAATTTTCTACTAGCTCTCCATACTCTGCATATTAAGTACCCCGGCACTTTACTTTGAATTATCAAAATGATGGATCAACGTCAATTGCTGAAAATTATACGTCAGGTTATTTTATTTAAAATCAATCAAGTATTGGAGGTTGCTGAGTTTATTAGCAAATACATTTAAGATTATCAAGATCCTGGCATTAACCTTGGCCTCGACCACCGAGTAATCGACCGTTTTTTTATTCAAACCGGCTGAGCTTGCCAGGTGCAACTTAAGGATTTATTTTTTTTACTCTGTTTTGTATTTTAAATTTACCCTGACAACCCGCCAATTTTTACTCTGGGTCATTCTGATGGCGAAATGAAGGATACAGCTGATCCTGAAGACTAGTACGTACGTTTTTTTTCTCACGCCCGCTGAGGATGTGTTTATTAAATATATATGTTTATTTATTGACGTTTTGGTAAAGTCCAATAGACGGACAAGAGAAAAGTGACGGAGTACCTGAGGAGGAGTTTTGACTAAAGTACTTACCCTGATGAATCACTCGTGAAAACGGCAACCACTGGTGGTTAAACACTGATTTAAAAGTCACTGATGTAAAAAAATAATCGCATGAACACTGAGTTTACTCAACGACCACGCCAAAACAGCCCCTCGACAACGACTGATTTTTATCGAACAACTCGCGCCAGCAACACTCCTCGGCGCTGCTTTCCTCGACAACTGACCTGAAGAACTAATAGCAGGTGGCGCGACATCTTGCGATTGGGAAATAATTCAAAAAAGTGTTTATACGAGCGCGGCAAATTTTAAACTGTTTTTAAAAAGTCCCTATTTTTATATGACCCTGAAGTCTGTAGATGAGTGAGACTGGGTGTATTTGGAAATGTTCTAGCTCTCACTATATGCATTTCCGAATGCACTCAGACTAAAAAAAATACGGGAAATTTTTTATTTTGATTAATTATTCTGACTACTTGTGAACGGTAAATTTAAATTTTTGATAAAGAAATTATTAGAAATGAGAAAAATTTAAAAGCGTTATTTTCAAAGACTTCTCTGAATCTTAGAGAAATCCTAAAGAAATCCTAGAGAAATCCTAGAGACATGTATGTACTTCACTTTTCTGTACTAGCGGGAAGTTAAAAAAACACTTAAGTGTTTAAACAAACCTTGGCGGGGAAATAATATGCAGAAGGGTGTCCTAATACACTTGGAGATTTTAATTAAATTGCTCTAAGTGTATTGCAGCTAAAAAAACGTCACTTAACTGCTATTTCCCACCAGACGATGCCAGATGATTTTGATAAGGAACTAGGATGTCATCAGCATCAGCCATCAGGAACACTTTACACTCGAACTGAACACTTAACTCTTAACGACACTACAGACACTTTGCATAATTTAAATTTTACAGACACTCCACAATATAATTTAACAATAGCTATGAGCAACAAATTTAATGAATAATTACACGACGCCACTGCAATACTCTGTCTCAATTCAAACGTAAAGAAGAATCTGGACCTCTACTGCCATTTTCGATGATACTGACTGCCGCTATCGAACCGCCAGTTGATACAAACCAATCGATTTACGATTTATCGACCGCCCCCACTCCAGCAAAAATTTGAACGCCGAATACAGCGACGCGCAGTAGCGGCAACTTGGCGCGAAATTTAAAAATTGAAATTTAATCATTTTATTGAAAATTATTTGTGTCAATAATTATATTAATTAGAGTGTATTCAGAAATGATCTAGCTCTAGCTCTCGTTATATGCCAACGCTTGACTAGACCCAGAGCTAGATTATTTCCGAATCCACTCTTAAAAAATAAAGAATACACGCTTATCAACAACTGTTACTCCACATCCTGATACCGAGTTCTTCATTGAGTCCGCAGATGTCCAAAAAAAATTATATTTATATTTTTAAGTATTCTGCGAATAATTTCCATTTTAACACTTACATTAATTACTCATACATTTAAATTATTCAAAATCTGCATGTATTATTCATCACTTACAACAATGAATTAATTGAATAATGTACTTTAACGCGCATGACAATTACTTATAAAAATATAAAAATATCAGTCATCATTATTTCGAAAATAAACTTGTGGTCATCCCGCTGGCTGTTGATGTCTGTGTAATAAAATAAATATATATTTCAAATAAATAATTACTTGTAATTATAATCATGCCTTCATTTTGCTACATCTTGTTCCCAATAATTGTGATAATGGGATTGTTGAGAAAATGCCGTGAATTAACCTGGGGAAAATGTAAAGACACGAGCAGTTTACATGGAAAAGTTTTTCTCGTAACCGGTGCTAATTCTGGAATCGGCAAGGAAACTGTTCGCGAACTTGCTCGGCGACAAGCTCGTGTTATATTGGCATGCAGGGATATGGATAATGCTCGTGATGTTATTTTACAGATACGTAAAAATGTATCAACTGGTGAAATGGTAATTAGTGATAACTTAAATACTTACTTATTATTTTACAATAATCAGATTAAGTAAATAAATAAATTTTTAGATTCCCATGCAACTGGACTTGGCTTCATTGGCATCTATACGCAAATTTGCTCAGCAAGTACTTGATGATTTTCCAGAAATTCATTGCTTGATAAATAATGCTGGAGTCTACGTACCATTGAGAGATCGTTCAATGACCAGAGATGGTTTTGAAATTCATTTTGGTGTAAATCATCTGGGACATTTTCTCCTTACCAACTTACTTTTGGAAAGATTGAAAGTATCAGCTCCCAGCAGGTATTTGGTATTTACTCTAAATAATTATTCAATTAAACAATTTCATTAAATATTTAATTTTAATTATACCTCTAGGATAGTAATTGTTACATCAAAACTATTAGAGTCCGGAATTATTGACTTTTCAAATTTAAATGGAGAAAAAGGTCTGCCGGCAAAAGGCCGCATGAATCCTGGGTACTGCAATTCAAAATTAGCGAACGCGTATTTTGCTAAAGAATTGGCTAGACGTTTAGAAGGCTCTGGAGTAAATGTTTATATGGTTTGTCCGGGATTTACTTACACGGGACTGTTTCGTAATGTCAAACGTAGTTGGTTCCATTATATAATATTTTCCCCAGTGGCTCTTCTATTTCTACGAACTGCTCACCAGGTAATTAATTAATTAATTAGTTAATTAATAATAATATTAAAAATTATTGTATTAATGATGACGTTTTTATTAAAATAACAGGGCGCACAAACAGTTTTACACTGCGCAACAGATGCTTCCTTATCAAATGAAACAGGATTACTTTATCGAGACTGTAAAATTTATGACTCAAAAAAAATATTGAAAGATGATGTCGCTAAAAATTTGTGGGAAGTCAGTGGCAGTCTTGTTGGAGTTGATACTCCTAAATAGATATTCAAATTTTTGAATTACTTTACTCAATCACATCAACTCTTAACAAGATTAATGACTTGAGATTTTAAATCCTAAATTATAAGATCTTTTTTAAGGTTTTCAGAGAAAAAGGATTTCTCGACGCAAGAAATATTTTGCATTATCAATTAAAGACAGAATTTTATTAGGACTAAAAAAAATTTTTCGATGCAGAAATTTATTTTTTCTTGCTCCTAGAAAAATTATTTTTTTCAACATGATGCAAAAAATTCCTGGGAGCGATTTAAATTTTTTTGCTCTGAGAAACATTTTTTTTCTGCGTACAAATAAATATTATTAAGCATTAATCCATTTTTTTACAAACTCAAACTCAAATTCAACAGAATTGTGATGACTTTAATTTTATATTCATTATTTTTAATTCATTTATTAATAAGTTTTTGTATTTAATTAACGGTAATATAGTACTTGTTTTTTTTACAATTAATAAAAATTGTTCTTATCGGGTTTAAAAAAATTTTTTTACATATCTTTGGTTTGATTGAAAAAAAATTTAGTCTGTTTCAGATATCAAATAATACATGATCAAGTTTGCATTTTTCTTTAAAAAATAATTCATAATAATTTGCTATCAGTTATTTAATAAATTCTATAAATCAGTTAAAATATTTTAATTAAATAAATACAAAAATTAAAAAGTAATAGATTAATTTCAAAAATTAGAAAGAACATTTTTTGCAGCCAATAATAAATAATGCGCAAAATTAGTAATTTAAAAAACTCTAAACAACTAAAACTTGAGGAGAGATATCAGGAAACAGATAGAAGTTTAATTATAAAAATAGTAATTAGGGAAATAATGTCCGATTATATTAATAGCTTGTAAATAGTTAATATAAATAATAAAATTAATGTTTCAATTATATTAATTATTATCATTTATAAATAAATATCAATAATTATACAACAGGATAAATCAAAGACACGTTTTAAATTTTTCCCGTGTCTGTACAAGAAAAAATAATTTATATTTACAAAAACTAGGTGACTAATTTTCGTACATAATGCAATTAATAAAATTTAAACTCGTTGACAATTTAATCGCACGTGATTACGTGGTAAAAATATATTTTTTTTAATTTAATTATAAACATGTATAAATTCAAAACATAGTGACCTGCGTAAAATAAATAAAATTTTAATTTTAAATAAAAATAAAAACAATTAAATACATATTTTTTATTATTATTACTATTAATAATATTATTTTATTAACTAAACATTTCTAGTGTGAATGCATTTAAAAATGTACCTAAGAACGTGGTTTCATGACTTTGAAACTTGTTTTTTTACTTGCTAACGCCTCGGTCCTCGCGAACACATTTTCCGAGCTCCGTCGTATTGAATCTATCAATTCTGAAGACGTACGATAGTCATTTATCACTTCTTGTACTCTATTTGGCTGAGATTGAGACGTCGAAACTGATTGAGTTCCTCTATTTTTTACCTAGACATCATCAATACATAAATATTATCATTCTACATAAATTTTATGTCTATGCACAAGTATGGCTCCACTTATTTTTAATAACCAACACGGAAAGATTGGAACCCGACTGGTTACTGTTCTGCATTTCAGTACGGCTGGAAGAAAATGCTCGGTTCTGCTGCAGCGCTACAATGATTACTGTGTGGAACCTGACTGAATCATGTGCGCAAATCACTCAGTCAGGTTCTTCATAGCACTGAGTCGGGTGCAAAACAGTAACCAGTTGGGTTATAATCTTTCCGTGAACTATCCAGTATCGTCTCCATCGCTAACAGATAAATTTAATTTTAAATAAAACTTACTTGTTCGTACTCTGTTGATGTCTCCAAGCTAGGATTGGACTCAGTTCTCCAGTTTCTTTGTGTCACCACATCACTGCAATAATTTGAATAAATAATTTATCATTATATTTATAAAATAAAAATTAAAAAAAATAATTTACCTGTCGTCGTAAAATGACTTAGCACTCTCAGGACAACTAGAAGCAACATCAGACCTAGTCTGTACCCTCTGACATGAGTTCCCAGTTCCAGTGTCATCCAGCGACACAGCGGAACTAGAAAGAGTTTCGCTACTATTAATAATATCACCAACTAAACCATTGACGTCTTTTTTGTCATTGAAGTACGTAAGAGTCTCCTGGCTCCTCTCGTTTTCAGTCTTCTCAAATGCTGAGCTCGAACTCGCGCTCGACATTGCACTGTTTGAATGCTCGTCATCAGTATGCCGGTACTGCTGATAATTGTGCTGATGACTCAAACTATTGTTGACAGATCGCATCAGCGTGGCCTCGAGTACCTCGACCAGCGAGTGACACTCACCGCCGTTTATTTTATCACCTGGATTACCACTGCGTCTATCAACCTCCGTCGTCGAGCTACTCAGAGCCATTTCACAGCTGCTTATAGAATTAGAACTCCTTTGCCGGGAATTTGAGTCTTCATACTTGGCATTGCAACACACAGAGGTGGGTATCGTTATCTCAATATCAGTTTCTATTGTTCTAGTTGAGGATAAAGATTCTTTGTTGAACCTTCTGCAAACTCTGCTGCCTTTATCATCTATAAAAACATTCTCCTCGCTGCTATGACTCAGCCTGTCTCGAAATAACGACAATGTTTTGTCATCAATAGCACTTTCTTCAGACTTGCAAATTCGTTTCGTCTCCGTACCCAGTACCAAAGCGGGCGTCGGTTTGTCTAATCCCTGATCTAAGGATGAGCCCAAAGTTGTTTTAGAATTTTTAAACTGACTGATTGTCCTCATCGGCCGATGGAGAAGCTTCAATTCCTTGTCAATTATTATTTTCTGAAACGGCGGAGTTAGCGATACGTTGTGCTGCTTGCCGTTGCTATTGTCCGTGTCCAGTGATGATCCTGAGAAAGTTCTCTTGGAATTATCCAACGACTGTCCAGGTTTCAAGTTCATCAGCGAAGCTAAGTTGGACAGGGTAGTGCGTAAATCGGAAGTAGGAAGACCACAGTACCATCTCAGCTGAGCAATATTTTTGTTCAGCAAATAGACACCATAATTGAACTGAACTTTGTCTTTACTCCTCGCGAACAAAGGCGACCGCCGGTCTTTAGACGGATAATTGTCAGTAATATGGTCTAGTATTCTACTGCGCGAGCCGCTGTGAATAATCGGATATCTCGTGGGTACATTGAGGATGTTGGCAATTATCTGGGTGGCATGACAGACAAAGCCGAGCCCTACAGCAGACTGGATGTCATTGACGGTATCCAGTTTCTCGCTGTCTGGTAAATGTACATTATTTATTGTAAACTTGCGCTCGGACTCTTGTCTTATTGGGTAAATTAAATTTAAATCCGATATGAGTTGACGTCGACGGTAAGCCAGTTGTGCCGAAGTTTGAACAAAGCATTCGCGCATCTGTATGTGGCTCTGCCTCCAGTCACGCAGCCGCTCGATGTCTTTATTCAGCTCGCGATAACGTTCCATCAGCAGCGAGCCTAGATCTTGATTCTCTTCCATAATACTAAGATGTCGTTGGTTCAGCGCCCTTAGCTCCCCAACTTTTCTTATTCTCTCTTGTTCTAATAATTTTGTTCTAAACTTGGCAATCTCCAACTCTTTTCGTATCTTTATAATCTCAGCCTTCTTCTCCTTGCTCATTCGCTTCGGCTGGAGCAGCCGATTCAGTGTCGTCTGCTTGAACTTCGGCTCGAGGCTCTCTCCAGATGCTATTCTGTCTCTGAGAGCCTGAGCACTTTCAGTCCGTTGCTTCAACGACTGCATCAAATTCCTCAGGTTGCTCAGTTTGCTTACGGTGTAGCTGTCGCAGATCTCCGAGTTATTTACACTCATATATAAATATCTACGGAACTCTGGTGGATGAAGAAGGCAATACGATGGTACAAAAAATCCACCGTACAGGTGGAAGATCAATGAATTTTTTCGAAGCATTGATTCTAAATTATTAGAGAGCTTAGGTCCCATATAAACTAAACCTGTGAATGATATTCCCCAGGTGAATACTGTCACGTCGGTTGTTGGATCATTGGCTACTGTTCTTCTCCACAGCCGTAGAACTATTTCTGTTTAATTTTAAATATATCAATATAATTCATGTATTTATTGATTACTACAGCAGTCAACCTGAGTAACTTTGGCTGTCAGATAAATTTTAACCCTCTCTTTCCCAAAGATGTCACCCTGATTTAAAGTCAAATTGAATTCAAGTTAAAATCTACTGTCAACTTAACCGCAACTTTTCCTCTCCAACTTTTGCTGTTAAGTTGACTTCAGATTCCGGGCGTAACTTGCAGTTTTGGTGACTATCAGGGCACTGACAGACAAAACTTATCCAGGTTGAGTTCCCATGTAAAAATAATAATTTAAATTACCATTGGCAGTAGAGAGACCAGTAGCATGTAAAGTAGGCACTTCTAAAGATGACCATTTAGGACTGATGTGGTCAATTGGTTCACTGGTGTACAATGGCGAGGACATACTTGAACGATGTAGCGTAAAGTAGAACCAACATGTCTCAAAATTTTTATCTGTCTCTAAATTGTAGCCGATTATTTGATAGAGGCTCCTCAGGCGCAACTGTAAATGATAATCATAATAATAATAATAATGATGATATTGATAAGTAAATAAAGTAAATAGAGGACTAATTACCTGTTGAGTTGCCAGAGGAAGCCAGACTTTGTAACGTGGTGCCGGTCGAGGTTGGAGAGTTAAATCCAAGTCTCTCACGAGACCTTGTTTCGCTTTCATCTCCATCGTCCTCCTCACTCATGGCATCACGCGATTACTCGGACTATCGTTCGAGGTGATAAATCCTCGTTTTTATTAAATTATAATTACACTTAGAATAAAAATTTAAATTTGAATTTAAATTACAATAACAATGTAAGTGGGTAAGACGAACAGTGGATAACTCCTTGTGGTAGAGGTTACCCAGATTACAAGTGTTTGTCATTGATCACCAATTGACATTCAATATCACGGTGTTACAAATTCAATTGTGTTTTTGTTCACGCCCCTGTTCTGCTAATTATGTTTTACGCTCTATATATTATTATTATTATTATTATTATTAATATTACTGTTGTTATTATTATTACTCAAACTCCTGTTATCAATAGTTGCGACTGTCAGTACCACAACTAATCCGCTGACATAAAATTTTATGATAGTTAAAGTTGACAGCTCCTTTTTTCATGAGCTAAATATATTTAATAAGAAATATTTCGCATATCTGATAATACTGTAATGAAATAGAAAGTCATTAAATTTTATAAAAAGTTATTATTCTGAAAAACAGATGACGTTGGTTTAAAGGCGGCGTCACATGTTACTGGTGCCGCTGAAATTTAAATTTAATAAAAAAAAAAAACATTATTTTTTACCCATAGTCAAACAATTAATTTAAATTAAACAACTACCTGACGATGATGCAGTTGAAGCAGTTATGATTTTACAAAATCCAGAAGTTGACAGACAATTGACAATTTTCGGATTTTTTTTTTGAATAAATTAATTACAAAAAAAAAAAAAGAAGTAAAAATATGCACATGTAGAAAATTTAGAAAACTGTAAGTACAATTTTTAAAATAATTTATTGTTTTCAAAAAAAAAAAATCAAAAAATTGTTAGACGTTAGCTCACTATGAGTGTGAATGTATTTGACAATTAGCAGTTTTTAAAATTTTCAAATAAATAAATAAAATATAAGTGGAATAAAAATTAAAAAATTCGTATTTAGACAATTGCAAAATCATTACGCGCACTTTTTTAAATTTATTTACTATTTATAAATTCATATCTGTTACATTCACACTCATCGGCTAACTTCAGTATCGATATGACAGGAGTTTAGATTCGGAATGTCCTCTGTTACCGACAGCTATCGATTTTTAAAAAAACTAATTATTGGCGCCACGTAACGATCAACTGTTTAAACTCTCTCGTCAGCTGACGACAGAAAACAGAGAACAGAGTAGTAAATTATTCTGTTGCTGTTTTAATTTAACAGTTTACCCAACACCTTCATTCAATAAACTATTGTACATACATATTTATATATTTATATATTCACCCATACTTACACATACACATCATTCTAATAAGATAAAATGTCCAATTAAGTGTTTTTTAATAAAAAATGCTTTCCAGTCATAAATAATCAACTGATTTAATTTTAATTTATCTATCAATACATACATATATACATTATTTTTATACTTATATACATTTATAATTACAATTACCATGGCTATGAAAATATTGCTACGCTTGGAAATTAGAAAATTATCTGGAGCACAAGTAAGTTTTATTTTAATTAACTTTAATTTAATTACTTATAATTTTTATATATATATTTATCACAATTAAAAATTTAAATTTTTATTTAATTACTCGTTTATTTTTATCCATATAAAAATTAAGTGCACGTGCTCGTGTAATTTTTTTTTAAACAAAAATTAATTTTTTTAAATTTTTATTTTGCCACTTTTTCGAATTAAAAATTATGAGAAAATTTTGAATCCATTTTTTTTGTCTCACAGTAAAAATTATTTTATTTATTTATTTATTTAAATTGTCTGACGTTAAAAATATTTATTTTTGATGTCTCTGTAGAAAGCGGGTCAGGGTTAATACAAAAATACTTTCGCCTTGTCTAAGCACGTGTTCTATTGGTTAATTATTGACAGAAAGTTATTGAAAAATAAGATTTTCTAAGTCAAGATCAATCAAAAAATAATTATTTATTTATGGTAATAATTAATTTATTTTCTAGCATTTTAGCACAAAGCCAAAGCCAAAGCCAAAATTCGGTTTAATATTTGACATAGATGGTGTGATAGTACGTGGAAAAACTGTCTTGCCACCGGTGCCCGAAGCGTTTAAACGTTTGAAAGACAACGATGGAAAATTCCGCATCCCTACGATATTTGTAACAAACAGCGGGAACTCCTTGCGCTCTGAAAAAGCTGCCGACTTGTCTAAATGGATCGGCTACGAAATAACTGAAGACCAAGTGGTGCTGGCTCACTCGCCACTTTGTTTGTTCAAACAATTCCACGATAAACGGGTCCTGATTTCCGGCCAGGGCCCGATAAAACAAATCGCTGAAGAGCTGGGGTTCAAGAAGACGATCACTGTTGATGAGCTGGCTAAAAATTTTCCTAGCTTAGATTACGTTAATAAAGACCGCAGGAATCCGACTTGCGGGCCAGTAGACCCTGACTTTAAGCCAATTGAGGGAATTGTTCTGCTGAGTGAACCCACGACCTGGGAAACTCCGCTCCAATTGATGGTTGATGTCTTGATGACCCAAGGAATGCCCTCGTCGTTACCATCGGAAATTCCTCATCCTCATTTGCCGGTCCTCGCTTGCAATATGGATTTGCTGTGGGTCTCAGAGGCTCCGATTCCTCGTTACGGGCATGGCGCTTTCCTCGTTTGTCTTGAGTCTTTGTATAAAAAAGTTACTGGGAAAGATTTAATTTATAATGCGCTGATTGGTAAACCTAGTGAAGTTACTTATTACCACGCAAATCACATGATTATGAATCATGCTAAGAAAATTGGAATCGATCATAATATCGATACTATTTATGCTGTCGGGTAAGTTATAAATTTTTATCTATAAAATATATAGATCTGAAAAAAAATTTATTACTTGGGAATTGAAACTTTTTAATGGTAGGAATTTTTTTTTTAATTTTAATAAAAATTTAATAGTGAGAAATTGATATCGACAATTTTTCAAGGCAATTCAAAATTTTATTTTTCATCGTATATTTGGTAATTTATTTATATATACACGAGTTTTTTTAATGAATAATTTATCGGTCTTAGCTACCAGAATAATTAGTCCGGCAGTTTTTACCATCAGTACTTTTTCGTAGTTAATTAAATTTCCCCTCAAAATATGCAGACCTCGATTTTACAAAACTTTTTATTTAAAAGATAGATTAATTAGTAGAATATAAATTTATTTAAAAACTTTTAATAAAACAAAATAAATATTATTTTTTACTTTTTATGTTATTTCAGTGACAACATAAATACTGACATATTTGGCGCAAATTTGTATGACAAATACTTGGCAAGATATTCAAAAGGCAAAGCAACAAAGTCTCGTGGTCTGGAATCGTTGCTGGGTACTAATTTAGTCGCACCGAATGTAAAAGCATGTATCAGTATTCTAGTGGAGACTGGAGTCCATAGAAGGGATTCTGAGTTCATTGCTGAACATTGTCCACGTGATTTTTTGCCACTGGAGAGTGGACTGGCGCGCCCGGCTTTCATTGTCAAAGACGTCGGTGAGGCGATTGATCTCGTGTTGAAAGAAGAAAAAATGGATCAAGATTAGTCATAATAATTTTCTAGGGTAAAATATTTTACAATCATGTTGATAAATTTTTTTAATCGAAATCGATATCGAGTGTTCAGAGTACAAAATCCTCTCCTTTATTAAAACATCGAATCGACTGGTGCGAAAATTTAAAATTTTATTAAAGTTTATTTTAATTTTTTAAATTTGTAAATACATCAATTGTGTCTGAATATTAGCAATAATTACGTAGATTCGATGCCGTTATTTAGTCGAAAAAATTTATAAATAATAATAATAGTAAAAAGAATCAAGTAGTGATTTATAAATAATAAACTTACAATTAGTCTGATAAATTTTACAAAAAAAATATGTTGAAGTTACTACGCTTTAGTAGTATTGGTTTTGATTGATATATTTTTTTTCGCACTAAAAATGCGATTTTATTTTATTTATAAACGGACAACTATACATTATATACAGAATACATATATTTTTTTATAAAAAAAAGTAATTAATAAATAATAATGATTATTAAAGTTGTAAAAATGTTTTTTGGTAGACTGTACATATAATGGGACGTAGATCGTCCGGTGTCTTGCCATAAATAATTAGAATACCTCATTGTTATATTAACAATTTATTTGTTTAAAATAATTCAGTAGGAAGCCAGCAACAAAATGTAAATGAAAATTAATTAATTGATTAAACGAAGAAAAATAAATCAGCGTGAATGAAGTAGTTTTTTAAATATTTAGTGTCATCCTTGTAAATTTTATCTATAAATAGACGTAAAAATATAAACAACTCAGGCAATTGTAGTTGGTAAAGCTAGAGTAGAGTAGAGGTAATGTCTGGGTCTCATGACCCACAGGTTAGGCTTTAAATTGTCTAATTAAAATAATTTTATATAGTAATTTATTGGTGAACGGTCTGGTGTCTTAATGGCGCCGAATTGACCACAAGGTTTACGACCCTGAACCTCTGTCTTTAATCAGTACTTGGATAGGTTATTTAAACTTATTAATTCACTCCACGGAACATGCATTCGTAGATAATAAATATAGTAATTGCACTTTAAAATCACGTAATAAATAAATAAATAAATAAATATATAAAATAACTACCAACAATTGCTACTGTCACTGAATTTATTACTCTCGTAACACTTAATAGCCTTGCGTACTTTGTCCGCAAGCTCGTTTATTTTTTCTTCACTTAGATAATCACCGTAATTATTCGATGATCTAGCAAAAGAGCGCTTGGGCACGATCGCAGACAGCATCAGTGTTATCGCGGGTATAGAAAGCCCTAGAAGGAACATTGGATTCATCATATTTTTCATTCCATGTTTCATAAAACTCTGGAACAGTTCGCCCCAGAAACTCGTCTCCTCTGGGTGACGACCCATCTTACCGTAGAGCCAGGGCTTTATTTTCCCCGTCTTAGTGATGTAATTGTAGTAATGAGGGTCATAAGACTGGGCATAGAGTTGAGAGTAGTAGACTTTGTCTTTGGGCGGAGGCGGATGATTTAGAGCAGAGAAATGAGCACTTGCGTCTTCATATGGAGAATTATTTATTGGCGCTCCTGGTGCGTAACCAGGACTTGCTCCCGGTGGTTTCGTGTAAATTACTTCGGGCTTGGACCCATAAGGTATCGGACCTAATCCCATGGGACCTGAAACTACAGGTCCTAGTCCAACAGGCCCAGGTCCAGGTCCTAGTCCGACTGGTCCAGGGCCTAGTCCAATCGGCGGAGGACCTAGTCCTGGTCCTTTGCCGATGTAACCGTGTCCTAGACGTGGCTGTATACGTTGACGATATCTACTAATCGAGCCCCGATAGTAAGGACGTCGTCTCATTCCTGGTATGTAATCACGGCGACTTTGTAACGTTGGTTGATGCCACAATGGATACGTCTGATAAATTTGTGGCTCCGGTTGTGTGTCGGTAATTGTTGTCATGCTTGTAACTGACTGTAGATTAGACACATTGTCAACTTGTCCGTTACTTGATTGCTGATTGATGCCCATTGATGATGACGATGACACTGACGCTGACGCTGATGGTAAAACTTGGTAATATTTAGTGCTGTCGACATTAACGGGATTTACTTGTTGTGTGTCTACTTGAGATGATGTCATCTGCAAGTAATTATCTAAAGCGTACTGGGACTCAGCGGGAGTTCGTGAATTCAAAAAATTATTAAGCGCATCGTTGGAGATGACTGATGATGAGCCGATTTGCCGGGACGTGGCTTGCATTTTATTAAAATTACCACTTTGATCTGTCGAGTATTGCCTTGATTGTATTTGCATAGTAGACGTAGAATCGTGTGCTTTGATTGACGGGTTTACTGAAGACACTTGATGCGTCAATGTACCCACTGAGCTTGCATGTAAATTACTAGGTGCTATTGATGATTGCTCACCAGCTTTATCATTTAAACCCACGTTAATTGACATATTCGACGTGTTTTTATTATCATGGAAATAAATAGTTGCCGGTGCGTGTGGATCTGTCGTATTATTATTTAATTTTCTCCTGTCATAATTTACATGATAATGTGATTCATCAGCAGTGTACTCGGTATTTTCTGTTAATGGATTTCCTTCATAATTTAATTGTCCTTGACAAATGGTGATCCAAAAAATCAAGAGCCAGAGTATCCGCATTTTTTTCTGGAAACCAGTAATTTAATAATTAAAAAAAAATTACAAATAATTATGCAAATTAATTTTCAAATTTAACTAATCTGCTGATAATCAGATCGCGACTGAAAAAATTTATTTAATTAACAAAAAAGTTAAGATTTTTTTTTTTTTAATTTCTAGAAATAAACAATTATTTATTTTTTTCTTTTCGATTGCACTTAACTGTTATTATATTTGCTCAACCCATTTATCTAATGGACTACCAATTTACGCGTAGATTTGCTTGGAAAAATTTTTATCCAAACCGTAACGGCAGAGTTAGCACTCAGCTTATTTGTAAGCTATTCTACCTTATCTAGACATTGAGTTCATTACGGTAAATTATTTATACTTTTAATCCAAAATCTTCATCATATAAATTATAAGCTACCGTGCAATTATTATCACACGACTTTACTCCAGAATTTAATTACTATTTTTTTAATTATTTAATTTTCTCCTCAGAAATATTAAATTTTTTAACCGCAATATTTCAAATTTAAATTTTACCGCTAATAAATTTATATCAGTAAATATAACAATGAATTTAAAATGCATAATTAATTAAGTAAACAAAAACCACATAATAAAATACCGTTATCGCGTGACTAAAAGCGTATCACATTTGCCATGAGTAGACACCGGAGTGACAAGTGTACTTTACATTAAATACATATATGTAATTTTTTTTAAAGCTAGAAATGTTAAACCAATGACCCAGAGCTAAAATGAACTTGAGCGACCTGTAGGAAGACGTCGCCCAGTCGATGACTTTCTAAAACCGTTATATTAAATCACTGAGTGTGTGGGTAAAAAATGTAACAAAATAAAAAAAACTAATCTATTATCTAATGAATTTAACAATCAACCGATATGACAATTCTGCCCGGAAATTTCCAGAATGACCATCTTAAAACATTTACCCGCATCAGTAAAATCTGCGAGCACGTGAATGTGATTCGAGCTGATGATTCAATAACGGCAAGTAAACGTGCGGTGTTTAATATAATCGCGTAATAAATCAGTAACTAAATGAGCATGAGCGTGTATGAGATGTCCGGGTCGCTCGTAATTCGTTCTATCAGAGCATCACGGGCCAACGAATCATCATCAGACTTACCGTACTGTTAAATTATCGCAAACGTCAGCTCTTGAATAAACGAAATCAATCACGCACGTTGACGATACACTTGGACCGTTTACTTAACTTGTATACGATAAATATCGATTATTATTATTGTAATTTGTTGATCGTATAAAGTATGACAGATTACTATTGTTATTTGTTACTAAATAAATCGATTGATTTCCAGTTGATATTACGCGAATAAATATTTAAGTAAAATGAAGATGTTTGCGAGAACACATCCATCGGGGAGAGAGATGTCGGAAACACTGAACACTGATGGGATGGATCATGTTCTGGAATGATGAGAAAGGCGTACACGTTATATTCTCTTACTATACATTTACTACCTACCTTATAAACTCCCTACTTTTATTAAACTTCTCAGATCCAACTCTTTATCTGCCACACGCGGCACACCACCGGCATTGTCTGGTTTTCTTTATCACCTCGCGGTGCTTCTTCTCCTACTACTGCGACAGGTGACTGGGTCTTTTTTATTAGCTTACCTACATAAAAAAAAAGAAAATGTAATACACTGTGTTATGTTACTCATCCACTGCCGGTTGGTCACTTTCAAATTACCCGAATAATTTTGTGAAGAAAGTTTTTTTCTCTAGGTCAAATCTACTTGTAATGTGACACCTTTTCTAGGTGTAGATATATTTATTCCGAAGATGATAAGTTAAATGACTGGAGTAATTAAATGGATTTATGGAAGCATAAAAGTTTTATTGATAAATAGTTTTGAGATAAAAATATAATCAGTTGTTGCATAAAGACGCGTGCCATTCGCTGTTTTTACCGTTAGCTTCTTCCTTCTTTACTTTAACGTTTTTTTTTAATATTTATTTTTCCAACGCATGTCTACGACATACAAACTCAATAATTGCAGTATGACCGCAATTATCAAGGCGTTAAAATAATTATTAAAACATTTAACAATTATTATCATTCTTTATTACAGGAATTACGGATTTACTGGTTAAATTAAATTATTAATTACGTATGTGTAATTACATGTAAATATTAATTTACGATATTTATCACTGTATAGAAAAATAGGATTTTTTGGCGCGAGAAATATTTTGCCCTATGAATTGAAGAAAAAAATTTTTTTAGGACCTGAATTTTTTTATCGTCCCAAGAAAATTTTTGTTTTCAATTTATAATGCAAAATTTTTTTTGAGGCAAGTAAAAATTTTTTCTGTGTAGTGATAAATATCGTAAATTGATATCCACATGTAATTACACATACGTAATTAATAAGTAAGGCCGTAATTCCTATGGTTCAAAATAAAATAACACTTATAGTATAATAAATAAAAAAAAAATACTATTGTTACAGTTGTAATTATAATTATAATAATAATTACAATGATCAAGACTCATTGAAGCTTGAGAATAAACGCCCACGGTTTTAAAAGCCGGGTTTGAATCGCGGCGTGCGATTCCCGTGACAATGAGCACGATCATGTTATATAATTACTTTAAATTACATTCAATAAATGATACATGGCACCAGAGTTTCGAATGATCAGATACTCAGTCCACATTCGGATGCCGAACTCTGCGGCATAACTATGGAGTCCCCGCGTAAATCGTCCACCAGCACGCGGACAACTTGTCGCGATTCGATAGTAAATTTTAAATTAAACTACGGAAAAATATTTAACCGGTAAGTTTTGTTGATTTAAATAAATAAAAGTACCGTTAATTAATTTAAACTAAAGACAGTTAGGTAGTTTATGTTTGTGTAAGTAAACAAGTTATTTTTCAGAATCGGTTTGAGTATAGGGAACAAACCGTGGGTATGGTTAATAGCATCGCTTTGTATAAGTGGAGTCTGCGGTCCTGGATTGTCATTGTGGCGGGAAGAAGTCGATCCGATAAAATCCTTCATTCCTGTGGATTCTATTATACGGAAAGATGCTGCCTGGGTCAAGGAACACTTCAATGACGATCTTAGATACGAAAGTATTATCGTTACTGCTCCGAATGTTTTAGATCCTCAAGTACTTGAAGCGGTAAAAATTATTATACATGTCAAGTATTCTTGATAATTTTTTATTATAATGATAAAAATAAAATTTGTTCAACAGATCAATGAAATTGAAAACAGTGTCAAGAGCATCGTTGTCCAGAACCAAACGTGGCACGATGTATGTGCAGAGTAAGAATCTAATAAAAGTAATTGATAGTTTCGGAAAATTTATCGCAGACTTAATAATTTGTTTTATTAATTAGATATCTTACGTGGTTTGAAAATGGAGAGACAAACTCCGATAATGACACAGATCAACTTCTGATTGAAGAATTGAGTCCGCTGAAAAGTTTGATGTCTGGGGACAGTTGCATTTATCAATCGATTTTAAAAGTTTTTAAGAAAAATGAAACTCATGCCTTGAAAAATTTAACACGAGATTCAATACTTGAGGACGTAACTGCTGCTTTACGTGACACGTAATATTTAAATTGTTTATCATTAAGGCGCCTAATTTTCAAATCGTACACAGAAAAAAAAATTTCTTGGCTCAAAAGAAATTTTGTTTCGAGTCAAAATTTTTTGCTCAAAGAAATATTTTTTTTCTGTGTAACCGTAGATTTTAAAATTAATTTTAGGCAATTAATCAGCCTTTAAAATTAAAATCATTAAAATAAGGACTAAACTTTTCATTTTGTGGAAGTTTGAAATTTTGAAACTAGTCGCCTTAGTTTTATTAATTTAGTTTTGCGAATAAAAAAAATCCTCATTCGATTTTATAGGGAGAAAGGTAATATATTAACGGACATATCACCATTACTATCGAGAGTGGAGTATGATAAAAGTGGTAGAGTAATTGGAGCAAAAGCAACAATTTTAAATTGGATTTTAAAAAAATCTAACATACATTCGCCGGAATGGGAGCTGGAGTTCATTGAGAGAACTTTGTATTCAAATCGCAGCTTGCCAGAGGGCATGAAAATTTATGCTGTGGCAAAAAGAAGTTTTATCGATTGTCTTAACGATGTTATGAGAAATAACATAAGTATACTGTGCTGCGGGCTATTTATTATTGTTGCCTACGTGATAATAATGATCGGCAAATGCAATCCGGTTCAACAGCGTATTTATTTATCATTGCTCGGAGTTTCGGTGGTAGGTCAGGCCATTTTGTCGGGTTTCGGAGTTTGTTTTTATCTGGGATATGCATACGGACCAATACACTCAGTTTTGCCGTTTGTGTTACTTGGTATAGGTGTCGATGACATGTTTGTCATTATTCAAAGTCTCGACAGCTTAACCGAGAGCGAAAAAAATTTAACAATACCCGAGCGTATTGCACGCGCACTTGAACAATCTGGTATGTCGATAACCACAACGTCATTGACAAATATAATAGCTTTTGCTATTGGCATGACAACCGTTATGCCTTTTTTGTCATCATTTTGTATGTTTGCTACAATGGGAATTTTATTTTTATTTATTTTCGAGATAATGTTTTTTGTGAGTTGTCTTGTGTTGGACGAAAGACGTTTAGCGATGAAGAGAGACGGATGTTTCTGTCAATCTAAGATCAACTGGAAGCCCAATGAATGCAGCCAGAAGAATTTGCAAAAACAAATATTTGAAAAATTTATCGGTCCATTTGCTATGAGACCTAAAGTTAAAATATTTATCATTTTAATTACCGTTACTGCACTTCTGATAAACGCCTGGGGAATCCATAATCTGGGACAACAGTACGACCCTTTATTGTACTTAAATCAGGAGTCTTATCCCCTTAAATTTAATAACAAACTTATTGAGTATTTTCCCAAGTACGGAAAGAGGGCTAGTGTTTATTTAGCGGGAATCGATTACTACGAAGACCGTAAAGCACTTGATCAATTAGTTAATGTCATTGCTAAACATAAATTTGTCAATAACAAAACTTTGGATCCCTGGTTTATTGCTTACAGCAAATGGTTAAATAATAAAACACATGGTATTTATACATCATTTTTTTTTTATGTCACGGAGATAAATTTATGGTAACCATTCCTATCTATATGGGGTTCATTCCCATACGATATCGGAATAATTTACCATGGTATTATTGTAATGGTTACCATAATACTAGAGTAATAGCATAATATATGGTAACGATTCCCATAACATTTAGAAATTTCTCATATTGTGGTAATCATTACCATACTGTATAGTAACATTTACTGTAGTCGTATGGGAACGATTACCATAATCTATAGGGTTTATTTCCATACCTACCCAGGAAATGTTCCAATGTGGGTATAGGTTTAGTCCCTATGTAAATATAAGAACAATGTAGGAACTTTTACTATAATTATAGGAAGTATTCTTATAGTTATGGGAATTATTTCTAGAAATTATGGGCAGGCATCCCATAATTCAAAGTAATTATTACCGTATTCTTATGGGTTTATTTTTTATAAACTAGGAACAGTTACCATAATTTTGTCTCTGTGTATTAATTTAATGAGGATCAATATTTAAGATAAAAATGAAATAAAATAATTTTGGGTACAGAAATTGATAGAGACGAATACTACGGGTCACTTTCGGAGTATTTATTAACGAGAAAAGGACAGTCGTATGTTAAAGATATTAAATTTAGTAGACTGCCAACAGTTGATTATAATATTACGGTAAAAATGAATTTATGAATTTTAAATTAATTATAATAAAGTTGATTATTTATCTTTCGATAAATGGGTTAATGAATTTTAAATACTATCATTTTATAGACTTCGAAATTCGAAATTCAACATATTCACATCAATACAACGACCGATCAGTTACACGCAATGCAGTCTATACGTGAGATAATTAAATCTGTTGATTTTAAACGGGGCATTGATCATACTGCAATATTTTCACAGGAATATATTTCTTGGACGGCAAATAAGGTAATAATTAAATAATTATACAGGCAGTCTTTAAACTTTCCGCTATTTTTTATTTTACCGACACGAATTTTAAACGTTTTCAAGATAATTAAAATTTTATCATTATAAAACTTTATTAAGAACTAGTGATTACAGAAAATTAACTTCAGTTCTGATGATTTTTTTTTTTAATTTTTATTGGAAAATTTGAAATTCAACTGGATCTGAATCTCAGTGTAATTATTTTTTACAATAAAAATTGATATAAAAAAAAACCTTTTCAAATTCATCAAATAAAATTTTTACTACCGACATAAATTCAAATTTCTAAAAATTATTTTTTGAAATTTTGACTTTGACAAACAGAACGTCAGTGGAAATTTAAAATTTTAAAAAATGAGTAGCCATTAATATAAAATTAATAATAAATTTTTTTTTATAGATAATTGGAGATGAGTTAACAAGAAATTTATGCATAGAAATTGTAGCTGTCAGTTTAGTTACCATCATACTATTACGTGATATAAAAGTATCATTTTGGGTAATCTGTTGTGTTGTATTTACTCTGATTGATCTGTTAGGATCATTGTATTATTTAGGATTGACTATTGAAATCTCCTCGAGTATCATCATACTGATGTGTGCTGGATTATCTGTCGACTATGCAGCCCATGTTGGATTAGAATTCACTCGAGTCACTGGTACTCGAGATGGTATATTTTCAATTTTTATTAATAGTAAATAAATTCAGTAAATATCTGTATGCATAGTAGATTTTTATATTTGTTTTTTTTTAGAAAGGTCAATTGCTACACTTGGTGCGATAGGCCCTGCGGTATTTAACGGGGGATTGAGTACCTTCCTAGCCTTTGTTTTACTCGGTGTTAGTAAAGCTTATTTATTTAGTACATTTTTTAAAGTAAGTTCTTTTTAGTAAATAACTTCATTGTAAAAATTTTATTACAAGGGAGATAAAAGGGCAAAATGGGCCAGAATTTTTTTTTTTACTAGAGTTAGAGACAGCACATTATGGGGTGATTTCGGCCACTAAAATTGCTGGAAAAAATTTTTTAATTGTATTTTTGAATACAAGTTCTATGTCCAGGTTATTTTTATCATGGAGAAAAGAAAAGTAATTTTAAAAATCTAATTTTTATAGGGAATGTAATTTTTTTTTTTTATGGTCGGATCACAGTTGGAACAAAAAAAAACTAGAATTTATGAAAAAACTCACGTTATTGATATTGTTTTTGTTTTTTGGTAGCTCATTTTGCTTCCTTCCTTTTCTCCATATTTTTATTACTTGACAGAATTTAAATATTAATTTAAAATAATTTTTTTTTAGCTTTTTACATCAGTAGTAGTGTTTGGACTATTCCATGGGCTATTATTTTTACCAGTAATATTAAGTATATGCGGATCAAACGAAAAACAAAAAGAACTAGATGCAAAAACAGATCATACTACATTGGATTCAAATAAATATTCCACTATTCCAATTCCTTCATCTACTAACAATAATAATAGTAAATAAATAAAAACTATGTAAAAAAAAACAAGAAACGAAACCAACTGTTCGATAGCAAATTTATAAATTTTTATTAAATAAATTTTTTCATAATTTAAAACAATTATTTACTTTCTTCGCGTCTTAACTTCCGTCCATCCGTCATCAGCAGCAGCAGCAGCAGTTTCATCAGTCTCCATATCTACATCATCTCCATCAGTGTCCGACGAAGAATCTTCTAAATTATTCGCCAGAGAATCAGTATGCGATCTGTTTCTCTGACTTATAATTTCTTCTCGCGATAGAATCCAGGGTTTTAGTATCGGCAATTTATCCATTTCTGACTGAACTAATTCTAAATTGCCTTGGCTACAGATCTGATTAAATTTAAGCAAAATATTTGCTATCTGTTTCTCACTCTCATCTTCCAACTGAATATCGAACTCGTCATCCATGCACTCCTTCAGTTCTTCTGCTAGTCCATCGTCCGATAAATTTTCTACGCAATTATAAAAACATTAAATATTATAAATAAATAAATCTTTATTTTAGTATAATTGTATTAAAAATTTATTTTTACCATTCTCATTTATAAAGTTGGTGATGTGATACAAAAAATTACTGACACTGTCTTTAGATCCATGCCCATGTTCAACAGCCATCTAAAAAATCAAACGAATGAAAGCTCCAATTTTTGACACTCATTTTTACCAAGAAATTTTTTAATTTATAAAATAAATGACCAAGTAATTAACCGAGACCCAGTATCTGACCTCCCTACATAAAATTTAATTTCTGCTGTCAATAATTAATATAAGAAATAAAATTGACAGCTCACTGTCTATAATTTAAAATTTTTAAAAGATTTTGTGAAGTTTAGTAAGTAATTGAATAGAAAAATTTCTACACTGTCAACAGTGGAGTTTTTTAGCTCAATAATTATGAATAAATTAAAAAATAAATAAAATGTCACTCATTAAAAATTTTAATTTAAGTACTGAGAGTTTAAATATTTTTTTGAGGTTAAAAATTTGAATAAACCGGCAGAGTTGAAAATAAATTTTGAAATTTAAATTTTATTGAAATTACTTACACGTAATGCTGTCCAATTACTAAATAATCGTTGTGTCGCACTGATAAATAAATCTTTTAAATCAGCCATGCTTGTAACTTATTTATTTGAGGTTAAATCTGACATTAAAACATAGTAATAACAACAACAATGTCAAAAATAATCATAACAATTCACGGAGTCCAAGTAACTGCTGCCGCCTATCGCGTGTCAAGAAAACTAAATCCATTATTTTAAAATTCCCGCCAGTAATTTTGAAACTTTAGCTCGTGGCGACCAATGAATTCAAATTTTACTCAGACTCAACGGCCAATCAGCTTCATCTACCCCCCACTCTTTGACAACTACGCATTCGTTTGCGCATTTCGTTAGTCAGTGATCGACCTCTATTTTATTTGCACGCGTCTCTCATTTCTGAACAATTTTTATAATCAGTACAGTATTTAATTAAATTAAATTAATTTATTTTAATAAAATCGATATACTTTTAATTATTTCCCGGTTTAAATTTAATTTCATCCCAAATTTTTGAAAAGTGAAATTAAATAAGTGAGTGATTTTTAATTAAAATTTTAAATCTCGTCACTCCGGAGCTTCAAGAGCCGGTAAGTTGATAAAAATAATTATTTAAATTTTAATTACTACGTAATAAATATTTAAATTTAATAAAATAATTAAAAATTTATTAAATTAATTCTAGGGTACATGAGATTTAAGTCAATGACCTTGACATCGATGGTTTAAAAAAAATTAGTAAAGCCATAGAACCGCAGTGTGATATTAAGCTGGATATCGATGAAAAAAATCGAGACGAATAAAATTGAACATTGGACATTCGATTTATTACATGTGAGTACACTTTTTTTTTATATTCATTCGATTTGATTAGGGAAAATACATATCACTATTATAAATTTATTATTATAATTTTCTATATTTATTTATATTTATATTTATATTATTTATAATATAGACATCATGGCACTCTTATCGATTCGCTTGTAGGATATAAAAAAGGCCTAGACTATTTTATTATTTAACCTGCTAATTATCAAACATATAATTAATTATTAAATATTTATTATAAATTATATGTGATAAAAAAATAGCAGACTTTAATTGTTTAAAAAATTAAATAACCGGGTTCGTAAACTGTGCAGAAAAAAGTACGTGAATATTTATTTGACCGAATAATTTTTTACTTAAATTTTTTTCTTAATTATAATCAAGAAATTTTTGAATGTTATTTTTAAATGTGCACACATAATATTTTGAAAGACTTGTGTACGAATTTTAAAAATTTATTTTATACGAATGTTGAATTTTTAAGTGGGAAAATTTAGTCAAAATTCCATCCAGTCAATTTTATTTTTAACATCAATTACGTTTCAAAATTTCATAATAATTTGAATAAATTTTCATATAAATATAAAAAAAAAGTATGAAAAATTAACTTGGAGCGGAATTTGAGTTAATTTTTTTTCCTGCGTTTTTGTAAATTAAAAAAAATTTCAGTTGTCTGCTAATTCAATTATCGTAATTATTCATCCATAAAAAAATGTATTCTAGGCACATAAAGTAACAATTTAAAAAATTTAAATTAATATCACTTATATTGACATACATTTTAAACTTTGAATGTGTGTTTCGATAATCCACATATCAGCAATGATTAATTTAAAATTAACAGTCAATGTCATTAATTATTAACGATCAACGACATAATTTATTCTCTTTGTAACATGTCATTATTTATTCAATTGATTTTATTATTTTATCTTCCGCTGAGTAAAAATCAACGAACTCATTCATTTCAACATTCATAAATTTCCAAATATTTAATACTGAAACACGCGTTAAATTATCGTTACATTTTTTTATAATAATTAATAATTAATATTACTCATTAATTTCTACAAATAATTTCCTTTTATTCGGCATCGAAGGCCGACTCTCGCATACAACACGCAAATTATTTAAATATTTATATTTATATATTCTGTTTTAATCACGACATTATTTTTATTTATACACAAAATTAGTTATATTTATTTATATATATTTATAATTAATAACTCTTATAAATTATCATGTGCAAACATAGATAATTATTTTACTTAATTTAATAACTAATTAATTATTAGTATTATTATTATTATTATTATTTATCTATTACAATTGTATACAGCATTATAAAATTAAAAGATTTTCGATGTTGAATACAATTATAAATCACCATATTATCAGCACACATGATTCGATAAAATATCTCGGGATATACATTCAATTAATTATTAATTAATAAATTTAATAACCAAAATTAATTTAAAAAAAATAGTAATTATCAATTTTAATAAGATTATTTAATTAATAAAATTAATTTTCATTCATCATCATCATCACCATTATAATTATTATTATTATTATCATTATGACAGGTATAGAATAAAAATGATAAGCTATATTTAGGCCGAGAATAAATCGTATAATAATTATTTTTTTAAAAATACAAATAATCTCAAATAAAAAAATTTGTCAATTAAAAAATCACCTGCTACGTAATTTTACACTTTACATTTATTTATGGAACTCGTTGGAATGCTTCTATTATATTTACCTATTTTTATATATATGTTTTTTTTTTAGTTTTTAAAAAAATAATTGACAGGAAGAATTGAAAAAAAAAATATATATATTTTTTAACAGACAAATTTTTTTAATGAGAAATATATTGATTTATTTATTTTAATGAAATTATTGGGGATTCTATGGTTTTCGTGGCACCGCCAAATGATCAATAATCATAATGAAGAATAAAATTTTTCGACATCTCGCTTAGTTTTCGAGAACAATGTGATTTTTTAAAAAAAGTTAAAAATGTCATAGATTTTAATATTTAATTTTTTTTTTTTGTATTTTTTTCCGAAAACTATATTTAAAGATGAAGATTTTGAAAAAAAAAAAAAAAAACGTCTGAATTAGTTAATTTTTGAAAAAGTTTTATTTCGTAAAGTTCTAGAAGAATTCGCGCCCATTTGACAGCGCCACGGAAACCGCAGACTTTCCAAATTATTTAATTTCATATTATTTAATAATATGTTTAATGCAGTGCGATATATAAAACTTATAGAGGTCTACAAAAACGATTAACCGACGAGAACGCCTAGAGCATTTAGTCGTTCCAGTGAAATTACAGTCTTTTTTTTTTGTTATTTATTTATTTATTTAAAATAATTTTACGTACCCGGGGCAATAGGTTATCCGGGCTCGTGTTGGGACATCGGGGGTACATCGGTGTGACCCGATGTGGCCGAATGCTAGACCCAGTACTGATTTCTCCTCAGTAAAGGAGCTGTTCTGCGTGTGGTTGTAGGCAGTGGGGGGAGGTCTGACGTATCAAAACTACTCCACTCGTCAGCGTCCGCGACACCGTAAGGATACCTCGCAGACATGTCGGCATCTGAGCCAGCAATGCTGTCCAATGGGTTGAGAGGAATCACCTTGCACTGCGGTAACGAGGACGTAATAGACGAGTGCATTGACAGAGGCGTGCTCGAGTTAATGTCAATGTGATCATGTTCATATCGCTTCAAATGCGGTGTAACTGGCATCAAATGATCCGGCGGTCGCGGCAAGGGTATTACGCCCACAGTGGGAGTCGGTTCATTTGTTTTATTCTCTTGATTGCCTTTGTACCTTTTGTGCCGACAGCGTATCAAAATAATGGTAAATATTCCGAGCACAAATACACCCAATAGCATTCCCAGTATGAGAATGTAGTCGTGATTAATATTGGGGGCAAGTGCCATTTCACCTTCATGTCCCACTGGATCCATCGGTCCTCCTAGCGTACTATTAGACACTTCAGAATCCGATTTAATCTTCATCTCTAGCACACCATCTGCTGGTTGATATGTCGCGGCAGTAAGAGTAAAATGGAAGCTATCACGCAACCCTCCAGAGGCACCGCCAGTATTACCATTACTATTGCTATTACTAGTTCCAGTATCTGTTGTATGAATTCTACGACAAACTACATAAATAACACCAAGTATGATATCACGATGTGAAAATCTATATATTTCACGTTCTCTCGTACTGCGTTTGTCACCCGAATTTCTTATAATACGTTTTATTTTACAGTATCGTGATTTACCGGTTATACGGTAAATTGGATTTCCATTAGTCGCTTCAGCTAATGGGGTTGCGTCCATTGATTTCAACGTTATCTGATTTTTATCACCGGCAAACGCCAGCATTGGTCGTATTATCATCAATGGCACAACTTTTATAGTTACTTTAATACCCCATACCTCGTAATCACTTAATCGAGCTGAAAGTATAAAACTGTCGTTAGATGCGGTCATATCTGTTTGCACAAATACAACGCTTTTGGATAGTAAATCAGGATGTTTAAATTTTATCGCGGCAACATCTCGTACATAGAGAGTACCGTGTCTTGGTGGACTGGTTATTTCGTAAGTGACGTGCTCATGCCGGGCATTCGTATCGAGTCTGATATTTTCTTCCGTGACGATCCCCATATTGAAGCCCTGCTGAAGCGTCACCGGGTTGGCCGTTGAGATGTTTAATTTTATTGGTAGCACATGGACGTTAAATAAAGTATAGACGGGCGTGAATCGTCCGTCAGAAACCCGGAAATAAAATACTACTGCTTGAGAAGAGCCATTGTGTTCGTAAACAAGTCTGTTTGAATCGACGTCCTGCTGGGTAAATTTAGTGACTTGTCGTACGTCGGAGGAATTTTGCTCAAAGGTAAACAGCAAAAGACGTCCGGCAGTTGGTTCTGATATGACATCGTACACCAGTTCTTCCGGTGGTGTATCTGCATCTGTAGTCAGCAGACTTTCACGGTCTATTGTTTGGGTTTGATTCTGCACAACCGTGATAAATGGGTTCTTTGTTACCAGCTTGAATGGCTGGTCGTTTACCGGTGAGATAATCACGGGAATAGTTGCGTTGCACAGCATTACGTGCCCGGGTGTAAGATAGAGGGAGAAGTTAATATTGTCCTCAGTACTGTCTGAATGATCATGATAATACGCCACTTTGCCTCCCTCGATTTGAGGCTGAGTAAAAGTCGTTATGTTTAAATCAGGAAGCAGCATTACGTGTCCGTAGATCGGCTGATTTGTTAAGCGCGATAATACCGCGGGATTTTCGATACCGGTTTTTGTTCGTAAGTATTTTATAATCCCGCTGATATTCATCGATACTGAAGCTGTACCTCCTTCTTCAACGTGCACTGGATTTGTTGTGATATAGCGGCCCAAGCCTCCACTTGATACGGAAACGTCTATTTGAAATATCTGAAATAAATAATTATAATAATAATTGGTATTTAATTAAATTTAAATTTGATAATTGAAATTCAATGGATCTTAATTGAAAACAAATTATTTAAAATTAAATATCAGTAAATTTATATTCATGTTTGTTAATAATACGCGTCTAATTAAAAATAAATTACCAATTAGGTATTTAATTTAAAATTTAATCATTTAAATTTAAAATTTTTTAGCATAATTTAAATAAACAAAAGGCTTTTGTGTCGGACATAATTAAAACCATATTAATTAAGTTTACTCCAAATGTTTTGTTGATGAAATAATTTAAAAGTTAATTACATTGAGTTTTTAATATACAATTTATTACCTGATTCTTGATAATCTCAGCAAATGGTGTTTCCACATCGAAAATAAATGAATCATTGGTCGATAAATCCATGAATTGTTTGGTATGTTCGTATGTGACTTTGCTGTAATTTAAATCTTTTTGTGTAAATCTGTCAACTTCTTGCCAAGTCCCCTCATTTGTCTCCATTATTATTTTTCCCAGATGCGGTGGACGCCGCACGATATATTTTATTTCACGTTGTTTATCAGTACACATTACCAGCAGTAGTTTATCCGTAATTGGTTTTCTCGTTAACGGAAAAATATTAAGCCCATCATTTCTATAAATACTCAATTTAACCGGCATTGTTTCGACAATAATGTCGTACTGCTGTGTTGTGTGCAACCCATCAAACAACACAAAGCTAAAAGATGCATCTGTTCCATTCGTATGCGTTATTAATACCAGCGACTGATCAATTTGCTGCTGTGTAAAATTGTAAATATCGATGTTTGTTGAATTAACCAGCGAGAAATATAAATTTTTAATAATCGTAACATTATAAATAATGTCCACTGGATGCGTATCGTTGTCAAAAGCTGAGAGATTATTAGGTGTAATAACAGCACTGCCACCTTGCCACAGTTTAATATTTGATTGATTTGACAAAACGGGAAGTTGATCGTTCACCGGCTGTATATTTATCCAAACATCAACAGGTTGACTTGTTTTGTCACCCGCAGTTATTATCACTTGAAAATAATCCGTGTAACTTTCATCCCCATTGTGTTTGTAGTAAATAATACCCGCGTCTAAATGTTTTTGAGAAAACTTTTTCACCTGATTCTGCTTCACTGAATCCATTATCGTTCCATGTTTCGGTTTGTCAATAATACGGTAATCCGTTAATTTTCCGGTGTAATAAGTTGTGATAACATGAAAATTAGAGGGTTCAATTATTGAATTTTTACCCTCAACGACGCTTATATTAGCAGCCTTAATGTAAAGTTTGTCTGGTATAATTATAAAATCAATAACAAGACCTCGCATCCACGTAATTCCATTGGTAACATCTACAACGAAACTGTCCTCAGTTTGATTGGCAACCGACTGTACGTAGTAAACACGACCCTCGTTAATTACACTCTGATCAAAGTGCCTTACGAGATTTGCCTCGTAGTCATCTTTTGCCTCTTCACTGCTACTACTACTGCTGCTGCTGCTGGTGTGCCCATCACTCGGTGTTTGTATTTCTAAATAACCATTCCTCGGCCACTCACGTATCAAATAAGTTATCTCTGCAGGAGGTATTTTCGGATGACCAATTTCTAAATTCTTACGGCTAATCAAAACACTCGTTGCCTCTTCAACTAGAATAACACGATTACTCTGAACAATCAGAGGTTCCCAGTACCCTTTGGGATAAACTTTTATTATGATTCTCGTCTCAGCAGACACTTTACCATTTACCGTAACATTGACACGAAATTCGTCTTTAGTCATCGAGCCGCCTAAATGACGATACGAAATAAGATTTTGCGCAAGTTCCTCACGATCGAATGCACTCGCTTCACGATTATTTTTCAATATCACACCGTGCTTTGATCTGCTCGATATAGCGAACTTAACGTCTTTATCGTTGATGTCGACATTAGTGGCAATATCAAAGTCCTTTGTTGTGAACACAACGGAACCGTTGTACTGCACGATCGATGCATTGCTTTCAAGGAACCTTACGTAAGGTGCACTTGCTTGAATTCTTAAACTACCCTGTGTACGTAAATTACCGTCACTAACTTGATAATCTAAATACCCGTTATCATCGCCCTGGTGTTTAAATAAAACACGCCGATAATTAATATCCTGCTGAGTAAACTCTTCAAGGCGAACTCGGTTTGCAGGATTTGAAGGATCGGCCGCTGAATAAACTCCTCCATTAGTGACATTACGAATAGTATAAATCAAGTCTTCAGGACGGGTTCCCAAATCGCGATCGATGTACGTCAATTCTTTATTTGTTATCACACGTTCGCCATTAATGACAACGTCAAATACCGCATTAACTGAGGATTCCGGTGGATTGTCATTAATCAATGTGACGTCGATGTCAAATGTTCCGACGTACATGAAATCTGTGTCGTCAGTTGACACTGAAAAATACTGAAATGAATCTTTTGTTGTTTCAGAGTCATCGTGGACGTAAAAAACTGATTGACTTGTAAGTTCTTCAGAAGTAAAGGATATTATGTTTGATCTTGATGTTTGATTTGAAATACATTGTATAGACAGGGATCCGTGATGTGGCAGTCGGGATATATTGTAAAGCAGTCCATTCACTTTATAATCTTTGGGATTTATTCGAGTGATACTCAAAGCTACTTGTGATCCTTCCTTAACATTTAACGTCTCCTTAGTTGCTGCAGCTGGGAGCGGGTGAAATGGTAACGCCGACAATGAGGAGGACAACGGGAATGAGGGCTTTGAGCTTGCGCCAATCGAATATTTAATTGAGAGACTTGAAGTCAAGGGTTGACATTGCGGTGCACTCACTTGGAATAAAATTTCATCGTCAATAGACGAATATGCTCTCTTGAATAATCGATACTTGAATTTACCCATATCAATGTCTTCTTGAGTAAATTTATCGCCTTTAACCAAATAACGATCTTCATTATTATTATATATAATAACATTACCAAAGTTTGGTAATTTTAATACCGCGAATTCGATATTCGATGACAGAGTTATCAATGGATTTGTTTGATATTTTAAATAACCACTCGTTAAATGAATTTCCTTGGCATCGGTGAATCCGAGGGTCGCCCGGTTTATTTCCTTCAGCTCCATATCAATAAACGTTATTTTAAAGTCAAAAGTTTGTTGTGTTTTAACGTCTTTTACACTCGCTTGAAATTTGAAAACATCTTGAGCAGGACTTGCGGCATTATGCAGATATCTTATGATACCCGATTCAATTTCTTTGCTCGTAAAATTATCAACATTTATCCAATAATTTGTCTGTGACTTTAATTTTTGTACGACGCCGTACTGCGGAGACACGACGACGCTGTATAATATTTCAACACTTGTGTCGTCAGAATTTGTTGCGAAGGAAATATTCGCTGGTGTTAAATATGAAAATGACTGATGTACCACCACTAGGCCGGTGTTGTGTTTTAATTTTATCTGTAGTGGATAGGCAGATATTCTTAGAAAAGACGGCTTACTCGTCTCCCTTCCGTCAGTCACTTGTAGGCCCAGCATAGCGTTCGATTTAGCTGTAAAATAATTCAATCCAATTATTAAATGTATAATTAAACACATCAGTCAATTTAATGAGCTCGTTAATTAATAACAAAATAATAAGTCATTGATAAATTATCAAACAGCTTAATAATTAAATCCATTATGGAGTTTATAAATTTATATATATAGATATATGTTATAATAACCTTTGACATAAATCAGATAAAAATAACATTGTTAACGTATAATAAAACTCACTGTTTCCATGATGAACATAGGAAATGAGTCCGCGAGCCAACTCGCTCTGAGTGAAAGTCTCGATGGGACCGGCCGATGATTGATTGACTTTTTCAACGTGACCAGCATCAATGTCAGTACGTAACACCGTGTAAACGAGGATATCTGGTGGTGTGTCGGGATCCACTGTCCATACCAACTCTTTGTTCAATGTTTTTCGCGTTCCCTAGACACAGTAATAACCATATAGACCTATTCAATAAATATATATGTATATATACATATGCGTATGGATTTGTGTATATAGACGATATGTCCATCCATAAATTGTCATATTGATTAATTTGAAACATACAATTTACGTGACCGCCGTGCGGTTCAAGTAATTTAGTTAATTTGTCAAACGGCAATGGTTGGTACAGAATACGTTTAAACGCATGGTTAAAGCGGTTTTAACGTTCTTTAGCTCCCGTTATTCCAATTATAAACACGATATGCGCCGGGTTTTAATTCATGGCCCAAGTATAATGCCATTTTACGACTTACTTAACCCTTCCCAACTTACACTAAATAAACATTTATTAACTTATTATACGGTTCATTATATAAACTTAATTTTTTTTTTTACTCTAATTGAAATTTTTTTTGCTATTAACTCCTTTGAGGTTGAGTCGTGCGGAAAAAATGTGAATGACGGAGAGTTAATCGTAAGCCACGTGGAAAATAACTAAGAGCTTTTTTGTTTTCATATATATAGTAAATTAATTTTATTTAAACTTGTGAAAGTAATATTTTAGTGAGTCGTTTACTTACTTGAGCTAGTCTGAGGACCTTGGTGGTCGGTATTTCAAGAAGCGGCGGGTCGTTCACCGGTGTTACATTGACACTAAGGGGGAACCTCAGACGGCTCTGAAGATATCCAGGAAGCGTAAAGCCAATTCCAGCCGTCAGCTTCAACTCCAATATCATGGAATCCTCCGGGCTTTCGTTACCGTCATGTACGTACTGGATCTGTGATTCAATTTGTAATCTCTTTCAACGTTACTTCAAAAAAATAAACGAGTATTGAACGTAAAAAAGTAAAAAATAATTATCAATAAAAAGCGGTAAATGCTCAGTTAAATGAAGACACAAAAAGAGGAGATAAAATATAATGATAATAAACATTCAAGTTTTATCAAGTCCTCCAATCATGAGGCACTTAAAACAAAGTCGTGGTTCATTAAAAATCCGACAATTAGCATATATACCAGCACCTCTTTCTCCTCTACCGCAAGGGTTGTCAGACTCAATTATATTATAAAAAGTAGTCCACTAGGAAAAATAAAGTTGTGGGAAATTAATTCAAAAGTCGACGGTACAAAGTTGCCAGGCAAGATAAGTCCCGTGAGTATGTAGGTAACATACGTTACTTGGCTAAATTAATTTTATAAAGAAATATTTATATATATATATATATATACTTGATAATAGTAGTGGGAATATAATAAATGGTAAAGAAAGAAGAGATTAAATGTACGTTTTTTCTTGTATGTATATTTGATACATAAATATATATATATATATCCATGTAGAGAATATATGGATAAGATATATATAGAAACGCTTAGTCGTTGGGGAAGTCGCAAAAGTATATAAAACCGTCGACGAACGCGGGTGTGCTCCTCTACTTGAGCAGCCACCCATTTTCTCTCTCCCCAATGCTTCTAAAGTTAGTCCTCCTCACGTCCTATCTATAGACTATCCTCTGAGACTATTAGAAGACGAACACGTGATTGCTCAGCCAACGCTTACAAACCCATCGCTTCACTTTCTTCCACTGATCCACAAGATTAGCCGAGAGACTGTCAAACTCCAGTCTGGATATACCACTTTAATTTTTTTACTCTCCTCGTTTCTTATTCCACTTATTTTTTTGCTTAAACTTTTATTCCACACTTTTTATTCACTTGACATTGCTATGCGATACTTTTATCGATAAATTTATACTTTCTCGATTTCCGAAAAATTTATCAACAATAAGAAGAAAAAAAAAAAAAAACAGACATGGAATAAAATCGAAAAGTATGGAGGTACAAATATTAGTTAACTTTGGCCAATGTAAAAGTGTCAAGTCAATCGATGACTCGCGAAAGTTCTTGCGGACAGTCGAACGATATCGGCAATGTTATTCAAAGTTTGTTCGGGTCTGTGACAATACTCGAGGTGATGCTGCTGCCATTCCATACATATATATGTATTGAAAGCAGTCAAGAGAAGAGATGAGAGTATATACGCTCGCGAAATGCAACTTTAGTTTTCACGTAAAGTTTAAAGAGTCAACCGCGAAACCAGTGACCGGGTGAAATTGGAAACTTTGCATATCTACCATCGATATTTATCTATATATGTGAATAGAATATACATCAGTATGCATATTATGCATATATACATGGGTCGCGAAATAGAGTAAGTTATTATTTTTAAGAAGATGACTTTATAAAAGATCGGAAGACATATTTACACTGTAGTAAAATTATTTGCCGACAAATATATAAATAACGTTTGATGCCGGAAAACATATCAGCAAACAAATGCAAGTTTAATTCAAATAAATGTCCTTTTTAACAAGCTCGTGGTAAAGTAAATAACAAAAAAATATACTCGGTGGGTTTTAAAAAGATTTACGGTCGTCATTTGTCGCCAATTAAATGTTGAGATGCATACCTTGTTTCTGTAAACGTCGTGTAACGTGAATGAACGTACGGACGTTGTGGTTGAATCTTGGGTCAGCCTACCGTGTTCTGGCGGTATGGCCAGACTGAAAATTATCCCGTCCTCGTTTACGCCGTACTTGGCAGTGTCCAGTACCATTGCAATAGTGTTCCTCGTAACAAATGCATTTTCGCCTTCTGCTACCACAATGCTCTTCACCGCTACGATCTCCAGATCTAGAGCTAAACTCCCGTTCTCCTGCAATGAACAACACTGTTATTGTGCTAATTACCTGGAATGATAATGCGATGCCTCGACCCAGGTATTTATAAATTTTATCGTCTGTTGGCAATAATTATCTACTTGTTGTCTAGTCTTGCTGCAGTATTGTGGGCTTGATGTTTGTTGTTTCTTGTTAGAGATTCTATTGTTATTATATAGACTATTATTGTCTGTAAGTTAAATGTATATATATAAACTCGGTGAGTAGTTCTTGGCAACTCGAATTATTTTGTACAAGAAAAGATCAAAGTTGTTAAACTAACCCGCTTGAAAGAACCCTGTGCGTTGTTGATACTCCGGGGAATCGTATAAAATGGCTTGATTTCCTGCGAGACGAGCATCGTACATCGCGGGAGCTTACAAAGAAACGATTTCTGTCTCCGACGGGAGTTATTCCAATCTATCCAATAGACTTTTCAATGCTCGATACGGTTACTCATATATATATATATATACATAACTTGATATTGATATTCTTGTACGATGAACAATACAATATACTAGTACACTCAATAAATTTTCCCATTGTCGTAATGTTCTTTACTATTTTATCGATTTATAGATATTTATATCTATATCTATATCTATATATATAATAAACTACAGAGCTCAAATCATGTTTTTGTTGATATATTTTCATCGTATCGCTGTTAGATAAATATCGGATATCATACAAACGTCAATTGTTTTAACTTTATATACTTAATTATAACTCAATTATTATTTTATATATATATATATATATATACCGAAGGTTTTGTAACGGATTAAATTTGATTGATATTTATTTGTGCTTTAAATGTGTAATTTGTTCGTTTATTTAAATAATTTTGTATTTTTTGATTAAAAATAATTTAATGGATTGAATTGATACTAGTAGAGAAAAAAAATAAAATATTTAAATGAACAAAACTGGCATAACAAATTAAACAAAAATATTGTACATTTCGATTGAGGGAAAAAAATATTTTTATGTAAAATTTTTTTTCAGAGATGGGTAAATATATTGATGAAGAGCTAATAAAAATGCATGAAATAGTATAAAATAAATATGAAAAAAGGGGTTATTGAATGACGTGAATGATATTATTATCGATGTAAAATAACGATAATAATAATAATAATAAAAATAAAAAATTGAAAAGCAGAATATTAAAAAAGTTTTTAAAATATAAAAAAGAAGATTAAACAGAATCATAACTCATGCGTATGAATTATTATTGTTTGAAATTTTTTAACAAAAAAGATAAGTTTTTTATGCAGCTGAATGGTCATTAGTTTAAAAATGTCAATAGGACAGGTCTGGTTTTTTAAAACAGTCTGTCAAAGTTATCAGACTGTGACCGAAAGAGTGAACTTTAAATTAACTCGAATAATAATCAGGTTGTACGGGTTAAAAGGTCAATTAGTTAATTTTTCTAAACAGAGTATCGGATTACACAAATCATTCGATAAACTATAGTTACAAACTCGTTAGCTCTTGAATAGCGGGTTCCGCAAATCAGCACTCTCGTTCGACGACAACCGCAAACCGCGTGCCGAGTAAACAGGATGCCTATTGTGAAATACACCCATTTCAAACACTATTCACGGGAAAATTATCCCTAAGCCCGAGTATCATCACTAATTAGTATCACATCCAATTTCGATCATCGTGTATCTCTCTATCTATGTGTACATACACCAAAGCAATATGTACTTTCCTAATATACCTACACGTAGGCTATACTACCTGTCTATTAACCAACGTATCAACTAACTTACCATCAGCATCAGTCGTCAATTATTTGAAATTTGCATCATCACATTATTATTATCTCTATAATAGATCTCAAACATTAAACTAAATTACAATAACTTAAAAATTAACGTCACGTTCTGCTCATCTCAGTGTCTTATTGTCTTCAATAGTCAAATAGTTAGCAAAGTTACAGGTGCAATAATAATTAAATAAATGACAAGCTAACTCACCGTAGTGCTCTCGGCGTAATTAGACGTGACGCAATGGGGTTGATCACAGGTACACTCAAACGAGTCGACTCCGACTTGTGAACAGGTTGCTGAAGGTATGCACGGGCGCTTTTCGATGCATGGGTAAGACCAAATGCATCCGGCGACAATACCTTGACTTATTTTGACGTCAGGCAAACCGATTTCCGACGAATCCAGAATCATGTTTCTGAGACAACCCTTGTAACTCCAATCGCCTGATTTAATCCCTCTACCAATCGCCCGTGCCTGTTTATTGAGCTCTGTGCCTCCGATATACAACGTTTCGGCCAAGTCCAAGTATCGATTTCCGCCGGATGGTAAATTCAGCTGTTCGGCAGGCTTCTCGTCGATACTGATACCAATTATTGTTGGACTAAAATCTATTATTACTTTATGCCATTTTCCATCTTTCACAGCCGTTGAGTGAATCAGTTCAGTAGCGCCGTTGCCTTTGTTCATTAACAGTCGCACTTTACCCTCATGCAATTCAATGCCCAAATAATCAGCGTGAGATGCTTGTCCTGCGTTGTACAGCAGTAGTCCCATCTCTGAGGTCGTTTTCAACTCGAATTCCCATCTGCAATGCGGTGACACGATGTTCACAATGGAATACTCCAATATCATATCACTGTTGCTTACTACTCTATATCATTGCTTGTCATATGACAACTAATTTAATGTTAAATGGATGTATAATATATATATTATGTATATAGAAATACGTGAAAAAATATTAATCGCTAGTTTGATATGTTTGCTATTTGCAAATTAATTACTTTGACTATAGAATTTTTATTAAGAGATAATAGAGAAATCAATTAATCCGTTTTCAATTAATTATTGATATAGGGTTTTCATTCAATGCATTTCTCTTTGAACATTGAAATGTTAATGGGTAAAATCAGAGCTGATGATTAATATTTTCGTTTATTTTCAAATAACGCAAAGTTAAAACAAATTTTTAATTTATTTGAATTTAATATTCTATAAAATGTTACTTTCATTTAATTTTGTTTTTCACTAAATTTCAAAAGAAAATTTTATGAATAGCATATGATTAATTTTTTAATTATTTTAATAAAACAATTTTACTCGCTACTCTATATATTTTTTCATAAATTGCAACTATAAACGTTTTTGATTTTTATAATGACAAATACCTTCCTCTATATTTGCCGGAAAATTAAATTCCTCTGATAATTTTCATCGTTTGTAAATTAATACAGCGTAAAAATACGTCACGTAAAAAAATTTAGTATAAAGTTCATATAAAAAAAGACTTATTCGAGTGTAAATGATAAAATTCAAAAAATAAAATTAAAGGAGTAGTTTTACGTGTATATATGAATGCATTTTTATTATCCTATATCAATTTAAATATTATTTGAAAGAGATAATCTGTCTATCTTATTTCAACGGCAGATATCTACTTTTATTTCGTTTCATAAATGAGATAGACAAGGGCCTCATAACGAGGTTGTGCTGTGCATGACAAAAGTTCTAGATGTCAAGAATATAAAAATAAAGAAAAATATATTTATAAAAATGATAATACTATAATGCAATCATAATAATAATAATAATAATTTTATTTATATCACGATCAGTCTTATATATTTTTTTGAATAAAGGAAATACTGCCCAGGAAAAAATTTTTGAGACCCGGTGTAGTGTAAATGTCTCGGTGTAAAAATTTTGCTGTGAAAATTACGCCATATTTGGTGCTAAATTCAGACGATGTGAATAATAATGATAATTTTGTGTTAAGAATATTTAAATGTTCAAAATACTATTTAATATCTAAATATAATTAATGTAGTTATTGATTAAGTAGTTAAAAATATTCCATTATCGTTTGTTGCTCATTAATTAAAATTAAAACGAGTAACACGGAATGGTGTAAAAAAAGTAGATTACACCGTGTTAAAATTATACGGATCGTAAATTTACACCATTATTTCACATTATCCAGCCGTGTAAAGTTCTCCGGGTTCATTTTTACACAAAAATTTTTTACAGTGTGATCTACTTTATTAACATCAAATTATTACAGTTTTTTACATTTTTTAATTTATTTCATTCATTTATAAATTGGGTTGGAAGATGTTAATATTAATTAACGAAGCGTGCCCTATATAGCAATAATTAGATGTCAATAAAGTAGATCAGTACAGCCGTATTCCCTTTATTCAGAAAAAAAAAATAATAATAATGATAATAAAAATGCAGACATTAACTGTGAGATTTATATTTCATCTCTTTAGTGTCAAGTGTAAATGGATATTTAAAAATAAAAATATTTACCTCGAGCCGGTGCGCGATATTGGCCGCGAAATCGATAGAAATGCACCCTCTTCAAGAAAACTTATTTCCGTTTTTCTTGTTGCGTCAAATACCTTTGAACAGCCCCACGTAACTGCGCTAGCTTCAGATTTTCCTTGTCGTGACTTGGTATATTCTATTACATTTGCTCCATTGTAAATAATATCCGCCATACATCCGCGCATATATTCCGTGTGACCTATACATATTTATTTATCGTTAGAATAAAAAGGGTATTGCAAATTTTCAGCGTAAAACATAAAAAAGGTTTATCACCATAAGTATAAACATTATTGCATGCATAAAAAAAAAATTGTCTGAAGATGTCAGCGGGAAGAAAGTTTCAGGGAAATGTATTTATTTATTTATTAAATCTTGGAAATAACTTTTTTCCGATAACATTAGCGATATATTGTGAAATGTTTATTTCACAGCTTATAAGCTCTGAGATATTCTGGAATGAAAATATGAAAATAAAGGGTAAAAAGATAAAGGTTACTCATGAATTTTATCCGATCTCTCATTGAAATAAATAATAACTTTCCATTAGTTGATGAATTGAAGGCGAAAAAAAAAAAAAAACAAGAAAGAAGTGATAAAAAATTTGATAGCGATGCAATGCAAACAATTTATGTTACAACAAAGCGCGAATATATGAAAAAGAAAAAAAGTTTAGCGGTTGATTCACGTAGACACAGATAGTTGGTTGTATAGTATGCATCACGGAAAAGATAGCATGTTTCATCCAAAACTTTCTTAAATATTTATTTATGCAAATTAGAAAGTACATGCCAGAGAGGGTGGGTATACGTTTTAAAGTATGCAAGTCGTCTGATAAAACATCCAACAGTGGTTTATCATTACTCGAAACAGGGAAAAATTGTAAATATTATACGAATCGAGTTATTCACTTTTTAACTTATTTTTATTTAAATTATTTACATTTCATATTTTTTGTTTCAAAGAAACTGACTAAAAAATCGTATATGGAATCAAGACATTTTTTGTTGCTAGATTTTTTTAATTAACGTTTTTTGTTACATGCTGGTTAAATTTTATCTCGATCGTTTGTAAATTTTAATGAGTTATATATAAATATACTGGAGCATAATTTAAAAAAAAAAAAAAAAAAGGAAAATTTTCATCATTAAAACCGAAGATTTAAATTAGACACATATGGACGTAAATAAAATAAATTTCCGCAAATAAAAATTCACATTGAGATAAAACAAATTTCTGAAGAGACTAGAAAAAATTTAATTAAAAAATATGTGTGCAATAAAAGTACGTAGAGTGTGTATAATTTACATAGAGCTCGGGTTATTGACAATTTTTAGTTCTTTGTTCAGAGGTAAATTTTTCGAAAAGAAAACTAAAGAATTATCGTATATAGCTTCTTTGGATAAATTTTGTCTATACAACGCGCAAGGAACAAATGAATTGTCATGAATATGTAAATTGAATTTCACCGGTTAGCCTCGGGAATATTGTTCCAGGAAAGTCGCTGTTTGCGCTGATCGTATTCAATTTGGTGACCTAGGTTGCTTGAAAGAGAATTAGACGACGAAAGCGAGAAACACCTTCTTCTTTTTTTTTTTACTATTATCATTTTTTGCTTTTGTCTTATCTACCAAGATTACTTCTTCTATTGTTGGTTTAAGCTCAAACTATGTGGCCTTCATTCCCATATACATTCATAAATTAAAAAGAAGAGTGAAAAAGTATTAAAAAAAGAGGGAAAAAGCGAGAGGGAATTTAAAAACCCTCGGCATACATATTATAAAATATATATGAATATACTTGAATAGATGTGCTTTAAAGAGACTAAAGTAGTATTTACGCGATTAAAAACCGTGAAAGAAACTCTAAGAAGAAAATAAAGCATACACAATTCATAAGTATAATCTTGCTGACTCTCAAGTATGTTTATTATAGAGGAATAAGTTATATAAAGTAAGAGTTATATGCTCACCTAGAAATAGCTCGTGAAATTCGCCTTGTCCTCCGATAAAAACCCCGTACATTATATTTAAAACAAAAAATTTTCCAGGCAATAGTGTTCTCGTGATATGAATACCATCAATTTGTAACGTCATATTGGCCTCCTGGCGTATTAAATGGATTTCGTGCCAACTGAGGTCGTTGAGTGTTAGGCCGCGTGGACTGGCAATTTCACTCTCACCAGCCCCCAAATTAATATGTACCTAAGAGAAACATTTAAGTAACAGCGAAAGATAAAGCTTAAGAAAATTGTTGCCACTTTTAGAGAGCATAAAATCTACATTTATAATAGAGTTTGCTGGCTACTGCTACAGCCACGGCAACGTCCGTCTACGGGTCTTGGTATTGCTGCTGGTGGTCCGCGCGTATATCAAAATGTGTTGAGAGACCTACAGGGCGCCTTGTCTGGGAAAGCTGAAAAGTGCGGTGTCTTGAGAGAAGACCTTATTTTCTGAGCTTAAATCTCGTGCTCTACTCGGAAATTCGCTCGAATAGTTATGCAGATTTAACATAAACGGTGGAGAAACTTCAGCAGGAGGCAACCAAGCAGCCTCCTCGTATACTTTATACAAACGCCAAGTTACCGTTGCCAAATCCTTTCCCACCAGGAATAAAGGTTAATACAAACGTTACTTTGGCGATACGGGTGAAGCAACAGAAATATAACCTTGTATGTGTGTATGAGGGTAAGAGGTTATATATAACCTAGGTAATTTCCGCTAAATATTTGCTCTCTGCGTCCATGTTGTGGTTAATTCACGTGAACAAATTCACAAATTGCGGCTTAACCATCATGAATTAATTTTATGCTGACCCATTTAATAATCAATTTTGTTGAGAAGTTATTGCTTATCATTACGATTACTTTTTTTGATAATAATATTGACTAAAGAAAGGACTGGGTTGTTATTCAATAACTTTATTGGTGGAATTCAGCTGAAGATGAAACTATTGATTGACCTCGAGACCAAAGCAACCTTTGATGTACCAGGTATCACAGAGAATTTTAATTCTTTTCTCATTTACAGATAAAGTTTTGGTGTAAAAAGATTTATAGGAGACTGTCTGACGACTAAAAAGAATATAATTTTGGTAATAAATTAGCCGATAGCAGTTTTGAATGTTTCTCGACACTTTCTGGCTCTTGGTGAGGATAATGATCAGCTTGGTCGCTTTGAGTGAAGATTAAAGCTCGAGAAAAATCGATTTTTAATCCGGGATATCTCTGGAAAAAATTAACCGATCGAATGATAAAGAACAGTCCGAGTCATTGTAAGAATTGACGAGAGTTTTTGCTCTTAATAAGAAATGCTTTAATTGGTAAATTAATTTTGTGAATATCTTGAGCAAAATTTTTCATAACCGATGTACGTCAGTTCTAAAAGCTCTTGACAAAGGTAACAATAGACTTTACAGACCTTTAAACATTGGCAACTATTGAAGAAAGAAATTGAAAAATTTAATTGAATCCAATTACTTCGTTTCTCGAGAACTTGAAATTTTCCAAGAGAAAAGTTTAAAATAATTTTTATAATGAAGTTATAAAATTTAACATAAAGACAACGTTTATATACTTGTATAAAAACGAAGTTATCTCGTATCTTTTTTCACAAACATTTATGTATAATTATATAAGAAAAACAGTTTCGCGAATAAAAAATAAAATTACAGTATGACACAGTTTTTTTTACTTAAATTTGATTTTTCTTAAAAACATTCAACGGTGACAGATCGAGTTAAACCAACTGAAAAAATTTAATCGTAGAATGCAAATTTTATAAAAATAATATCCCAAGTTTTATTGTTGAAAAATGTTATTTGTCATTTCATTACGACAAACAAGAAAAAAAAAATGAGTAAAATGGATATTATATGAAATTCATAATAAATGTGATATCTGTTACGACTCTAACGCCTCAAGCGAACCAGTTTGGATTTCTCTCACGATATAGTAATAATAACTGTTATTATTATTATCGATAAAGTTATATAAAGTATATTTGATAAAAATTCCTAGAGGTAGATTGTCCAGTAATGGATGAACAGACTGGTTCATTGAATGCGTTTTTACGGGATATACCACTAGTGTGGCGGCAAAGAAAATCGCTTGGAATCGATTTGATCTGGCATATACCATCGAATTGCGATGACCTGGCTGCCCAACTGGAAATGCCAGTTTTTTAGTACTTAGATCAGTAGTTCTCTCTGAAACTCAGTAAATACACTAGTAGAGTACATCCCAGAATATACGTATGTATATGTATATCTATACATAAGAGACGATGGGATAGATACAGAGTGGGTGTGTGTAAAAACGTACAAACACAAACACACAGAAATATCATCGCAGTTTTATACAATCACGAAAATTTATGGCGAGGATGTTAAAGCATACATTGTCGGTTATAAGAAAATCCAAAAGGGTCGGCTTTATATATACTTATATACATGTATATATACGAATACATAGAGGGCAAATGTTCCTTAGAGTTGGCAAAGACTCAGCAGCCGTGTCATTACGCGAGATCTCGGGTTCGAGTAGGAGCTAGCTTGATTAATTATCCGAGTAGAGGGGAAGATCTTCGTCGAGGGATTACGTCAATTTGCAACGTGATATTCGTTTTAGAACCGCGCCGGCTTGACCCCGTGCCAAGTCAGATCGTTAAGAGTTAATTATCACGTACCGAGAAATTCGCCGGCTTCACCCCCAAGCTCACTCGTGAATATCCTTTGATATCGACTTTCCTTGAGCTTAAAGGATCTCTCTAACGCCATAGTAACCCGAGATGTCCCGGTCCCAATGAAAGGGATAATAAAACTATGGGAAAAAAATAGGAGTAAAAAAGCAGAGCTAAAAAATGTACAAAAAAAAATTACGATCGAATGTCTATTTAGACAAACATTTTTAGTTATCGCTGATCCAATTGGATTCCATCAATTACCAGCAGAGTTAGTTTATGGCCATTTATTTAGCGCCTTTGTATTCGTTCATTCTCCGTGTTTCCTCTTCTACTTGTTTTTAATTCTTTTCATTTTATTCTACTGTAGTAAACCCCCCAATGGTATTGGATATCGTGTGTACCTATATATCTGCAGACATATATATGTGTACATATGTATGTATATAGAATCGAGAGAGAGAGAGAGAGAGAGAGAGAGAGAGAGAGAGAGAAAGCTAGAGAGCTATGCACCAGTGGCGAGTTTCAACGTCGACCAAATATCGATTACTATGGACCAACGGCTAATTCCCGACCTCTTGAATTTACGTTTTAGCTAACTTGCTTATCGTGCTATTTTCCCGGGAATCTATATATCCGTAACGATGTTTGTAATTACTAAATATTTGTCTGAAATGTTGGCAAAGTAAATAAGAGTAAACTAAATTTAATGTATATATTATAACTTATTATATTATTTTGCCCTGCAGTGGTATTTAAATGGTAAATTTTGAAATCATGATCGAAATGTTATCGCGAATACGAACATTAAAAACGTCTATCTCGATGGCACCTCGTTTGAGTATTTCTTTTTACTTTTTTTGTTTTTTTTGTTTTTTTATTCTTCTTTTTTGTTCTGTCTTTCTTTTTTATCGTAATAAAAAGACTAGTGATGTGGGAAGCCTCGTCTAAAATGGAGGCCGAATCCCTGCGGCACTCGAACTAGTTGTAGTAGTGGGTATAGTTCTACTACTTCTACTAGTACTAGTTGAGTAGTAGAGTAGTAGACAATAGGATGTGAAAAAGAGTGAAAAAGACCACACACAAACCTTTAGTCTTGCAGCTTCGAGCTTGATCAAACAGTAGTCCGTTTTTCCAGCTGCCAATAATAGGATTGCATCAGATAGATGTGTTCGGAAACGAAAACTTATGTTAGTACTGCCTTTGGCTTCTTGTACCGGAAAGTGGATGTAGCTCGAACCATAAAATGATACTGCAATCAAATAAAAAAAGTTTAATAAAAAGTAACGTGAGAAATAGATTTTTTTACGCGGATTAACTGTTAATCTCGCTTGTAGGATTCATGTTTCAAAAATGATATTATCACTTTGTTCCTTTTTTTTTTTTTTTTTTTTTTTTCCATTTTTGTTATTTTTGTTTTTTGTTGCGCGATCGTAAAATAATGGACTGTGCGGATACATGTATGTGTATAAACATAAAACTCTCGTGTATTCAATTACTCGGGAAAAAACAAAATATTTATTTTACGAGTTTCCACCATTGACGATGACTATTATCCGAGTAATTCAATATCAATTTTGTCCATCCGAGTGAAACTAACAGCAAACATCAACTGCGACATAGTAAAAAAATGAAGTGATAAAAAAAATATATGAAATCGCGGATAACACACAAATGTGTAATACGTCATGATGATTTTACATGTGGTTTAGATTTAAAAGGCGTAAAACGAACACGAGAGAATAATTAATTGAGATTGAAAGCTATATCATGTATCTTCTTATTGTATATATTTCTGTATATACAAAAAACTACAGCCAGGGTGTATATGTACGGTGTTGAAACTGAAACACAAACGGTCGTTCTATATATTCATCGATAAATAAACTACCGCGAAACTCGAATGAGACAATCTAACAGTTGAAACACGAACTCAATAAATACATATAGACTATATACATGTATATGTTGTATGATAGCAGTAAATGAAGAGACTACATGAATGAAACTTTTATGTTTTCATCCAATACATGGTTTAAAATTGAATTTAACATTGGGTTGAAAGGTACATTCCACAAATATCCATTTGTTTGTTCACATAGCAAACTCGCGTCTGTTTGAAGCTTTAAGCTTTTGAGCTTAGTGATGGTACTTTGCTTGGTTGCTTCTGTTATCCTAACAACAAGCTTCGACGCGGTGGACCGATATATATATATATAACCTAATATCATTACTTTGTACAAAAATTTTCATAAGGAAAATTCTTTTAAGCCAGAAAATATAAACAACAAAGTTCTATTAATTTCTTACATCGTGTTCCCGAATAGAAATACCGATACGAGTCGCTCACGGGTTTTTTCTCTCCTTAGCTGTTTTTTTATCGACAGAATAAATTTAGTTTATATTTTCACTCTAGCGTTTTCTGCTTAATGATACTTTTTTTTAACCTTTTTCATTATAATTTTTTTCCCGCTTTATTTTTAAAGCTAACAAAACTTGAACTACTTACAGCAAAAGCTATAAATCAATCTTGCTTTAATTTACTTTTTTATTATTTATTGTTATTATCCTTTGTTTATGGATTTAATTTTTAATACAAAACTCTATTTACTTCAGCAATAAAACAACATAATAAAAGTTAATACTTGACTTATAAATATTCAGATATTTATTGCTCTAATTTATATACACTATTATAATTTTATAAATTGACTTATGCAAACTTTTTTATATTAAAATACTTTTTTTTCCATTTTACACTTCCGACATTAAATATTTAAGATATTTTTTAACGTTCTATCAAGCATTTTAAACACGTGGGGATTAAAGTATTTCCGCTGTGAAAATCTTTTTTAATAAATAAATAAATAATTAAAAATTTTAAATTATTACTCGCTACAATATTTTTTTTTCTTTCGCGCAATTACACAAGCAAATAATGATAATAATTATTAATATAAATAAAAGAAAAAAAATATCGCATTACTGCAAAACAGAGTTTAACATCCCATTCAACACAAATAATTATTTAAAGACTAAAAAGTATATTATTCAAACAATACAAAGCAGTGTATAATTATAATAGCGTTTACGTGTAATCCGTTATATTATTAAAATTTACAAATTGTAAAGATGTTTTTTATACAGTAAATATTTTTTTTTTCTCCCTGACTCTATAATTGGCTGCTGCCTCTGGCATTTTTATAATAAATTGAATAAATAAGATAACCAAATAAAAAACTTTGTACTGGAGAAAAATGAAGAAAATATTTTCGAATCGTCAGTATTATTAATGCTTGCGCTTCAATTGCATCATAAATTCCTTTCCATGTAAGAAGGAAAGGAAAAAGTTATGTATGAATTTATGTATAAAACATATTTATTATTTACAATCTCTCGTCACGTTTCGTCGAATAGTATAAGTGTAGCAGTGTAATGTATGGTAGAGTATCAACGGGACATAAGCAAGCAAAGTCGAAAAGACAGTACAGGGTACATATCTACAGTGGCGTCCATTCATCTATCCATACGTTACCTTTTTCATCTGTCTGGCAGTAGCCCAAGAAGATGGCTGCTGCAGCCAACAACATCAACAGTTCCATGTCGACAAAGTTTAGGCTTTTCCCTCCGGTGTCTCGGTTCGTTTCTTTCTTCGTGTTTTACTTTTTCTTATTATTTATCCTCCAACTCTCTCTGTCTCTGTCTTTATATATATAGATATTTCTTCAAAATTAAAAAAAAAAACTTAAAGATTTTTTGTTATCCCAAGTTGCAAGCTCTTTTATTATCTCTTGTTTCCCCTCTTCTTTTCTTAGCGCGTGTATGGAAGTTAAGTACAGTATAGTATAGTCTAGTCTAGTCTGGGTGATTTGAGATGCTGGGCTGGCTTGGCTGGTCCGCTATACAATATTCTTTTGCGTTACTGTTCAGTGTTGTTCAGGATAAACGGGGCTAACCAAAGTGAACGAAAACCTAAAGCGGGATCGATCTCTAGGTTATACCAGCTCAGCGGCGTTATTTATGCGAGGCCATAAGTTACGTACTTTCGTGGCGTCATGTTTTTCGCGGCTTTTCCTTCTTCCCCGTGGCGGCTTTTACTGTGCTCCTTTCCTCAGCTATACTATATATCTCCACCTCCGTAGTTTCTTCACCCTTTACTCTCTGCTGGTATAAATCTATATTCGTTTTTACTTTACTCGGTTTTTATACCTTTTTTTATTTTTTTATTTTACTTAGATTTTTTTTACCTCTTATACTTCTTATATACTTTTCTTATTCCTCTTTGCTTCTTTATACTTCTTTGGCTTTCACAGTATATAGCTTCGAGAATACCAATAGCGCGTTTCAAGTTAAACGGCTGAATCGCGTGAACGCTTGGCCGATTTCCTCGGAAAATCACAACGAAACTCCGCTGTACGTCATTTTATTTTATATAAATCACATTATCGGTATTTAAATTCCTTGTGATTTCCCAATTATAATCTACCTTTTATATTATATACTATATGTATATAATTTATGATAGTATTTACATTATGTATATAAAGATTTAATAGTTATTTAATTTGATTGTTTAAATTAATTGAATAATTTGATTTTGAATTAATTAATTAATTAATTATATAAATCGACTAGTCGGTATATTTGATTAATTTCGCAGTTAGTTAATTTTGTCTCTTATCACTGAATTATTTGACGTCGTCGATCTGTGCCAGTTTCTGTGAAATAAAAGAAAATTAACTGAATTTTATTTTATATTTTATTTCTACTCTTTATTATTTTAGTCTTTTTTTCGTCTGCTTTGTCATCGAATTTTTTTTTAACGTAATTACTGAGAGCCAGTATTTAGTTTGAATTTTAATTTTAGCTCTGATTTTTTTTTTTTTCTACTTTCGATAAAAAATATGACGTTGATTTTATTATAAAAAATTTGTTTTTTACTTTTTGCTGTTTATATAACCGTGTAAAAATAAATTGATATGGATGTTATTTATTTAGCAAGCATATAAATATATGAATTCATATTTTTTCGTTAAATTCATGATGGAGAAAAATAATATATGATGGAGAAAAATATCTGATAGATCTGAATAAAATTTCTCAGGCATGATTAATGTAATCTCGTTTTATTTGATCCCACGAGTGATGTGACCTTTGGATGGTTATATTCACGAGTGGCCGTAGTAGCAGTGCTACTAGCTAGTAGTTTTACTAGTAGTTGCAGTAGTAGTTGAGTAAAAGCCTCGCAAAAACCATTTTACCAACTATATACCCTCTTTCTCTCCTTTTTAAGCGTCAAAAAGCATTCCAACAGTAGCTCGATCCAATTCACCATTTTACCGAGTGGGAAAATGAAACAATGCTCGGTTTTCTCCCTTTCAATTTACATTTCGAACTATTTGTTCTGCTTTTTTTTCTATTCTTTTAATTTTTTTTCATCCTTTTAATTATAAAAAAAAGAAATTCCACTCTTTTTTATTATCAAAATAAAAGGAAAAAAGACTGAAAGAAATACATCAAAACAAATCCCCCGGCTCTCAGGCAGTTTAAACCGTACAATTTGCAAACGAAAAAAAGTGAACAAATTTCTATTATGACTATTTCTTTTCAGTTATTTTAACAGTGTAGAAAATAAAATATTAAATAAAAAAATATAATCGTACAATTTCGTGTCATCCAACCGTGAATATTGTAATTTTACGGCTGTCATTTTGCCTCGTTGAAATCAGCATCAAATGGTAAAAACGGCCTTACGTCAGACATAAATTAGCATTAGAACGTATCGAAGAAGAAGAAGAAGAAGAATAAGAATAAGAATAAAAAGATGAACAATAATAATATCTCGACGCGAGAGAAATGTTAAAGTATATAAAAGGATCGTAGGTAGTGATGACTAGATGACAAAGTACAAAAATCCATTCAGATTCAATCGTATCACTAAAATTGCATTGAATAATATAAACGCCGCTTTATCATTTCAACTATTATATGTACAAAGCACCTGCACTAGCTTTGTTCTCCATGACATTTTATTTTTTTTTTTTTAACTCGATCATTGAAACACATGGACACTTCACGAAATTTAAATTGCAAAAGACAAAGGATCGCAAAACGAGTGATGGAAAAAAAAGTTTACTTAATAATCAATTAAAAATTTTTTTTTAATCCCATTCATGTCCATCACGAAGTAAATTTTTTTAGCCGGAGTTACTTTGAGTGTTGACTCTGATAAAAATCCACATCACAACAACACAAAAAAGCAGACACAAAAACGCACGTTATGCCGTGAATAGGTACTCTATGCGACTAGTCGCGTTCGAACGAGCGCTTTCGTCCGACAGTAGTGCGATGAGCTTTGCGCCGTCGCTCCAGAGGGTACAGAGCCACCAGCACCAGCGGCAGTCAGCATCCACAGCCTCATCTCCTCATCTCGTCTCCTCCAATCCTCCACTCTTTTACTCTCGTCTCTACACCATACCATACTACTATACTACTGTACGTTCTGTTCTATAGCACACAACTCTGCTGTGTGTCTTGGCGAGCGATGATATGAAGCTGATGTGCCATGCGCACGAGCTTGGCTGAACGACCTGGTACACCGAGAAGCTCTGAGTGAAAGAGAGAGAGAGAGAGACAAAGAGACCCCAAAAGAGAGAGTATACTGTTGTCATTTATATATAGAGAAAGAGGGAGAGGAAGAGGGAAAAGGAGAGAGAAAAAAAAAGAGAATGAAAGTTGAGAGAGGAGTGAAGAGAAAGCAGAGTTAGGAGTTTAGAGTGTTAGCTACCCTGTCCCCCGTTTCGTCTCGTGCTGCCACATCCACATCTCGCGCCGTCGCGGCTCCACTGTGGCGGTGAGAGGTTTTTTTGTCATGTCCGTATACGCGACGGTTATACGTCCCCGAGCTGAGTAGATCTCTACTCTCCTGTACGGCTAAAAATGCATCGGACACTGACAAAATTCCGTAAATAAAAAAACACGAGATGAAAAAATGGTTAAACATAAAAAAATAAAAAACGAAACACCACGACAACTAAATAAATGAAGGAAATATAACGGTTACGGTAAAAAATCCGAAATAAATAATATCTCTTTTTAAGAAATGTTTTATTGCGCTTTCCCATTTCACTCGGGTACTTTACTTTAGTCATGAAGCGAGGAATTTATTTAAAATTAAAAGTACGGAAAAAGGTTTTTAATTAAACCGGATCCTCTTAATTGATCTCTTTTTCCACTGCCTTGATACATATTATAACGGTATAGAGTTATGTAGGTGTGGATATAAGATCGAATAGATCACATCAAGTGATTGAGTATGCGAATATATAAATTTAAAGTTAATGTATGTAAACGCGGGACGATAAACGGCGAATGAAAGGCTGCCGGTGGTGGAGAGAATCGATCCCCGTTCCCCCGTAAAACCCATACTCTCACCCTTTTACGGATGAATCCGTAAGATTGCCTCCAGCTAAAGCCATTTTGCCTACCCCCACCCCTATTTTATATCCTCAAGAGAACGATTAAACGGCGTGCTGGAAGAAAAACGTTTATAAATATTTTCCGGGACTCTGGCGAGCCCTCAACTCTATACCGTTATATACCATTCAAAAAAGATTCTCATTCTACTCTTAATGTATATGTATATGTATATATATATACACTTAAACCTCTGGTTCTCGGCTGGGGCTACTCACCGCGGCACGGGCTCTTTCTAACACAGCTGTCGCTCTTATTTTCTATCTGGCTTTCAACTCTATACTGCTGTACGTGCTTGACACTTTGCCCCGTTGTGTATTCATGTGTCTATATTTTATGTATACATGTATCTATATGTGTACACTCAGATGTACATAAAAGATTTAAATGAGTGTGTGAGAGCCACACCAGTGTGTGGTGAATTTGTTCAACCATCCAGCCTACCACGAAGGGAATTTTTAAATAACCACGGACATTATACGCGAAACTACTTGTCTTATCCCCTTGCTCAATGGTTATTGTTATACATCATCTTTATTTATGATGATGTGCTCGTACATCGAGAAGTTCTTGGCGTATAATCGATTTTATGTACACGTTAAACGAGCTTTATATTCGAAAATGAAAACTAACGAAATTCTATTTCGCGACGTTGAATAGCCTGAGGCAGATTTAAAAATTTTTTTTTGTAATTACAAAATATAATCACCCGCATTAATTTCCGCTGTAACATCAGTTGTTGGTTTTTTTTTTTTTTTTTTACGTTATTGCAATTTTTATTAATTTGACTGACTTGCAAATATTTACCCTCAAATTAAACTGTTCTTTATGGATATAAAACTTTAATAAGCGACATGATGGCTTGTTGGTCGTAAAAAAATAATTTGTTTTAATTTTCCTCCGCGAATTTTTAAAGAGGTTGTTAAATTTATCTTTAAAAAATTTTTTTTCTCGTCTGAGAAAATATCCGCAAGTCTTGAAGCAATTTCTGAAAGCTTTTATAATGATGTCTATTATGTTTTTTTTTTTTTTTTTTACGTATGTCAGTATGTACTGCATCATTGTCTGGCTATTTTTTTTGGGATTAAAAAAAGTGCCTCTCGAATTTCCTGTTGACAAAAATGTTTTTTTAATTTACGAAAAACATAAATTCCAGGTTTAATCTAGAGTTTAATTTTCAGTCGCGGGGAAAAATTAAAAAAATAAATTTTTTAAATTCGTGTAAATTTATGCTGATTTGTAATAATGTAAAAAAATTAATTTTATTGTTGCTTTGTTTATTTTTTTTTTTTTTATACAACGGAATTTTTACCTAGCAATCATATCAAATTGATATTCTACAAGCGTAATTGTATTGAATTCGATGGCTCGGTGAAAACCTTTAAGTTGGACAAGGAAACGTTCTCGAGGTTTCAATAAAATTCCTCATTTTCTCTTGAGGAAGACGACAACGAATATTGGTTCACGGCGATTGGAAGGAGCGATTGAATTGGAGCACCGCTTTCCACTTCGTTCCCATCCACTTTTACTCTACTCCATTTTATTTCGTATCGCGAATGTCGACTACCGGCTCTCGGTGTATTCACTCAAGACGGAAATCGACATCCCGAGCTCCTTGTACTTCTGCACACTTCTATACATATAACAAAAAAAAAATAGACATATAGCTCACATTTTTAATTGATTTCGTTGTAGAGAAAATGAGCAAAAAACTTCATTATACGAAAGTAAAAAAATAAAAGGCAATAAATCAAGAAAATGAAAGAGTAGGTACTTGACAGAAAGTTAAAGTCATTAATAGCATTTCCGAGAGTCCAACTTCCTAGTCATATTACGGGTTACAAAGGGACAAAATTCAAAATTTTACCATTCCTTTATTCTCCAATTCTATGAGCTCTCTTTTTACAATAATATTTTAACGTGCTTCCTGACCGAATTGTCCGGGAATCCGGAATATATGCAAATTAAAATCGTTCTACTTTCCACCATTACGCGCCCATCGTGGCGCCCCAACGACCTTTTCTCTCCTCTATAACGACCAACGGACACGTTATATACCAACAAAAATTTTCTCATGAAAACGCTGTAAAGCAGATATAAAAAAATGACATTTAATATCCAGATGATTCCTTTCCGTTCCTCTCCACCGCCTGGATTCGATTATTTCAGATAGCAATTTATCCAATGGATGTATCTCTATTTTTAGATTTAACGCATCACTTCTCATCATTTTAATTAAGTAATTACTCGGGGACTATACAATCATCCATAATAAATACATTTTTTTATTTATATTATAAAAACTTCATTCTCGCATGATTGAAAACATTTTCTTCCTTTTTATAATTTTCACTCTGGGAATTGAGCATTTTTATAAAAAATGCTGTTATCAAATTAGATATATTTTTTTTTTTACTCCAGTTGGAGGAAATATTTTTTTTTTTTTTTTCATTAATTCAATATCCATCCCAGGTTAATTATAATTACATTTAACCATAAAAAAAAATTTCACGTCTTCAGAAAAATAATTTAAAATTAAAAAAAAAAAAACTAAAAACTTTATTTATTTCAAATAAAAAAAAAATTATCTAATAAATTTCAAGTACTTCCTATTGCTTAAAAATAGTAACGAAAATATTTAATTACGATTTAACTTTTTTTCGAATCATCAGAATTTTAGGGGAACTTTATTCCAGTCGACCCTCCCCTAATAGTATGAATTATCGATGTTATTCATTTTGCCAGCAATAACCATGTCTACAACATCATTATCAAGATTTACTATTAATCTTAAAAAAAGAAAAAATCATCTACCATAAATCATAAGAGACAAATTGTTAAAAAAAAAATGGACCAACGTTCTTTGTACGAGACTGGTGTTTAAAAATAAATGTCTCCCCTGCATTGACGCTAATTATCAATACATATATCAAGTTATTGGGAACATATATAATATTATTATCACAAAATCCGCGTGTCAGCGGTACACGCCAGCATTTAAAAAAATATTATTCTCTCCGGAAGCACATGTCCTGTTTTTACACACTGGGCAAACAGTATCGGTTTTACATGATTGGTCTAATTGCACTACGACAAAAACTTTTTACTGTTGCATAACAAATGGTAAATATATCGGAATGTTTATATATTTACTTGCTGCAAATGCATTCACTGGCAATATGAACATAAATAGTTTACTATTAGAAAGAAAATAAAAAAAAAAGAGCTCATGTTAGTTAATTTATTGAAGCGTTATATTAATTGAAGCATAATATTTACAATTTTTTTTTTACTGCATAATTTATCTTATATACATTCGTAAAAAAAATATTGCACTGCAGTTGCAATGAATATCTGAAAGCTTTCCCAAAGGTGCCAAAATAAAAATATAAAATAACGTTTTATAGAGTTTAACTTTTTTTTAAAAAAATTATTTATAGATTTAAAAATGTTTTAGCCAGTTTGTATTATTTTTTTTATACGCGGTACACATGTTTCGCGAGATATGAATATGAATGTAAATTTATTGTTACATTGACATTTATTATCAACACAATGGGAATTGTTTATTGTACATCATATATTATTTTGACAAATCTACTTAATGGTTCACACGTTGAATTATATATTTTATCATTTGATGTAATCTACAAACACATATGTTACTTTCACAACATTTTACATGCATTAGATCTCACAGCTATAATTAATTTTACAATTGTGCTCTCGATGGCGCCAAAATAATCATTTTAATTCAAAATATCGTGATGTGAATTATTTTTTTATTCAATTTTTGAAAATAGAAAAAAAAGTCTAGACATCAGCTGACTCTGTAGGTCAATTCTAAGACTATTCGCTGTCATCGAGCCCAAAAATTTTACTCATAGACTATAAAAATTTTGACTACTTTTCCAATTTCAGAGGCGTATTTTGGGGTGTGCGAATTGTGTTTAAATCGAATATAGGGGAGGTGGAGGGGGGGGGGGGGGAGCAAACCAAGATAATTAAGAAAATACTAAAGTTTTCAAAAAATTAATTTTCCAAAAATTCCTGCTATTTAATTCGATGCAAAAATTTGTAAGTTTGAATTATTTGTTACCCCACAGTTTTTATACCAGAACCTGGGAATAATAGTGTCCCTTAAAGCAGAATCCATGGAATAAAATTAAATATAATAATTTTTGAAAAAATGCAAAACTCACGTAATTCAAAAATTTCAAAATAATTTTCTAGGGATTAAAAATTTAAATATGAATTGAGAACTTAATTTTTGTTTGTAAATAATTTTTTAATTGTGTTTACTACAAATTTTCCTGTCGTATAAAGTAAAAGAATTCAACACTGAGTCGAATATTGTGAATGAGAGTAATTAATAACTAGTTGCACATAAAACATTGAATTGTGGCGTAAAATAAGAATAAAAGGTTTACATCCATGTTGGGTGAATACAGAAATATAATTATTGACTGCACAATTATAATCTGCCCTACAATTACCATTCAAAGTTCCCGCACTCTGTATTTCGTTAAGTGCAATATAATTATCAATGCTTTCAAATTCACCAATAGCTTTTGTTATGTTTTGAATAGCGCGGTAACTAACAATAAGCATGACATTTATTCCATGATACTTTAAGTATTTCTGTAATTAATTTTTTTACTTTTTGTTTACTCATTCTCAGTATAAACAGAGAAACTCGATCGACTAAAAAAGGCGGTAATACAAAATTATGTTTATTTTAAATTGAACTGAATGTAATGAATGTTTACAAAACTGATCTTTGAGATAAAAAATTTATCCGGCATTGAAACAGATTCCAATCAATAAAAACGCTTTTACCTTTGACATTTTTTTTTACAATAAAAATTTTCATTTATCGAAATACACTCGCACAGTTTGTAGCCGATGCAATAATTAATTAAATTAATTCCATGTGCGCATCGTTTAAAATAAAAATATGAAAGCGGTTAGAGTTAATATTTAAAATTAAATTTCGTTGGTATTTTCAAGTACAATTACCACAATTTTGTTAACTTTCAAACTTTTTACTTTGAAAACAATTTTAATTAATATTTATCAAATAATCTTTATAATAAAGTCATTAAATTTTTTTTTTATTTTTTTTTTCTATTGATTTTACGCGTCAGTGGGTTTGCGATTTTAAATAGAGTAGTTAATTTTTTTTCCAGTTAATATCTTTTAAAAGAGTTAAAAATAACGTCAGGCGCTATGAAGTGTAATCTAGTTTACTAAATGTAATTGACTAAAAATTAAAATCTTCATCATAAAATAGAATTAACAAAACTAAATTTTCTAATAGTTTCCAACTTTTTTTTCTTAACAAACTTAAAAAATAATAATAAATTAGTTATTGATTTTAAAAAAATTAATTAATTTTTTAATTTGCTTACAAAATAAATAAATTAAATTCAAAGATCGCTTCAGTTGATGATGAAAAAAAATTTTATTATAAAAGAACAGATGATTCAGATGTACATATTTATATCCACATATATATATATATATATATATATATACACATATGTGAGCATAGTGATGGTGGGAAGATAAATTCGCAGCGAGAACGAAATTGACGAAGCGCCGATTTATTGGACGGTCGCTTATTAGAATTCGCCTGTAAAAAAAATTAGTAATTAAAAAAAAAATTTTTTTCTCAAAATTTTGTCCTCAAATATTTAAATCAACAATTAATTATACCATCAAATTTTCTTAAGTAGTGTCAGTAATTTTTAGTCAGCCACTGATAAGAAAACAGAAAAAATTACTTTTATCTAACAATGGAAAAATAAATTCAAGATAATTTACCATCGTCTAATACAAATTCATTAAAATTTTTTTTATTTTTCAAATCATAATCGATTTACTTGATAATTTTGTTGGTAATTGAAT